>OY744519.1:91656895-91734395 GCA_963556195.1 Sepiola atlantica | reverse complement strand
ACGTCCACAGTCTTTAGATCCACAGTATTTCATTTGATGGTGAAGCACTAGTGCGACGCATCCCATGGCAAATAGGTTACATATTTGCTGAGATATGTGCCCAATACCGCAGATATGTCACAACTAGATATGGAAAAACATGCATTGTATTTGATTGGTATGAAAGTGGTCCATCTTTCAAAGAAGCGACTCACCGACGCCGAGCAGGGGTCTCTGTTGGTATAAATGTGTCACTGACCACTATTAATGGAGTTCTAATTAAAAAACAATGTTTTCCTAAATAATCAAGAAAACAAACAATTGTTTATCAACTTGCTGGGCGAGAGTTTAGAGGAAGCAGGTTGTAAAGTAGTCCATGCATCTAGAGACGTTGACGTATTGATTGTGAAGACTACTATAGAACTGGTAAAGGCAGGAGAAAACATTTTGATAGCAGATGAGACTGACCTATATGTCCTTCTATGTTATCATACACATAGAGATGATTGTTAAACCATATTTCGCATCCCTTCGAAAGATGATGAACAATAGAAACTTCCTCAAACTGACAGAAGTGTTTGGCAAGAATAGCAGTGCAGAACGTGTTATTGAAGCTTGAAAGAAGGCTTGTCTGTAGAATGGTAATGATGGGGAAAACATCAATCATCTCTGACTAAGACGCTTTAAAGAAAATGTTGCAAAAAGCTTTAATTATATTGACGCCAAATCATTGCCACCAGCAAGAGAAGATACGAAATTCCACAGCCTTCGAGTTTACTTCCAAATTCAGGAATGAAAATGTAGAAACCAGCTAAAACCTGACGAGTGGGGATGGAAACATTTCAATGGTAAATTATAACTAATAAGTTTACTTGCTAGCTGGTCCTGTAAATTTGTTGGCTATAATTAGGTGTAACTGTACTTTATGGTGTACTACAGCAAGATTAAGTTGCAGGAAACATGGCATTAGCTGTTAAAACTTTTGTGGTAATATCGAAGGCCTCCACTTCAGCAACTCACCACAGCCAGATCTTGATGATGATGAAGTTACCCTATACTAGTTTAGGACAAGAGATGTTCTTTGATCCGTTTATGAACGTGTTCTGTAGTGGTTATGCAAGAGCCTTGCCACAGCATTCGACAAACTGACTATTCTTTTATTGTAAATTGTACTTATTTTCAACCGATTTTTTATTGAATGTCAAGAATTAATGTGACAATTGTTTCATTGAAAAAGGTAACTTAGTATGTTGTTGTACCTTTTATATTCATATTTGTATATGAAAAAAAACTGAAAATAATGATAGGATCTTGTCATTTTCTGGTGTTCGTTTATTATTAAACTCATATCTACTTATGTGGTTATTTATGCGAAAAATATTTTTTTATTTCTAATTTAATAAAGTGGTTTTTGTCAGGAAAACCGTTTATTTTTGTCAGTAATTGTCAGGATTAATGAACATACTTGTCAGGAAATGTCATGAATTTTATGTCTCGAAATTTTAATATTAAGTTGGATTTGAAAGATGACGCTCGTTGACCTCTTACCGCATAGCTAATTTTGAGAAAACCTTATTTTATCTGAAACTTTTGTTAACAATTTGTTTACGGTTCAACCACATTGTAACTGGACTAATATGCATATACACATGCCCAACCTTATATATGCATTTTTGAAGAGAATTCGCTGGAAAAACTTGCCCCATCGTCCCAGAAATAGAAATGAAAAGAAGTCAGTAAGCCTCGCATTATATAACATTGAACACCCGGATTATAACAAATATCACAAGTACAACAAACTCTAAACATATATATGCAAAGTTCTACCAAATTAAATCACACAGATGCCCACCCGACATTACTTAACTAGACGCATTAGAATGTGATATGGTTAATATCGTGTTGTAGACCTGTAATAGGGCAAGGATGAAAACATGAACTCGGTGTTTAGAGAAAAGATGTATATTGAAAGAAAATATAATACAACAGAGAAACAAGAGTAGTGGAACGCCAGTCTTGGCTGTCAGTATAGACTGAGGTTAATTCAACACTGGGAAGCAGGTGCTCTTAGCATTTATGGTGAATGAAAGAATCCGTTATAGGTAAAGTAGCATAACAAGATACCCCAAGCCATAGCTCCTCAGGAGTCATAGTATCGTCTCTTATTTAGATCGATGATTTTCTGATTCTGATCGTCCAGCTTCCCGAGTTTGACAGAAAGATTCCCGAGTTTGACAGAAAGATTCCCAAGTTCGACAAGGTTCACCTGAAGAAGGTCTGAGGTAACATCGACCGAAACGTTGTGATAAGAACAACTAAGATGATAACAGTTATCCAAATATACCAAATTTTACAAATGATCTACCCTCATCAAAAAAATTCCGAAACATAATCCTTTTTATACCCATACATCGTTAGCAGTGTCTAATGATCGGTGTGCAACAGACAATGTATTCAATGAAAACATCGATGACACTTGCAAAAATAATACCCAATGCTTAGTTCTCGATGTGTGAGTAACTTTCTCTGTAGGTAGTAACGTGAGAGATTCTTGTATCATAGGTTTTAGTTATCTGTCTTCCATTTTGTGTCATATGCAGGCTCCGATGTCGTGTAAGCGAGCATAAGTAGCAACAATGATTTCCAAATCTGGATTGTTGTGCGGCAAATACTTCTGATACGATTATGTTTTTTATTGTTTCACATACTTCCGGGCCTTTTGTCGTCCAGATCCAATCCTTGTTTAAAAGTTAATCACGAAGAGCTAGCTAATTGTGGATGTTTGGAATAAATACATCATAATTAGCTAAACTAAGAAAACTTTGTAGTGACAGTACGTTTTCCAGAGCCTGCATATTTTTTGGGGGTCTGCTGTTCTACTATGTTTATCTGTAATTTGACTAATTTATTTATTTTTTCTCATGAAAAAATGGCATATCCCCTCCTTCACTTTCCATCAATAGTTTTGTATTCTCTTAAATACTTCGTGTACATAGGATTTGTTTTAACCGGTGTTTTTATTTACCACTACAATGTCCTCTAAGTAATCTGTCGTAAATTCCAGTCCATTAAGCAATGTGTTCATTACTTGCTTAAAAAGCGCTGTTGCAACTTTAACCGTTTGAATCTGTACAACACATATGCATATTTATATAAAGCAGCTTTGAGCTCTCTGCATCTACAGGTGTTAGTAGATATGCATCACTTTAATGAACCATTACAAAAATATTTTGAATAGTTTTGTGAAAATGTCTTCGAGACTACGTTGACGGTATCTGTAATCCGTTAGTACCTGGTTCAATCTTGTAGAGAATTCTACATAAACAAGAATATATTTACTTTTTCTTTACGTAGACTGTGTGTGCATCCTACTCGCTGTGTTCTACTTAAGAAAATACTCCTATTTCTTCAAATCAGTCTGATTTAATGATGCAAATAAAACATTTATTTTCTCTTTAAAAAGTGTGTGTTTATATTTGGTTTCAAAATTACCAGTCATTTCTTAACCTTCCCAGTCGACCATGGTCTGACATTATCGCTTACTATTGATGTATTACTATGAACTACAAGTGGTATACTTAGGCATTTGGATAGCAATAACCTTCATATTGGTCTCAGTACTCTCAACGCCCTTCCAGTAAAGAGCTGGTCAGTGCACTCCCTCTTTGGTATTTCCATCTTCCTTGGCTCTTCACGACTTATTTGTGTCTTATCAGCCGAGGCTCCAACCATCCCATTATTAATATTACTCATTATTAATATTACTCATTAGTAGGTATCACACCAGTACTGTTCACCGACAACAACTGGTGGTGTTTCCTAGAGGCTGAGTGGTAACAATCTCCCCAGATTTCCAATGTTCTCTACCTTTTGTGTATACCCACCACAAATGATTTTGCGGTATCGCAACAGTCGTCTACCATTGATTTCACGCTGGCAGCGATCATTGGTCTCCTCTTGAATGTTGTTGATAATAAGCCTCCCGAAGGTTCCAGTACTCTCTACACTCTTCCAGTGGCAGTCTCCTCGATCCTCGCATCCTCCAGGACCCATCATGACTATTTTGTGTGATATTAGCCGAGGCTGATACCATCCTTTTTTTTTTGGGGGGGGGTATGAGATTTCTTGCCGTTCTTATCCATTGGTGTCTGCGCGGTGGTGTTCTTCATGTGCTTTTGCTTTTTCCCATGGGATTCCGTGTGGTTGGTTACGATTCGTAACTTATGCGAGTGATTTACCGCATTCGAGGGTTCTCTGTAAGATCACTGTCCTCTGTATGGTCTCAGTGATTCTTCTGTGTTTTAATTTCTCTCAACATTTTCTCTAGGTGTTTGGGACTGTTTTTATTATAATTATTATTATTATTTTTATTATTATTATTATTATTATTATTATTATTATTATTATTATTATTATTATTATTATTATTATTATTATTTACTGACAGTGAACTGTAACTATTAAAACCAGGTGGGGTTTCTGTAATCTGAGTCAGAACATGTTTTTTAATTATTCTAGTATCTGCTTTTTCCCACGAACACTGCAATTCATTTGGTAATCTAACACGAACCGTAACTTCGCTGTTCACGTGCAGTTGTTTTTCAAGAATTTGAATAGCATTAAGCCTCCTCAGGATGTCAGTTCTCTCTATGTCCTTCAAGTAAAGTCTTAATGCTTTCCTAGCTTTTCGGTCTTTCCATTTTCGGCTATACTGTGTGTTTATTTAGAGCTTATCTACTCCTACTTAAATGTTGTTGGTCAGTGTTACCTGAGTTGTGCATTGATATCGTTCTGTAGGAATTTCTATGATATTTCGGATGTTTTGATCAGTGTCCGGCTGAGTATGACATAGGTTTCATTATTTAATTCCAAATTGACCTTGTTTTTCTTTAGCTTTTTTTCTGGATTGTACTTGTCGATCGTACAATTATTCGTATTGCGTTCTTGTTCATCAAGTTTCATATCAGCTATCAACTTCAGATCTCTGGCAAGCTCCATGTTGTTTAATATTCCTACGTCTTGCAGCTTAACATTGCCATCTTCTGGCAAAGCGAAATCTACTCTTTATCAATTTTATTACTTCTTGTTTATTATTACAATCTATCGACATATAGCTATCGACGTATAGCTATTTATGATCGTTTGTATTTCCATTTACGATAATTTGATGGCATTAATTTTCCAAAATTGATTCTTTTTTCGTATTTGTTTGTCCATGTACAATTTGTATTTATTTCAAAAATAGAACTTTTACATGATTATCAATGGACTATTATTACAAACTATCCATGTCTAATTTTATAGTCATTTCAGACAGGTTACTTCTTAAACTTATTATATGGTTTAGTGTTTCGTATCTTTGTCCATAGAGTGTACGTTTACAAATTACCTAATTTTTTTATATCTTCTTTGTGATATAGTTAGTTCTGATCCTGTTGTTTTCTGCGGATGTTAGTAGCATTTCTACAGTTTTGCTCAAGTGTCTTATATGTATGCACATCCATTCTTTGTATAGCGCAAGTTCTTTAGTTGGTATCCTAAAATTCCATATAGCTTTTTCTCTTACTAATTTGCGTTTTGACTATGTTTTCTATTTCACTGCGATTATTCACTACAAACGGTTCTTTAAGCGAAGTAATCAGCTTCTTTTATTATTATTATTATTAGTAGTAGTAGTAGTAGTAGTAGTAGTAGTATCAGTAGTAGTAATACTACTAGTAGTATGTGTTATTTTTATTGTTATAATTATTAGTATATTATTATAATTTATAAGAGTTATTACACAAGTCATCGTCGATGATTGCTGATCGACAACACCCAGTTGTGTCCCGTCGAGCTGAGTGACAACATGTCTCCCTCGATTTCCAACACTCTATTCCTCTTTACAATAACTACCGAAAATGATCCTGCGGTATTGCAACAATCGACATTGATTTATTGCTGGCAAGGAGCATTGGTCTTCCCTGGGAATTGGGTGGCGATAACACTGCTCAAGATCCCAGAAGGTCCGTGTTTTTCTGTCTCCTTGATTTTCACTCTGTGGAGCTTTCCTTCATGTCTAATATCATGAAATGTAGCCTTCTTGCCTGTATGAGTTTATATGTTTGTACATTCATATCCCAGAAGAGTTTGTGTTTTTTTCCTACTCTAGTACTGTCTCTGGCTTATGTTTGTAGAATTTGTCTGTGTGTTTGAATTGTGATCGTTCACACAGTCGTGTCTGTTTTTGGATTCTTTTTTGGGCTAGTTTGCTGAATTCACTTATTATATAATTCCCTTTTTTATATTTTATCCCAAACAATCTTCATTTACTGTTTTACTGAGTTTTATATATTATCGCTTTAATGTAGTCTATCCTACTCGCATTGTTCTGTGCAACCGTTTGTAAACATTACGTGTTCTTGTGTATGTGTCATTTTCCGTTATTTTCTGTTTAATCCTCACCTTGTCAGTATTATAAAGCGTCCCTGTTGTTGTTTTTCTTTCCACTGTACTTTTCTCGTATTTTTGTTTCTGGTTTCACTGCTACTCTAGTTATTCGTTGTGACGATGCCTCTTGCTTCGGTGATTAGCACTTCCGTATTTTGGGGTATGTATTTCTCAAGCTCCCTTGTTTACGTCTTCAACACAATATTATATGATGTAATGTCTGTTTATCTCCCTTTAACCCGGCAAGCGGAGTTAATTTACTTGCATCGCGTAAATATGTATAAAAATAAATATTGGAACGCTGACGTGGTCTTTAGCTTCGATCATGCAAATCGAACACACACGTTGTCTTTGGCTCCTTGCTTTGCCTTTGTTTTTTATATACTGTTGTGTTTCAGGAAATTAGTACAACATCACATTGTCGACGAGGATGAGATTTTGTGACAACACAGAAAGGAGATTACCAAATCATTCGAAACTCCTCTCTCTTCAAACAAATAAAGTCAGACAGCTCTCCTGGAGAAGAGAGTGAAGAATCAGATTCTGAAGATAAATTCTGCCCACATCCACAACTGGAAGAACCAGACTGCAGACGTGAGTGCCAACCACGTCTAGAACCGGAGAAACCAGCCGAAGCACTGACAACTCCAAAACATAACCCACCAATGGTAAGACGCAATCCAATGCGGACGAGACTCCATCGGTTCGGCTAGACGATTTTATCACATAGATAAATATGAAGGTAAGGTTTTCAATTCTGTTGCAAAGAAAAACAATTCCTCCTTGATTGAGACACAAGTCGAATTAATTAATTAATTCGGTGAAATGTACTTCTATGGCTCCCCTTGAAATCAAGTTGATTCCTATGGAACTCCACGCACATTGTGCATATCGAAGTATGGATATATGGATTGTATCCCCCATACATACATACACGCATACCCACACGAGAAAGCATTGACTATATATATATATGTGTGTAAATATGTGACTTTATTCAGAAAAGGAGAGGTGAATGTCTACGTATCTCCTTTTAACCCGGCAAGCAGAGTTAATTCTCTTGCACCGCGTAAATAGTTATAAAAATACATATTGGAATGCTGACGTGGTATTTAGTTTTGATCAAGCAAATCGGACACACGCGTTGTCTTTGACTCCTTGATTTGTCTCTGTTTTGTATATACTGTTGTTACAACATCACATATACTAACCAGTACACCTTCTCCTTCTTTTCATGTAGAGTCTGTCCGTATGTTTTTGGGGGTGTAGTCCGCTTTGCAGTGTCATTAATTGTCTAATCTTCTGGTCACATTGTCTGTGTTTTTATTCAGTCCAGCCTATGAATAGTTCCAAGTATGTTATCATAGTACTGCCCAGGGTGTATTTCTTGCTACATAATTTCGTTTTTAAAAGTTTCTTGTGCTTCGCAAATATTAGTTTTCAATCTTCTCTTTCATTTCTGTACATTTGATAGTGCCGCTTTCATAACTTCCAACAAATTATAACTCCTCTTTTCCTTGTGCCCTCGTCTCTTCTTCGTTGGGCAGTTCCATGTTGCCTTCTGTTTTCATGTCTAGCAATGTACATTTTTCCCTTCCGAAATCTATTTCCTTGTACTGGCTGAAGACGCTGGTCGTATTTATCAGCTTTTCCAGTTTTTTTTGGAATTTTGCAAATAGTTTTAGATCATTCATGTACATGAGGTTGTTTATTTTGTGTTCTGTGCCTATAAACTTTATCTGGCATCCCATTTTCTGATTTTGTAGTATAGTGGCATCGTGACTATGATAAATAGTAGTGGTGATAGGGAAGCTGCTTTGAAAATGCTACTCTGTATTTTTCTCAGCCATGTGTTGCCCTCTAGCTGTAAGTTCTAATCTCCATGTTTATATTGCTTTCCTTATAAGATGACAGGTAACTTCTATATTTTTAAGCATTCAATTATCCATACTTGAGGGATTCTGTCATTAGATTCTTTGTAGTTAATCTATGTAATTGCTATTTTTATGCTTTTAACCGTTTTCAGGATCTTTTGATGTATGTTTAGCACTTTTCCCTTTCCAGTATCTTTTATGTTCCTTAAGGAGCAGTCCACGATTGTTCAGGGATAGGTAGATTTGTTTTCAGGGTTGTGCTGTTTAGATTTTCCAAATTGTAGGTCAATAGGTCATTTTCCTCTTGTTGCTTTGGATCATTAAATTTTTCTGGTATTTTGTTCTATTAGAGTATCCCTGTGTTGGTCATCCAGTCTAGTACATCTGTTTTATGGATACATTGTCTCGATATCTGCACTATTTATACATGTAGGGCCGTGAATGTTTAAACACGTATGCACATATTCTATCATGGCCGAGTGTTTTCCAGTTAGTCATTTTCCTTTGGGTTGTCTTAATCGTTTATTCATTAATGTATGTTGCTGTTCCATCTTTTACTATATCTTACTAAGAAGTGTTTTGTCTTTATCGGGTATACTTGTTCTGTTGTTGTTCGTTCTCCGTTACGTTTTGTAAAACTGGCTTCCATTGTCTTCAAAGGTCCTGTTCTGGTTGTGATGTTCCGATTTCTATTAATACTGTCTCAATTTTGCTATCTTTGTTTTAGTTCTTCATGTTTCTTATTTAGTATTTTCTCTTGATTCAAGTGTTTTCTCTTCAATCGTTTCCTCTTCTTGTTCACTCTGTTTACGGTTTTAGCTTCTCATCGAATATTGCTAATCTGGGTTTCCAAATTGATTTCCCATCCAGGCTTTGTCGGTCCATTCTTTAAGCTAGTCTTTTTGTTTTACAGTTTCATACTTTTGCCTCCCTTTAAGTCTGTGATAGTATTTGTGGAGATGTACGCGAGGAGTATGTATACTTTCTCTGTTTTTACTTTTAATTTTTAATCTTCGTTCGCTATGGATGGGATTTTTGTTTTGTTCTCGGTCATGAACCGTTTGATGTTTTTCACTTCTCTTGCTATTTCCTCAGTGAGTTCTGTGGTTTCGTAGTATTCGACCTCTTGAGTTTCAGCGTTTATGTGTTGCCCGTCTTCTTTCGTCAGGTGGTGTTTCGTCATCTATTTGGCATTATTCTTTTGTTTTATTTTAATTAATTCCATCTCCGAGAACAACCCTCTCTTGGGGATCTGTCTTGATTGATCTGTTATTCTTTCCCGCGTTCTATGGTAGAAAGTCGTAATGCCCCATAGATTGTTCATTCGTTTACGATAACCTCTTTCTGTGGGTTAACCGATTTTAATATAACATTCCCTTACCAGTCTATACTTTTTTATGGGTCATTCATTTTCATGTCTTTTATGTTTTTCTTTTTGATTTCTGCTTTTTGTGGTTTGGTCTGTGTCTATGGCATACCTGCAATTAGGGAAGTTTCTAACCTGTTTTTCTGTCATTGAACTTGTTCCTGGAATTAAAGGAGCCAACATTCACAGGATGGGGACCGGGCCCCCCATATTGGGCATCGAAAAAGCACCTGCCCGTCATAACACTCAGATCTTTCTTCTGCATCCCACGGATCGTATTGTTATTATGAAGCATTATTCATAGTTTCGTATATGTGGCTATACCAGACCCAGGCCGTATTTGTCTATGATCCTGTCACAAGAATACTGTTTATCTAATTTTCATGAAGAACAATGTCCACTACTACGCATACATGAGTGACATTTACGATAAACACAACAAAAATATTATATATATATATATATATATATATATATATATATATATATATATATATATATATATATATATATATGTTACCTAACTACTTCGTACAAGTTTTCTAATATACCATTTAAAAAAGAAAAGAATATGATAGATTCCCCTCCCATGTTTAGCTGATAAATTAATTCCTAGTATTTCCGCCTGTATGAAACCTATTTCTAGAAAGAATTCCTCATGCTCTTGAGCTATTAGTTAAAAATTAACACGAAAATTAATAACATTCTTATAGTTACCAAATAAACAGTCTTTGCACCGGCAGTCCCTTATTTTTAATGGTCATCGGCCACTTATAAAAGACAGCAACACTTTGTATTGTCACGTGGTTGTTCTTTTTTAAATTCCAAGTTCTTTCAACTCACAAAGAAAAAAGGTAAGAAAATATGTCCACCCATTGTAATTGTATTTTCGCTAGAGTTATTAGTAAAAAATAAACATTATTATTATTATTATTATTATTATTATTATTATTATTATTATTATTATTATTATTATTATTATTATTATTATTATTTACTCGCTATCAGTTTCCACACAGGTCATCATTAGTGTTTTTTCACTGATACTAACCGGTTGTGTTCCCCGGAGTCTAAGCGAAAACAAGTCTCCAGATATTTCAAGTATTCTCGGACTCTTTCAATAGCTATTGCAAATAACTTGGCGTCATCGCAATATCAGTTTACTATTAATTCCACGCTGGCAATGAACACTAGTCTCCTCTGGTATTTAGGTGGCAATACGGCTCCCCGAGGTCCCAGTACTCCCGTATTTTTTCAAGTGTAGGTCTAATGAGTGTTCTCCCTCCTCGGGCTTTCTACCATACTTAACTAATCAGAACTGTCATGCTTACTATCAGACGAGGCTTATGCCAGATTTCTTGTAGTTTCAGTTTTTTTAGGTTCACGTGGTGTTATAAGTCAATATTTTCTTGTTTTATTTCTATTGCAATTTTTCTGTGGATGGTTAGAGTTTGTAGTGTATGTGTTGCAATACCCGTTATATCGGGGGACCCGGTCGCATCAAACAAAAAACAACAACATACAAGAACGTGCCCGAGAAACACTGTGTCTTTATTCTTCACCACTAGGTGGTGTAAGTTGGGTGTATTTCTTTGTTAGCAAAAGTAATTTGGCATTATTGTTCGTTCTCTTGTCTTACGAAGAAACCTCTAACTTTTCCTTGACGGCTACTTATTTTCCACTCTACCCAGCGTACGTTATCATCACGAAATCAAGGCAGATTGATTTACCTTGCAATCTAGAGGGAAACACGACATTCTGTAGCAGTTTTCTCCCGGAATATAGGGAAGGCTTGTGATCCCCACGCCAGTTGTTTACGTCAGTTCGGCCATGCTGTGGGTACCTCTCCTCGGGGCTGACTCACGACAAGTCTTTCTCTCTTCTGGCTTATGTATTTTTCTTATTCTTTTGTGTCATTCACACAGTATTGTATACACACTAGTCATCTTTCATGTGTATTACCTTCACACATAGAGTCGGTCAGTTTAACTCTTCGTGTATAGTGCATTGTGCATCGTCACTAGTTTGCTAGTCTTCAGATCAAGATGTTATAGTTTTTCTTTGGTCAATCCTATTAATGATCCAGAATATCTTATTAGTGATACTCCCCAGATGAGTACCCATTTTACTAAATGCCTGTTTGATAATTTAGTTTCTATGAGTTGTATTGTACTTCTTAAGTGGTCTTTTCTATACCCCGCGCTGTCTCCGATTTCTCTTTTTCATCTTTAGAAGTGCGCACATTTCAATTCCAATTATTATTATTATTATTATTATTATTATTATTGTATCCACCTTTACAAACTACATAAACCCTTCCACTTCACAATAAATACCAGGAGCACGTGCTTTTCTGTGTTGGAACTACCCCGGTCCAATAGGGACAGTCATGGCAGACGTCCAACCCCTCTTGTTATATGTGTTATTATACTTTGTTCTATATACTTTGTTTAATTTTACTCTGAAGTCGTGTGTTTTCCGGATCTTTTACAGGGCCACAACAATTATTATTATGATCGGTGTTTTTTGTTATATGTATAATAATACGTCTGTATCGTCGTTTGTACACACATGATTATTTGAAAAAATTAAGATCATCTGATTGCGAAAGAATAAATCCCGTACTACCTAGCGTCACTGTTTAGCAATACTTTATATATCACACATTTTAAATAAATTATTTTAATATCAAATCTGACGACGTGAATATAATTTTCATGATCTGGACAAGATACATTTTATTTAGTAAATAGATATTTTTCCGATAAGTTTTTATGGTACAAAAGAGATTATTTATTTTTAAAGGATTTCAGTTCTAACAATAAATAAAAATCCGAAATGTGTTGATATGATGTGAAACGCACAATAAGGAGTCGGTTTTTGGATTAGGCAACCTCTGAAAATGTTGATTCATTCAACAGATACACCAAACATAGCCAGAATTGTAAATATTAGTTTAATATTATTTTTATGAGAGTTTCCTGAGAGATTACAGAATAGATGGCGTCATTTACTCCGCCACGTGTGCACTAGTATTCATGAGCAGCCTATTTCAGCTTAAAAGCTAGAAAAAAACAAAGAGATCTAATGATATGCTATCTGCATAGAGCGAAACCATTTCGAAGGAAAGAATTGCGTCCGATCTGCATGGCCTTAGATATTCGAACCGATCTCAATCAGCCCAAACGGAGACTTGATAATAATAGATTAGAAGAAAATAATATTTCAAATTGCGGTCTTCACATTCTCGTCGGAGAATGGGGTGTAACCTAACGAAATAGGTAGGAGGATCAATAAGTATCGAGATTAGGAAGATATTGCGAACGGTAAAACTATATAAGCCACATTTCTAATGAATATGATCAGAGCTATGAATTTAAAAAATAGTGACATATTGCCTGGGTCAGTTGAGGGAATAGAAATGCGGGGTGCTATTAAGACAATAGATATGATTACGCTGCTATATTTCGCTAGAAAACTGAAGAGAGTCTTGCAGAATTTGGAAAACTTGCTAACATTTGGGTTCCATTGGAAACTACCGTATCAAGTATATTTTGAAGAGAACCACGTATAGACATTTAAAAAAAATAATTAATCTGACATAAAGGTTACATACATTATTATTAGATATATATCATCAATGGTGAAATTTTATTTTAATTAGAAACATTGTTAAAAATAAAGTAATATATAAATTTTGAGTTGAACAGATATGCAACATGGATAACGTGTTACACAATTAATAACATAAATGATAACTCATAACAGTCATTATTGATATATACATATACATATATATATATACATACATATATATATATACATACACACACACATATATATATATATATATATATATATATTCTAGCATGAACTCCTTGTCCTTCAGCGATTGATGTAGATGTAGCCTTCTTTACAGAGAAAAAATAACGATTTTTCTATTTCACATTTTTGTAATTTAGAAATAATATGGTGTTTTCTTATATATATGTCTCATGTTTAAAGAAATGTATTGTGTATGAACATAGTCAAATTTCATTATTTGAGAAAAACACAAAGTTGTTTATGGTCTTTACAATATTCAAAGTCAAGAGATTTTATTTTGTATTAGCATAAAAATAAAAAATTAGTCCCCATAAGACTGATTATATAATAAATGAATAATCGAAAAAGCGAAACGTCGATTGGTCAAATAAAACAATTATATATTATTAAGTAATTGTAAATGCTTATTTTGTGATTTCGCTTTCATTATTAAAGCCAGATGACAAAAATAATGATTTATAAAAATATCAGTCTATTATTATGAAAGCGTAGAAATATTCCTTTTGTTGCATATAAAATGTATTCCTCATCTTAACAAGCATAATCATCATAAGCAGCAGCAGTAACAACGACAAATCTAGTTATGAAAATAAACGGATCTATTAAATTATTTAACGAGAAAATGTGTCTTTTTATGAAAAAATATTCTTAGCTAATCTAATTTGGGAGTGTATAAATGAACTTGCGTATGATTAAACAAAAACTGAACCATCACAACATAGGAGTGGGCATTAAATAGATATACCGAACACAAGCCCCAAAAATTAATTTTAAAATATCAAAGAGTGGCCTGCTTATACTTAAAATGAGACGAATAAGAAGACCTATCTTTGATATTTTCCGATTAATTTTTGGAGGCTTGTGTTCGGTTTATCAATTTCATGCCCACTCTTATGTTGTGATGGTTCAGTTTGTGGGTATTTATACTTATATATATATATATATATATATATATATATATATATATGTATATATACATACATAATTGTATGCATGTTTATATATATCGTCCACTTTATGTGTGTTTATCCTGCTTAGCTTCTTTGTCTTCTTCCCTCTTATCGCCTTTACTCCCTCCGCCTACCGCCCCCTATGCTAGCTCGGTGAGTGCGAAAATGAAAGCGAAAAGGAAAATGGATGAAAGTATATAAAAAAAGAATGTGAAATAAAGAGGAATATGTCACCTACCTGTCAAATCATATTTCAATGTAGCTAAGGGTCTTCTCATATGGTTACATCGGATCATTTTTACCTTCTCCCATTGTGTGCCTTCAAAATGAAATAAAATTGTTTCCAAATCATCACTTATTCTGAAGACGTTCGATAATACGAACGAAACCGGTCAAATCTCTTGTTTTTTTTGTTTTTCTCCTGCATTCTTACCTGTTTTCCGTTTGTCTTTTTTCAAACATATATATATATATATGTAAATATATATATATATGTAAATAAATATATATATATATATATATATACATTGTTACGCTGATAGTTTTCTGAAGAATAGAAAACGTCCATGATACATATAGAACATACATTAAGCTATTTAATTTTGACACAAGAAAGATCATTACAATAATTCAAAAAATAAAAAAGGTATAATCAAGCTTCTGAATGATGTTATATTTAACAATGTTTGCTTATATATATATATATATATATATATATATATATATATATATATATATATATATATATATACATGGGGGTAGTATATAAATAGTATACATATTATTAACTGTATGTAAATAAAGATAACAATATACTATTCATATTTGTAACTTACAAGCATACATGAACTAGAAATTGAATAAATTTCAGAGACAACTTCTTGTTTATTCGATATTTAAACGAGGTTGTTAATAATGTGATAAAAAAGTAAAACTTACATGATATTTAGCTGGCGGCTAGCTAGAATTGTCATAAATTCGCAACTACTTTTCCGAAGCATGTGTTTGGCCAATGGGATTCTATAGTATATCAGACTTACATCAGTGAACATCAAAATAGCTTATCTCCTATTATTAAAAAATAATATTTCGCAAACGTTCCAGTGACTCAACTTTAAAACGTGTTACTTAACTATCAGATATATTTCAATTTAAATTTAGGAACAATAAAATCTACCTAATTATCTGAGTAATAAACTACTATATTTAATACTAGCAAAAAATGAAGAATGAGTATTAATGAGTATTGATTTACTCCTCTCACGAGGTTAGGCCCAAGGCCAGTTTTTATCTTACTCCCACAAGTAAGATATGACCCAAGGTCGGGAAAGTGGGGTTTAAAATTGCCTGGCCAGACCCGTCGGCATTCCCCGGTAGGGGCGCCTCTGGCAGTAAGCAATAAACTTACTCCTCCCCAAAGAGGGGAGGAGAAGCCTGGGAGGGTGGACCTCCTAGAACTGCACAGGACAGACCCATAGATAGGCGTAAATCAAGCCCCGAAGGCCAAGACAATACCAGTCTATGGGGTGTTGTATCCATCGGAACAGATACTACACTTTGATCTTAGCCAAAAGGCCAAGAACGGTGTCAAATAATGAGTAGCAAGTGTTTATTTACATATACTTGTAATTGTTGTGTATGGCAAGCTACTATTACACACAACAATAGAAAAATGATGAGAATTATTGTCGGATATTTTAATGGATAGTTCTGCCATAAAACTAAAATTAAAATCTTATTAAATACATTAAACAAAACGCTTTATATGAACTACTTGAGGTCTTTTTATGGGTGTTTCGTACGTTTTTCATCGGGTGTGATAGACATTCTTGTATTTACTAGGCATAGTTAATCCATTACGTTTAGCTTATTTGAAACGGATGGCTTTATTGTGATTACTTTTCATTGTTTCCTGGATTATTAGCACACCAAACAAAAGAGAAACGTACACATCTTTTATTCTTTTGATTTTTATAGATTTTATGTTTCATTGATATTAACAAACATAAACAAAGAACTATTATTATACTTCATAACGTAAATCATTGTAGGCGTATATTGCTACTCAAAGGGGATGTTGTCACAAGCTAATCTGTTTTAAAAATGTGAGAGCTGTTTATGTGTGTATGCATGTTCGTGCTTAACGTAAACTCGTTCTCTTCTGACCCAACCTAAATGTACTTTCTGTTCAATCTGCTTATTACTTTTAAAAATTATATTACCACGGTATGTTTCCTATATTTCAGCAAAAATATTTCTATGCAGAATTTTCGGATAATTTACGCCTCATCCAAAATGTAATTTCGTTACTCTCAAATTCTAATAAACTATTTTCGCCGTCCGTAACCTCCCGATATGCATCCATGTTAAAGAATATATCATACCACTATCTACACACACATGTATAAAACACACACATATATATATACATATACATACATATACATATATATATATATATATATATACATGCATGAAACATACAAGAACCGACATATCAGAGTACGTACATGTATAATCTACTGCATGCAAATATAGGCACGCTTACACCCAAGGCCCATATGAGGATACGTAAACACAACTAGTCAAAGCTAACACTATATACGTAAAGAAATGTAAGTTGTAGTACATGCATGCATATACAGTCATAGAGTTATACAAACAAATATATACGTACATGTGAGTTGTGCTACTGATGCCTATCATATCAGGCATCGGCAGCACAACTAGCAGAAATACTTTCCCTTCCTCGGTGTCATTAGTCCAAAGCCTCGGCAACACATCTCACAAGCTACCTTAAAAACTAACAGAAATACTTACACACTCTTCGGTTTCATTAGTCTTACCCATTTAAAAAAAATCCGGGGATCTGCTAAAATGACTCCCACACATCAACAGTAATTACGTCACAATGGTCAGTTTAGATATCACATCTGTTCATACTAACGTACCTATATTCAAATTCCTTGTTCTTCAACATTTATCTTATTAAGTCCAAAATCAAACTCCCACACAAATCATTCAATTATGGCATTTAATCACACAACAATACCATTGTACTTTTAACAACAAATTATACGAGCAAATATTTGATATACCCATAGGATCCCCTTTCTACGTAGTCTTTGCCTGTCTTTTCTTTAAATTCTTAGAAAACGATCTTTTCAACTCAATCGTACCCCTAACCCCGCACTATTTTAGAGACATAGACGACACTCTCCTTATTTACCCACATCACATTAATCTCCCCGACATAGTTGACAAACTCAATAAAATATAGCTCATTATTTCTTTCAGCTCTGAATTAGAAAATAATCACATCCTCAACGTCCTTGATATCAATATTCACAAACCCCTAACGACCTGCATTTCTCAGTCTTTAGAAAAACAACTAATAAAAATGATCTTATACATTTTTACACCAACCACAACAGTATAAAATCCGGAATGATCATAAGATCGTTTCTCAGAGCTCTCAGAATTTGCAGCCCCGCTTACCTTCGCAATGAAACCTACCAAACTTTAAAATATCCTCAATCATTCATCCAAAACTCTAAACGCTAAGCCTTCAACATCCACACCAGAAAATTGACTGACTCCACAAAATATATCTCCTCGCAACATGACTATCATAACTAACACCGACACGACAAAGGAAAATATATCCTTCATAGTTCTCCCTAATAATCCCATATCTATCTCCTTACATGAAAAACAAAAATCCAACATAAATATAGTAACACCAACCTCTAAAACAATTAAGGATTTACTCAACACCAAACCCCGCTCCCGACTAATCCTTAAAGACACCTCTTCTATTGCTGGCATTTACAAAATAAAATGTGCCGCATGTCCGATGTTTATCAAGCCAGTGATCCTGATTAAAAAAAACAAAAAAACGCCGCTCTACACTCTTTGTAGGCATATACGTCTTAGTCTATATAGGCATGTTTAAATTATATATATATATATATATATATATATATATATATATATATATATATATATATATATATATATATTTTAATTAAAGTTTAAATAATATGCCGTGTTGTCGAGCCGCTTTTGGTGTGTATGTATTATGTACATGTCAGCTCGATGTGTTATTGAGTACTATTACATAAATATTGTAAAGTCCACAAGTTTATTTTGTCTAGTTTGCCCTGATAGGAAATGTGATTGAGGTGTGTGTGTGTGTATTTTTATGGATATGTATATATATATAGTTATATACCTTCCAACTATGTGCTTATCCTGGCTATAATTAATTGCATTTTTTCATTTCTTCCCCGTCCTCCTATCCATCTCTGACGCCTCCCCGCTGGCGTCTTCACTTGTCTTTCACTTTCACATGACCATGCAAATTTCTATACTAGACCGTAGGTGCGATAAAAAATCAAAACATATCACCTACTTGCCAATAATATATTACATATTTGTTAAAATGTTTGTATAGACTAATAACATCTCGCTGTGCGGTTTGTTCCTTTTCTCATGTTTGTGCCGCTATCAAAATATGTTTTTTCAAATCTTCACTTTTACTGAAGACGGTCTCAGATACAAACGAAACCGGTCAAAATCTTGTTTCGTGTTTTTCTCCTGTACTTAAACTAGTTTTCCGTTTGTCTCCCCCGATATATATATATATATATATATATATATATATATATATATATATATATATATATATATATCAAGCTGATTACTGTTATCAGTAGAGGAAAGTTAACAATTTCAGAGGGTCGGGTGGCGTGAACTTTGTTTACAGTCAGCTTAGAATCTACAAGAAGTCGCGGTATCAGCTCGACAACCGAAATATATATATATATATATATATATATATATATATATATGTATATATATACTAAAATCAACATGGTATGTTAATATAAAAAGCTTTAATATATATATTGATCACTTTTGAAAGGTATTGGGTTTGTTCAGTTACTTCATATTTGAACTTAATTTATTTATATATATATATACATATATATATATATATATATATATATATATATATATATATATATATATATACTAAAATCAACATGGTATGTTAATATAAAAAGCTTTAATATATATATTGATCACTCTTGAAAAGTATTGGGTTTGTTCAGTTACTTCATATTTTAACTTAATTAATTTATATATATATATATATATATATATATATATATATATATATATATATATATATATATTATA
Organism: Sepiola atlantica; assembly: GCA_963556195.1. Classification (NCBI taxonomy): domain Eukaryota; kingdom Metazoa; phylum Mollusca; class Cephalopoda; order Sepiida; family Sepiolidae; genus Sepiola; species Sepiola atlantica. The sequence goes on along the minus strand of OY744519.1, from coordinate 91,714,767 downwards.
CTAGCAGAGCTAGTTGTCCAGATTAGAGTGTGGGATATGCAACATAATAGTAGGGAGAGTTTACTTTAACAGTAAACTTGATACTGTCAGCTAGATATCTTAGTCACCGAGCTATTCAGATATATTTTCATACTCTTAAATTAACGCTAATACATAGATTAATTTCATGGTGTAATATGTTTGAACATTGGCATGATATGTGGTAATTTACCTATGGTTTAAATTTAGTTTGAGTCTAAAGAAAAACAGTTTTCGTTAAAGGGAATTTTACACCCCGGGGACCCCCTGCGTTGAAGTGATATATTGCTTATATAGTATATGACCTTCACTGGTACATAAGTAGTCTACATGCCAATTTTCCAGCAATTTTTCCAGCGGTTTATGTGAGCATAATTTACAAAGCTTAGGCGGACACATGCACACATAAACCTACTATTTTATATATATATATATATATATATATATATATATATATATAGAGAGAGAGAGAGAGAGAGAGAGAGAGACAGAGACAGAGAGAGAGATAGATAGATAGATAGATAGATTGATAGATAGATAGATAGATAGATAGATAGATAGATAGATAGGTAGGTAGATAGATAGATAGATAGATAGATAGGTAGGTAGGTAGATATAGCTATTAATATACATAATGTACGCCAGCGCACGTTTCTCTCTTTTACAGAAAAAAATGCACCTGATCGAGTGCGATCTACGAAAGAAAACATATATTAATCTAAAATATAACCACCTGTTGAAATGTTCGACAAACAAATTTTAAATTCTATTGTACATATTGCAAACTGACTTTGCAAATGTTAAGCGTTGACAAATGTTACTGATATGACTTTACATTGGATTACGAAACCGATAACCTTTACGATTGCATGTGTAAAATGTGGTATTGCTAAAATAACAGTTGTCTGCTATAGAATCAATTTAGAGTAATTTGTCAGCAAAAAAGTGGAAAGCAGATGAAACCCGAAAAGGAACATTAATTAATTGACATTTGAGTTAATCTTATAATCTTGAAATATTTTGAGATATACTGCTTCACTTCTAGACAACCATGGCTTTAAATGTGATTATTCTACATTTATATATATCAGCAAACATTAGAAGTAATGTCAATAATTAATTGTGTCTTATACGTGTATTATAAGTTTTTATTTTATTCTAAGTGAAATCAATTTTTTCCATATGTGTTGTTATTATCTTGTGATATTTCTTTTCCTCATCGTCCATGTTTTTCTATATATGGTTCTTTGTTGTTGGTCTTCTTCTCATTATTATTATTACTAGCAAATATATGCTCCCTCTCGTCGCATACTTTTGCTAGGCTGCCGCGTTAGAAATGAACGTTCACCAGTAAACCGATGGAGCCCCAGTCATTTTCTTGGGTGGTTAGACATTGATTTTTGTTTGTTTCCGACCAAGAATGTTTTTAGTTAAAAATAAAGAAAAAAAAGAATGTCGACACACCCAATTTTTTTTTGCTCTCCTCCATGCATAGAAATATTTGTGTATCCTTCCCTCATACATATGTGTGTGTTTTTGAAAAATTACCCTTTTTAATTAAATAATTTGATTCTATAATCAGTTATGTAGTTTTCCAGTACAATGTGTTATTTTTTTGGTTGACGGAAAATCACATCTTTTATTTTAATAAATAAAACACAGAATGATAAAAACAGTTTGTAAACAAACGCTTTACAGTGTAAAAGTAAAACCGAAATCATAAACAGTTAAGGTCGTAAAAAAATGATAATATTGGAAGTGTTTCAAGTTGGAAAAAAGGTGTACCTGAAATAAAACTAATAAAAAATCAAATACAGTAAACACGAATAGTTTTTTAAATGCTCTCTCGAAAAAAAGTTTACCTCAACTAAATTCATTATAATGTGGGTGTTTGTGTTTTTTTTTTTAAATAGTAATGTTTAAATCAATTATTATTTTAATTAAACAATTTGATTCAATAAAGTTGTGTTTTAAAACATAATGGTTAATAAGATTAAGAAAATTAACAAACTCAGAACGTTTTGATAAAAAAAATCAGAGTGGAAGTAACACGGTAAATGCCAGCGTTTTGTGTTCATACTGAATAATCAGAGAGAGGTAACTGATTAAATGGAGTAACGCTGGGTGTTCAATAAGTTTCGCAGTAGATAGATTAACTACGTAACTCATTTCATATATATACAAAAAAAAATTGGACTCCCCATGGGCAACCCCCTTAGCGGTGTATTAGCCTGCCTCTATTTAGAATTCTTAGAATCCGGTCCTTTCAAATATAGACTACCCCCTAACATCGAATACTTTAGATACATAGATGATATTTTAATTTTCCTCCTCACAGACATACAAATCAATAATGTTAAATATAGACTCAACACAGTAGAACCCTCCATAAAATTCACCCATGAGACTGAAATAAACGGCTCCATTCCCTTCCTAGATACTCTTATAATTAAGTCTAACAACAAACTAGAATTTAAGGTACACCGCAAAAACACTCACAAAAATGACTACATACATTTCTACTCCCACCACCATAGCAAGATCAAAACAGGTATAATTATAGGCTTCTTCCTACGCGCCCTTAGAATATGTAGCCCCCAACACATAGATGAAGAAATAAAGTACATTTTTAATTCCCTAAAAACATTGCAATACCCCACACATTTTATATTAAATGCCAAGAAAAAAGCCTTCCAAATATTCTCTAGAAACACCACACAAAAAAATCAAACTCCTAACACCTCTCTCATAGACAGACTCCTTCTCCTACGCACGCATTCCAATAACACATCCATATGCAACACGCTTAACAAACTAGGCATTCCAACAGTACAAACCACATCTCAATCCATAAAACAAACACTAAACACATCCAGACATTTCCAAAAAACACCCACATCCCATGCCGGCTTATATACTGTCCCATGCAATGACTGCCATCAATTTTACGTGGGAGAAACACAACGTGAATTAAAGAAACGATTAAATGAACACAAAAGGGACATAAAAAACAACAACCCTCTCAGTGCACTTTTCTCCCATGCACTAGAACATGGTCATGCGTTCAAATTTGAGCAAGCCAAAATCACAAAATACATCCACAACAAATCTCGGCGAAGATTATTGGAAACTGCTCTCATCACCGCCTCCACCACTATCAAGCAACAGAATGGCTTCTTTAACCTATCACCCTTAATAAGCAAGATCATCCTCACAGAACAAAGACTCTTGCCTGATCATAGATAACATTTATTTTCATCTCTAACCTTTATGATACTCTTCCCTTTACTCACACCCTTCCATTTTCTCCATGAATCTTTACTTTCTCCTACTCATTCCGTTTTTTCCCTCACATGTTAAACACTGCAGTCCAATTAAACTTTCTCATGTTCCAAATATTTCAAATATTCCATACCTACCCGTTCATTTACCTCCCTCCTCCACCCCTCCACTCCCTCACTCATTGCTATCATTTTTCAAATATTTCAAATATTTCATACCCTATCACAACAAATCCTCCCTATTCCCTTCACCCATTCCCCCTCTCAACTATTTCTCTAATACCCGCACTCTTCCATACCCCCTTCTTAAATTCCCTCATTTTCTCAAAACGCTCTCTAAGACCATAACTTTCGCCCATTCACCAAAATCACAACCCCCCCTTCTCTACCCACCCTCCTTTTCTCTGCATACACCCCCACACACAAACATTTCAACTTACTTGTTCCCCTTCAATCTTGCCCGCAGCCATCTGGTCAAACACCTCCTTCCTCCCTCTCCTCCACTCCCTCTCTGCCATCCACTTTATCCCTGCTCATCCCTCCACCTCTTTCTCTTACTACCAGCCACAGTAGTCCTTGCTCACCCCCATCTTTCCACTTCTTCCCCACTCATTTTCTTCAACATTCATTTTTATTCTCCACCAAGACGGACGTCCACCCAGTAGTGGCCATTATTTTATTTTTTTTTTTTCCTCCCAATATGTCAACCCTACATGTATTTGTACTTGCATGATATTTTTCTCTATATTATCATCCTGATGAAGTCTTATAATTAAAGACGAAACGTTGATGTACACATAAAAAACATCCATTTTTTGGTTTTCCTTTTTCATTTTCCCATCACGTCGGATTACCTTCATCCTTCTCTTCCCATATATATATATATATATATATATATATATATATATATATATATATATATATATATATATATATATATATATAACTAATGAAAGAAATAATTATAATTCATAAGTAAGATTATTAACAAGCAAAAATATAGTAGTAGTATAAATATAAGCTGGCAGACTAAGTAAATAGTAATATTACTCTGATAGAGTTTCGGCTTCAGACAGACAGATACATAATCTCCATTATTAATAGATTCGTGTTTTCCTTATTATTATCATAATTTTTATTATTATCATTATTATTATTTTATTATTATTAGTATTATTATTATTAGTAATATTATTATTAATAGTTAGTATTATCAGTATTATCAGTAGTAGTGGTAGTATTTGTAGTTGTATTCTGATTTTTTCTTCTACTTTCTTTTTTTAACTTATTCCCTATTTACCTGAATTCCCACGACGGAAGAGTTAGACACAAGGCCAGTTTTCAATGCTGTAACAGTCAAGCTTCCCATCTTGGATCACTCTGAATTGGGACATAACACAATTATTTTTCAAAGTCTAGCACGATTTCTTCTTCATTTACTGAGAACAGAGAAAATACTACGCATTGATCTTATCCCGAATTTTTTTTTTCTGTACATACATTTCCCGCTATAATCGCTGTTTTCTTCCATTTTTACTTGTTCTTTTTCCATCTTTTTTCTTTCATCCTCTTCTTGTTTTCTGCTCTTGCTCTAGTATTTCTTCTTTTTTCTTTATGTGAATCCTTTTTATACTATATGTATTTTACCGTCTTAATCTTCTTCTTTTTTTCTTTTTCTTCTTTTTCTTCTTCTTCATTTTCCAGTTATTATTATTGTACTTGTTTTACCTATCCTTATTCTTCTCGTCTTGTTTTTTGTTTTTCCCGTGTTTATAATTGTAATTTTATTTTTCCTACTATGTGAGTTACTTTTTGGTGTAGTGTAATTCTTGTTCTTATTCATATTCGTCTTCTCCATAAACTACTTCATCTTCTTCTTGTGATTCCTAATTTCCCCCTTACAAATGTTTTTCGTATTATTCTTGTATTTCTTCAATTTCTCTCGACTTTCCTCAACGATCCCAAAAAATGAACCCATTCTTTAACAGATCACTGACATATAAATCCGATGTCTCCCGGGCCTGTAGATAATTTTCAAGGAGCTCTACCCATCTGATCTGTGTGGAATTCTTCCAAGAAACTCGAAAAGATGAAATCCACACATTTTCTTTTTATCTATTTTATGATATTCTAATTTGCTTTTCTGCGATTTCTACTTTTTTGCTCACCTACCCTGGGCTATTTCGGCGATGTTATTATTATTATTTGTACTCACTTGGAGGTGTTACACAGGTCATCAGTGATTGGTTACCGAAAACCGGTGGTATTACAACAAGCCTCTCCAGATTTCCAGTGTTTTCCACCTCTTTTTGATAGCCACCGCAAATAACATTGCAGTATCGCAACAGTCGTTTACCATTAATTTTTATCTGGTAAGGACCATTGGTCTTCTCTGGCATTTGGGTGGCAATTAGCCTTCCTAAGGTCACAGCACTCTCTGCACTTCCAGTGTAGGTCTGGTTTGTGCTGTTCTTACTCGGTGTTCTCATTCTCCTTGACCCTATGCAAATATTTCGTGTGGTGGCAGTCTAGGCTAGTACACATTTTGGGGGGCAGCGGTAGATGTTATAGTGTGTCTTGCTATTTCTGTTCATTGGTTGATTTCTGTATCATGTCAGCTGAAGCCAGTGTAATAAATTCGGGGGGGGGGGGAGATCATGAAGTGATATTTCTTGCGTTTTCTGTTCTTTTGTTTGTGATGGGGTGTACTTTCTGTGATTTTGTTTTCTTTCCTGTTGAAGATTATATATACCCCTTCGTAGCTTATGCGGGTTGGTTTCCGCATTCGATGATTTTTCTTAAGATTGCAGCTGTTTTTATCATAGCTGGTATTGTGTATAGTTTCAATGATCCCTTTGATTCCAATTTATCCCAGTCTTTTTTCCAGGTTTTTAGCTGATTATTCTTAGTGCTTCTATACTGGCTTTCTTCATGCTCCATATTCCTTTCAGTTATCTGACTAGTTCCGTGTATTTATTTCGTTTTTCCGTTTCTTTGATCTTCACTATGTTGTCTTCTGGAACGGCGAAGTCTACGATTTTGGAAGATTTCCCCTTCTTGTTGATTATTATAGCACCCGGTCTCCTTACTTGTATTAGTTTATCTGTTTGTATATCCATATCCCAAATGATTTTGTGTTTTTCGTTTTCAAGTACTGTTTCTGGTTTATCTTTGTACCATTTGTATGCGTATTCGAAATTCAATCGTTTGCACAGTTCTCGGTGTACTGCTTTCCCTACACAGTCATGTCGATTCTTGTATTCTCTTCGGGCTAGTTTGCTGCATTCAATTATTATAAAATTTACTGTTTGATATTTTTGCAAAAACAGTTTTAATTTTCTGTTTTCCGTTGTTTTATCTATTTTAGCTTTAATGTAGTTTGTCCTAATTGGATTGTTCTGTGCAGCCATCAGTAAAGATTCCGTGTGTCTGTTAAAGTGTTTTTTTTCTTAGCCATGCTCAGCTATTTTCGTTTTTCTTCACTTGTCAGTATTCTGAAGCGTACATGTAGTTGTTTTTCTTCCCACTTTTCTTTTCTTGTCGTTTTGTTTCTGGTGTCCATGCTTCCCGAATTGCTTGTTGGAACAGTGTCTCTTCCGGCGGTGATAAGGATTTCCGCGTTCTGAGTTATGTATTTCTCCAGCTCTTTTTTAGGCTTCCACACAATGTCTTATACTTACCAGTCATCTTTGTCCTTCGTTTATTTTCATGTAAAGTCTGTTCGTATCGTCTTTTTGATATGGCACATTGTGCATGGTTATTAATTTTCTAGTCCGCTAGTCAAGGTTCTTCAATTCTTCTTTGGTCCAGCCTATGAATGGTCCAGAGTATCTTATTAGTGCTAATGCCAAGGTGTTTATTCCCGTTACTAGATTCCTGCTATATAATTTCGTTTCTATGAGTTTTTCTGTTCTTCGTAAATATTTTTTTCCAATATTCTCTTTCATTTCTGTAGATTTGATGGTGTCTGCTTCCAGAACTTCAAGATATTTGTAGCTATCCTGTTCGCATAGATCCCTCATTTTCTCTTGGTTGGGGAGTTCCATGTCCTCTGTTTTCTCTGGTGTTCTTTTTTTATTTCTTGTAGTGCACACTTTTCTATTCCGAATTCCATTTGGATGTCCTGACTGCTTTTTGTAAATAGTTTCAGGTCGCCTATGTACATCATCTGATTAACTCTTAGTTCTGTGTCTGTAAACTTGTATCTGGCATCACATTTTCGGAGTATGTAGCTATTATAAACAGTAGTGGTGATAGGGAGTCTCCTTGGAAAATGCCTCTCTGTATCTTTATCTTAGTCAGGTGTTGACCTACGGCTGTCATTTCCAGTCGCCATGTTACCATTGCTTTCTTAATAAGATTAATTTTCCTCTCGGGTATTTTATATATTTTCAAACATTCAATTAGTCATGCTTTCTTGTAGTCATTCCATGCCATGGATATATTTTTTCTGTTTTATTTTACCTCCTTCAGAATATTTTTATCGATGTATTGCAGGTACTGCGTTCCTCTATTTCCTTTACGACATTCTTTTTGTTCTTCGGGGAGTACCCCACATTTATTTACGGATTAGTAATTTGTTCTCTCAGTTGTTCCGGACGGATTTCCACATTGTTGCTTGTGGTCGTTCATTTGTATAAGCGTTGTCCTTCCTTTGGGCATCCCCTCTTGTATGTCTTTTTTGTGGATAAATCCTCTCAGTTTCTGCGCTAGTCATTCATGCAAGGTCGTGAATTTTAAAACCGATATGCATGTATTCCATCGTGTCCTGGTGATTTTCAATTTGCCATTTTTCTTTAGGGTGCCCTTAATGGTTTCTTTAGTAATTTCTGTTTATGTTCCTTCTTCTATTTCCTGTAGATTATTTTTCATGTGTTTTAACTACTTTGCGTTTTTGTTGCGTGTTTTAGAATTTTCCCATATATTGCTCCAGATTATTATTATTATTATTATTATTATTATTATTATTATTATTATTATTATTATTATTATTATTATTATTATTGCCGTTTTAAGGGGGTTGTGCAATAATAATAATAATAATAATAATAATAATAATAATAATAATAATAATAATAATAATAATAATAATAAAATAATAATAGATTTATTATAATATACATCATCAAATAATAATAATATAAATAATACATTTATAATAATATTTATAACATTCATAAAGTGGTAACAAAATATTTCCCATTTTTATTTAAAATGAATCTTATATTAATTTTTAATCTTGATGCTTGGCTATGTTTGAAACATGCTTTTTTAGCAAGTATATACTTTATTTCCGTTTTATTGTCCGCTTGTTCACACTAAGCAAAGAAAACATACATATGGTTTATGGGCATAGTGTAGGGACTGAATGCATATCGGACGATAGTATTGACGATAAAAAATAGGTAGTACAGCCTTAATGATGAATTAAGAGAAAAGGACAAAGGGGGATTGGATTTTAGTTATTGAAATATCTTGATAAATCAGCAATGTTTCGAAATATGTTCTGTGAGACCTCAATTCATATTTCATTAAAACTTATATCTTTATTGTCATAATGTATTCGGGGGTTTACACTAGTTGTTATACGTGACCGTTCGTTGAGAATAACCGGTGGTGTTTCTTGAGGTATGAGTGACATCAGAGTTTCTCGGGTTGCCTAACCCTAACCCCCTATCGTTACTTTTTACCGCCGTTGCACATGCGTTTTCGTACTCTAAAAAGTCGTTTGAACATATTGTCCACAATGTTCTATGGCAACAACCAGAAGGAGTTCTACTTTGCCTATTTTATGTTAATTTCTTTTCATAGTGCGTATAAGAATGATCCTGCCTAAGGGAGTTTACTTACATAGCTACGCTAGTAGTGTTACTGCCCTTTGAATGTGTGTAATGTGTTCCTATATATATATATATATATATAAATATATATATATATATATATATATATATATATATATATATATATATATATATATACTGTGTGTTCATGCAGCATTATTCTATTTCAACTTATCTGTGGTTAAACGGTGAAAACCTTTTACGTAAGTTTGTTTCCGTAAGTTGCTTATTTAATATTCCTTCATTTCAGAAACTGATGGAGTATTAAAAAGCGCTAAAGTTCAACGGATAGGTTTTTCAGCCTCGCACTGGTAGGTGTAAACGATAGAAAGCATGAAGGACTAGATTGCAAACAAATATTGAAACAAAATTATCTGAACCAGTTTATTAAAGAATCCAGAAATTTCAGCTACAGTTCAGTGCCCAATTAATATATTGAAATCAGGTAGATGTGAAATGGTAAATTGCGACGGCGATGTGAAAACAATGACTTTCAAAAAGGATCATAACATTCGTTTGGCTGTGTCCACAGACGAAAATGATTCGGGAAGTTGCTAAACATGGTGCAGCAAACCTAACTGAAGAAATGTGTACTTTAGCGAAAGAGATGAAGTCGGAGTTCCAATTATAAAGTAAGCTCTGAACGATTATTTTCGTTACTTTTCATGCAAAAGTCGCAAGTGACAACTCCTCACCACTAAAGCCCGAGGGTATCACCTTAAAGAAAGCAAACACACTGTTAAAAAGAATCAATCACCGAAACTGTAATTGTTTGGGTTGTGTTTAAAGCGATGTCCACGTCACGCTGACATATATTAATTACATTTAGCTTGGTAAGTTGAGTGGTTGTCTACGCTGTCGTATTGCATCAGGAATCAGCTCCGTGTTTTACCTCCAGGAGAATCTAGATATGACTGTCTGAGTACTTCTACGAAATCACAACCAGATTTTAACCACGTTGACTATTATGCGTGAATAGGATCTCAGATATATACCATCTATATAGCCTCCAACACCTGGGCCACCAAAAATTGCGAGGATAAAACTGAACTTCAGGCGTCTGTCGAGGTACACCGGGAAGGTCCTTTATGTCAGGGTTCTAATTCTTTCTGGGGGTCGTAGTGGGGTTTATTCGACAAAAGATTATCTGAAGATGCTCTTTTAATTTTGTTGAATACATCAATTGAAGACCAAGATATGGCATGTTCCCTTTCATGTCTCAATGTGTGAAATTCGTCTTGAACACTCTTATGCTGTCAATCTTCCCTTTTATCTCTTATTGTCCTTTCCCAGGTGAGTTTTATCTGTTCCTAGTTCTCCTATAATTAGTGGTATGACAGTAGATTTTTTGTGTTAAATATTTACTTTAGCTATCTGGTAAACACCATGTATTTTCTTCAGACTATGGTTTCTCGTGGTGGCGAGATCTATTGTACATTATACATATTGTACTAGTATCGGTATACTTGCTTGAATGAGTTTGACCTTTTAGTTCCATGTCTCATGAATATTTTATGCTAGCGATGTGTCCATATAGAAATATAGAGTACTGTCAGGTGTGATAAGTTTTCTATTAGTTGGTGGTTGAAAAGGGCTTTTATAATTGTTAATGGAAATGAGCTTTGTCTTATTAGCATAAATAGTATTATGCATATATGCCCCCATTCTACTACAGACTGGAAGACTTTTTCTAAAGAATCCCGCCATTTTTTGGGATATGTGTGCGTTTGTTTTGCCTACATTTCGAAAATGGAGCGTTTTCCCCACATCACATATACCCATATCGGATACAATTGAATAAGGCAGATCATTTATGAAAATCAGGAATAATAATGGTCTTAAGATACTTTTCTGAGACACACACCAATAAATGCAATGTTTCGTTAATTTACTGTCATCGAGGTCGACCTAGAGCATTCATTTGGCTAACAATGATCCAATTATATTGAATATCCATCCGTATTAATTAATTTTCATGCAAATACTTTCATGCCAGACCTTGTAAAACACTATATAGTAAACAGTATATATGAAAAGGGCTACAGTGTTGCTTTAACTTTCGTCCCTTAGACCAGAAGGCTACATCTGCTATATTCCTGATTTCTGTATATCTTATCTTGGATCCTATGTTTGTTTTCTTGTTTTTTATTTGTGCGACTGGTAGTAGCCTTTCCGGTTTTCATTTCACGCGTACTTTCCGACAAAGTTCACACATTCATTTGTTTGCATTATTGGCTTCTCTTTTCATTTTCTCGCCGTTTTCTGGTTCACTGTTCTCGATATTCTTAACTTTGGCGATGCTTAAGGCAGCGGTAACAAGTATATATGTATTACGTTATTTAGTCGTTTTATTCAATCGCCTTTGAAATCTACACAAGGCACGAGTTCTTTTTTATTCCTTTCCCTTTTAAAAAGTCGGTTAGTATGAGTATTCCGATTCAATGGATTGTGCACAGAAATCGCATCCTGATTTTATGATATAAGTTCCTGAGTTTTCTCTTTTTTACAAGTTATTAAGGGTTCGGTGCCTCTTAACAGGGTTACTGCACAAGTGCGAATTCCGTTTATTAGGTTTATATTATAATATTTAGTTTCAAAGAAGATACTTCTTCTTAGATATTGTCTTTTAATCTGCGTTGATTTGATGGCATCTGCTTTTAGAATGACCGGATGAATCCAATTACTTATTCTTTAATCATGCGGATATCCCCAATGGAAGTAGTTATGTGTATTCTAAAATCAATTAATACGATATTACCTTCTTTAACACATTTTTCCATTCCTACTCTATTTTACTATGCAGGCTAACTATTAAGGTAGTGTTTGGCAGTGAGTTATCTCCCTTGTGCTTTTGGTAGTAATTTTATATACAGAAGATGGTTTGTGTATCTTGCGTTTAGCATTGCATATGTGGCAAAAAGCAGTAAAAGTAGTGAGTCTTACTGGAAAATTTATCTCCGTATTCTTATATATGCTATGTAATGTTTCCTACCAATTTTGTTATTTTTTAACAGAGTTCACCCCAAAGAAGGCACGGTACCACTGTAGACGTCAATGCTACTGAGAATTAGGGTGAAAGTTTTGGAATGCATGCTTAATTCGGAGCTGTACAGCGAGATACTTGTTGACATTTGGTGTACATTTTTGCATGCTGGTACATTCATGAAAAAGGGGAGCAGGGAGGAAGTTTCAAAGTTCGATAGATCAAGAATAGAAACTTTTGAAGTAGAGGCTGCTCAGCATCTGGGAGCCTCCACAGTGTATGGATGGGTTTTAGTTGATTGTCCGTTTGGTCGAGTGAATTTACGTCGAAGGGTCACCCGAGTAGAAAGTTTATCGGAGCACATTCTATTGAAGTATTTGTAAAACAAACATAATGATGCAACATTTCAGCGATGGAACAGGGGCAAGATCTTGGTTGTTTGCGAAGGGGGACCTATTAGATAAGCGACTCTTTTTTTTACCTTGTCTAACAGAAACAAACTAGTAGATGGTCAAACAGCCCAAATGTGACACTAATACGCGATGTATGTTCGGATGATGGCTTTATAGGGATGTAGTATACTATCAGAGCTGAGCAGTTTTCTAGCACTGTAAAGGGACTCGACTTTATTTGCAGCATCCTCGGCAATGTATTCTATGTATTTGTTTAAATTAGATTTACTTGTGAATATTAGGTCGAGGATTTTGAACGTCGGATGCTAGAGTAGGGTGTTATTTACCATGCAATCGGTGGTTGAAGCGGTGTCTTGTAGTTGTTGAAGGAACTAAGTTTTGTCTTAGCAGCATTAAATGTTGACCTCATACTATTAGAGACTGTATGTCACTTTCGAAGGATGCAGCAATTAGCTCGCATAGAGCGTGGTGTCGTCAGCAAATATACCTATCTTATGTATAATGTCATCAGATAATGATTTTATAAACATCAGGAACAATAAAGGTAAAAGTGTATATCCCTCGAGTACATTTGCATGTATGTCATCTTGTTTGAATGGACAAACATCGAAGGCAGCTTTGATCTTTCCTTGAATAAGAAGTGTCTAATTATATTCCATGATAAATGCCAGTATACTGAAATCATATGACCTTAATAGGGTTAAGATGAAAATGCATATACACTAATTGTACAAAAGCAAGGAAATTCCCAAATGTTTACACTTTTATTGTCATTAATTAAGGGTATGACTACATATCAACCAAACCATTTTATTATCACATCACTACAGTATAAATCTCTATGCATGAGTGGATGAAATGTGTGAGGTGCGCTGAAGAAAAATTCCTACCAGTAAAATACAGAGCCATGTTGTGCTCGCATACCCTTAATGACAACAAAAGTGTAAAAATTTGGGAATTTTATTGCTTTTGTACGTTTAGTGTATATGAATTTTCATCTAACCCTATTAAAGGCATATGATTTCAGTATACTGGCATTTATCATGGAATGTCACTACTTTTGTAAAGGCTATGCATCAATACAATGGTCATTTTTAAGGTTTTTTGGAATTTTCTGGAAAACTAAGGTATATGGTAAACTGAAATTAAAATGCCATCAACTAGACCCTAGAACCTCTATATCTGAAAAAAAAAAGCTGAATCCATCAAATAGTTGATGAGATACAGGGTGGCACATACGTACGTGCGTACACCCGGATAACACAAAATCATGCCTGACTTTTCTGGATCTCTAGGTTGCCTTGACTAATGATGCTGAAATTCTACACACTTATAGAACCTATCAAAAAAAATTGTGCAAAGTTTTAACTAATTTGGTTTTTCACTTATGATTGATCAAAGAAATGAGATTTCTAGCATAGGCCGTTTTTTAAAGTCTATTAAGGGATAGAACGCTCGAGCGCCTCCCTTGATTAAATATTCGTCTAGTAATATCATATGAAGTGATTTTTAGGACAATACCTTAATGCCAGACCTTGCTGAAGGCTTAGGATATATCAAGCTCTACCGCCGTATTTCATCTGCCTTGTTCAGTGTATGGGGTATGCATTCAGAAATTATCGTTAAGAATTCTTGAAGACTGGTATCATATAGACATTTTTCATCTATTAGGGAAGCAACATACGGCAAAGCATTTTATGTAAATTTGGGAGAGGACGAGAGCGAGTTCAACAGAGAATGTCCTTATTACTATTGCTGGTATAAGATCCGGTCTACATGTCTGTAAGGTGTCAAACATGAAATGGGTTAACGGTAAGATAATCTAGTGTGCCTTCAGTCCACAATGTGAAAATTGGGAGAGAGTGGTTTGCGCAGTCCAAAGTAGAGTTTAATGCGAAACGCTGGGAAATTATTTCGCTATCATAACTTGCCGCGCAAACGACATAATTGTTGTTGGATAGCAGAGGAATTGTTGATTGTACATTATTCACTACAGTATTTAAGATTTTCTAGAAATCGCGACTTTTTGTGACTCAATACGTTTTCTGGTCATCTGTGTATACTTATCCTTGCTTCATCTCTTACAGGCTTACAATGATTTACTGACGCTATGAGTTTATGTCTATTTTAGATGACTTGTGGCGGTTCAATTGTCGGAATGCTTCCTGCCTCTGTAACATACCAGCTGCACAATTCGATATGAACCATTGTGGATGGTGAGACATGCTGTATAATTTTCTCATGAGTACATGAGCTTCAATACATGCTTTGATTCATTCGGTTACCACATTTGTGGACTGACCAGCAAGGAGAGAAAAAGTTTCAATGCATGAGACGTCTCTGATGTGATTTCTTATCGATTCCCAATCAACCCGCTCGTAGTATCACGTTGTTTTGAGCAACGATTGATCAGTTTTCGAAGGGGAATATACATCATTACCACTACGCGATCAGCGTTCCTTATCGGGCTATATACATTCGTCGCACACGCCTCTGGTAGTGAGGTGACGAACAGGTCGAGTAGTGAGGCTTGCCGGTCCACATGATCAAGGAGGCTAGTCGGGAAAGTGACAGTTTGAAAGAGGGTGTGCGCTATGGAGAAAAATATACGTGGAGTTACCAGCTACGTATGTATAGCTGGAGAACCCCAGCCTGCCACAATGATGCACATTAAAATCATTAAATACATGTATTTTGGCACTCGAGTTAAGTGAGAGTACTGTACATATGCTTTCAAAGACAAAGTTAAGAAGGGTACAGCCATGGGTCGAGGGGGAACGGTCTAGGAAAATCTGGTGACGTTTTGGTGAAACTGATTTTCTATTAATTGCAAACGTCTTTTCTAGGAACCATATTTCTTTATTTATCCATGTGTTTCTTCCATCGTCAACATTCTTCCATGTTGTTTGTGGCATGTACACATTACAATCATTTTCAGAACTTTTTTATCTATGCAGTGTATCTGTTTCGTTTTTATAATGTATGCTAGTGTTGTCTTCCAGTTAAGCTTTCTGGATCTAATCAGTTGATGTTTCGTCGTGTAATTACATATGTGACCCCATATACATCAAGTCTATGTGCTCAAGTCTATAATATCTTCATGCTCGGATGTTTAGAGGAATTTGTTACTCTTATCCATTTCTGCGTTTTTATTTTCACATTCTTCATTCTTAACATAGTGTATTTTTTAACTTCGTTCGTCGTTTCCTTGGTGAGTTACATTTTTTTGTGTGTTCTGTAGTCTCGTTGTCAGTAATGGTTACATTTTCACTTACTATAATATGTTTCGATTTTTTCAGTGAATTTTCCACATTACCTGCTGTTCCGTTACTTTACTTACATTTCTAATCATTTCTATTATCTCGATCTCCGAGAACCATCAGCTCTTAAGAGTGTATCTTGTTGTGTATGCAATGGTCTCGTTCGTTACCTGAAAGTCGAGAGACATGTTCAACATGTGCTGTTGAAATAACATTTTTGTGTGAATGTGATTTTTCACGGCATTCTATTACTGTTATATTATCCGTAGTGTTCTATTTCTAACTCAGGGGTTGCATTTGTTTTGTTCATTGATAATTTCTATCTGTTTTTGATCCGTATATTTCTGTTATTTTAAATTAGTTGGACGAACATTTGTGGGATGGCAATCGAATGTATCATGTATGCCATAGAGTTAACACACATAAATATATCCTGTAAGACCCACATGTGTTTTTTTTATTTTTGTTTTCTAACATATGTCATGATTTGTGTAGTCGTCGACATCAGGGTCAAGAATAATTTGTTGTGATTTTCGCACATGGAATGTGTTAAACTCTGACATACGTGTATACCGCGGTCAACTGTCACATGATAGTAAAAGGGATAATAACAAAATTGAGTATAAAGAATCATCTCATCAACTTGCTACTAACCAGACACAGTTCTATTTTATTTAAGTAACATGTTCGGCTTTTAATGTGAGCGTGTGTCGACTTAATTTATAATTTCATTTTAAAAGATTTTTTAATTAACAAATAGCTGAATTTTAAATCGAATGAATTCATATGATGAGCGAGCTTATTTTTTGAAACGAGACAAAATAAATGTCAAATTAAGAAATAAAGTTAAAATGGTCTCAGCATGTTTTCTGCTAACGCGACGTATTAATTCCATCAAATTATGTTTTTTCCAAGTATCATTTGCGGCTGTCTGTGGGGGATACTTCTATACCTTTAAATTTGCTAATTATTTTCAATTTTAAAATAGCAGAATTTTAATGGAACTTAAAGACTAACTAAAAGAAGGTTATTCCTTTAAGGAAAAAAAGTAATAATAACACAACGAAAAAATCTGAGTAGTCTCATCATGCTTTCAACTGACCCAATATAGTAAAGTTGGTCTTCTTCTTTTCTTTAATATTCTTCTCCTCATTCTCATTGTTTCTCCTTCTTTTTATTATTATTAATATTTATGCACACATAGAGTTCTCGCACAGGTCATCATCAGTGATTGTTCACTTATAATCAATGATGGCGTTCCCTGGAGTCTGAGTGACAGGAAGTCTCGCCAGACCTCCAGTACTCTCCACCTCATTCGATTCCTATTGCAAATGACTTTGCGTTTTCACAACAGACACTTACAAGTAATTTCTCGCTGGCAACAACCTTTGGTCTTCTCTTAGAGTTGGATGGCAATAAGTCTCCCCAATGTTCCAATTCTCTCCGAACTCTTCCAGTGGAAGTCTGGTGAGTGCTCTCTCTCCTCGATCTTCCTATCCTACTTGACTCTTCACGACTATTTTGTGTGGTATCAGTTGAGGCTGTTTCTATCACTTTTATTTAGGTGGTGGAGTAGTTTATGAAATTTCTTAAAATGTCTCTTCCTTTGGTTTTATGTTGCAACTTCCATGTGAATGGTAAGCATTTGTAGCTTATATTAGTTAGTTTTCAGCTGCTTTTATTATAATTATTTTATTATTATTATTATAATTATTATTATTATTATTATTATTATTATTATTATTATTATTATTATTATTATTATTATTATTCCTGCTCACTAAGAGTCATCACACAAGTCATCGTTAGTGATTGCTCACCGACAACAACCAACGGTGTTGCCTGGAGTTTGAAGCACAACAAGCCTCGCCAGTGTTCTGTTACTCTCTTCCTCTTTTCTATACTCACCGCAAATGATTTTGTGATATCGAAACAGTCGCCTTCTATTGAATATGCACTTGCAACAACCATTGGTCTCGCCTGTGATTTGGCTGACAACAAACTTCACCAACGTCCCAGAACTATCTGCACTCTTCAAGTCGAGGTCTTGTTAGTGCTGCTCTTCCTCTGTCTTCCCATCTCCTTGACCCTCTACGACTATTTTGTGAGATATCAGTCGAAGCAGGTGTCATGATTTCGGGGGGGGGGGCGGGGGCGGGGGCAGGTTATCATGATTATTGCAGTTTCTGTGGTTTTGTTTTCTTCGTATTGTAACTACCATGTGACTAGTTACCGTTCGTAGCTTATTCAGGTAAGTTTTCCTATTCGAGGATTTTCCTTACATTGCAGCTGTTTGGATTATTACAGCGCTTTGTATTGGCACAGTGATGTTTTTGATTCTATTTCACTCAGTCTTTTCTCCAGGTTTTTAGTGGCTGTTCCTATTGTTCCTATAATTATTGGTGTTATATTGTCTTTCTTCATGCTCCATATCCCGTTAAGTTCTCTGGCAAGTTCCGTATATTTGTTTAGTTTTTCCGTCTCTTTAATTTTCACGATGTGGCCTGCTTGAACGGCAACATATACGATTTGCCAAGATTGTTCATTGTTGTTGAATATTATGACATACGGTCTCCTTGCTTATGCAAATTCCAGAGGATTTTGTGTTTTTCATTTTACAGTACTGTCTCTGGTTTATGTTTGTACCATTTGTCTGTGTGTTACAAATTCTATAGTTCGCACAGTTCCAAGTGTCCGGCTTCTCACACGCAGTTCTAACTGATTTTGTATTCTTTTTGGGCTAGTTTGCGACATTCACTTATTATATCATTTTCTGATTCGTCTCTTTATCCACGCCGTCTGCATTTACTGTTTTAGGGGGTTTTCTATTTAAGCGTTAATGTAGTTTGTCATAATCGCATTGTTCTGTGCAACTGTCAGTAAAGGTACCGCTTTCGCTGTTCAAGTGTCTCTTTCTTTGCAATGCCCATATAGATCCATTGTCTCTCTTCTTGTTAGTCTTATGAAACGTCCATGTAGTTGTTTTTATTCCAACCTTTCTTGTTTTTATGTTTCTGATTCTTCCCTGTTTTTTTTTGTTGGAACGGTGTATCTAGCTGTGGTGATTTACCTTTTCCGTGTTCTCAGTTATGTATTACTTCGGATTTGTTTGTGTATTCCACACAGTTTTCTATACTTACCAGTCCTCTTCCACTTCGTTTCTTCTCATGTAGTCTCTCTACGTAAGGTAGTTTTGATGCAGTGTGCTGTGCATAGTCATTAATAGCCTACTCCTCTGATAAAGCTGTCTGAGTTTTTCTTTTATTAGTATAATTATTATTATCATTATTATTATTATAATTATTATTATTATTTCATAGTAGTCTCAACTTTTGGATGTTTTAGTGGGAGTTTTGTTTTTTGAACATCATATCAATTCCCTTTAATTTAGACATCCAAGATGTACCTTAACACTTTCACTGTTCCTTACAGGCAAGCCTTTTAAAGAATTGGGAAGGGGATTGTCTCATTAATATGTTTAAGCAATTAATGGTGGTTTTCATTATGATTTCAAGCCTTCTAATTACAACGGTAATGCCATTTTAGATATTGATATTTATTTTCTCTTCGTGTTCTTTCTCTTGCACCGGTATCTAAGGTACAGGCTATATCAATAAGTAAGCAAGTTATCTTGTGTTATTCTAGAAGGTTTATGTCAGGTTTTGAATGTTCAAGAACCTTATCACTGCGTATGTGCATAACACTTCTCATTGTAGTCCAATTAATAAAGTGTGCATATATTCTAGTGTAGTACCTCATAGATTTGTCGTGTCTCCATTTTTATACTGAAGCTGTGCTAGTATTGGGTATTCTGATAAAATATAACTACGGTGTCTTCCCTTTCATTAGACCATCAGCAAATCGGTTATTTTTCAGTTTTTGTAAGGTAATGTTTGATGGACCTAGTGTGGGTGGTTCGTTCCTGGGCTGCCAGAAAGGTTAACTCAGTAGATCTTTGAGATAACCCATGACCAACCAATTCCAGCTGTCATTATATCTAAATGCATTAAACGTAAAGAATACACTGTGTAGTTCCGTTACAAATAATTTTAACCTTCTCTCTGGTAATATTTGATTCTTTTTCACCCGTGTTCTTAGTATTTTCTCTGCTTTCACTTCACAAAGACGAATCTTATTACTTTCAGAAATATATTTATAAAGACAAACTTCTTCTATATTCACAACATCTTCAACACTTAGTAGACCTCAGCCACTTTTTATTCAAGGTAAAATACAATCGATCTGCATCTCTTTTCTTTAGAAAATCTCCATAAATTGAAAGCATTTTTCGTGTTTTGATATCCAAACATTTTTGTTCATCTACATTACAGTCAAGTATACTGGCAGTATATCAAATGATAGCGACTGCTCTGTCAATGATTACATAGATTGCATTTTGACTGTTTAGATGTGATTTTAAAATAATCCTAACTCGTCTGTTGTACTCAGCTGTGACCTGTTTTTTCATTACCTTGTTGCTAATCTTTTCTGTGTCTAGAATTCCTCAGTAGTTTAGCCTCTCTCACTGTCTACATTCTTTATCAGATCTGTTGTGGGAAGTTCAAGGCTATCTGAATAGACAAGTTTACCCCTTTTTACAACAAGAATGGCACATTTAGTGATGACAAATATCATTCGTCTGTCGTCACTAAATAATTTAACCGTATTCATTAGGGTATCACGTTGGGTTTCATTCTTTCCGAAAACGTAAATGTCATCCATGAATAGTAAGTTGTTTACTGTAGAAAGTATTTTCCCAAGTCAATATCATGCATTCACATTACATAAGAGAAGTGTCATTGTGATCAAACAAATGAAAAAGCAAAATGGATAGACTATCGCCCTGAAAATCATTCTTTTGATTCTTACTTTTCCTCCTGAAGTTAAATTGGTTTTCAGATTCTCCATGCTATTAATTAACGCTGATTGAATGTTGGGGGCTATTCCGAAAATCTTCAGGCATTTGTGTATCCATGAATGAGTGACCATGGCAAATTTTTTCTGATAATCCACCAACCTAATGGCAAGGTTAAGAGTTATTAGTTCGCATTTTCTCATATCATTGTATCGATTAGAATCTGATATTTGGTGCCATGTGATCTCTTCGGCAACTTTTCTGTTTCTCAAGCAACAAATTATTTTGGTATAAATGACCATAAATACTTTAGACAATATACTAGTGAAAAGTGTTCACATAACTGAGAGGCACGTGATCTGTTTAATGCTTTACATTTACCCCTTTTTGTTTATCTTTTTATGATCCAGTGTGTAGTGCCCTTTGTCAGCTATTACGGGAAGCTACCTGTCGCTAACAGCCATTTATCTTTTCTGCAAAACGTGCGTTATGAGCTGGAAGGTTGTTGAACCAGTATCCCTGTACTCCGTCAGGTCTTGTTGCTTTCAAATTCAAAAGCTTTTTAACCCCCTCTTTCAGCATCTCAACGGTGACTGTTATGTTCGTTTGTCATTATACTCTGGAAGACACCTCCCCCTTAATATCTTTGATCCATTCTGCATCATTTTGATGCTTTACTTTTTTCCCCGAATGCCTTTCTAGAAGGAACTAGATTGGTCAGCATCAGGTATAACATAATTACCTCGTTCAAGTCCTTCGAGTTGATTCTGGTTGTTCTCAAACAGTCTGTTTTGTCGATACTGTTCAATAATGTCGCTGTAACGTTTAACCTTGGCAGTCTTAGCTACGATCTGCTGTTTTAGTTCTTAAATTACACACTTGAAACATTTTCGGTGTATTTAAAATTTTCGGATTAGACTTTCACAAGCGCTCTGCCTTTTGCGTTCGCCATTTTTGACAGCTTACACTTTAGTTAAATCCTTTATCAGTTGTTTTTTGTTTACTTGTTAATCATAGTTCACTCCAAAGAAGGCAGCTCACCAGTGTAGACGTAAGGGGCTACCGAAAACACAGGTGCCATTTTATTTGGGGGGGGTAGCCTAAATTGGAAGCTGTGCAGCTAGATGTCTGTTACATTAGTTTGAAATTTCTGCATGTCAGTACAGTAAGGTACACAGGTATCAGGGAGGGAGTTCCAAAGTCCAGCAACACTAGGAAAGAAGCTTTTTGGATTAGAAAACTCTTCGGCATCTGGGGACCTCCAGAGTGAATGGATGGGATTAGCCTGACTGTCGTGGGAGCACGAAAACAGCAAGTTCATCGGAGCACAATCCATTTAATTAATTGTTAAACGGTCACAAATGGGCAACATTGCCGCGATGGGAAAGTGTCTGGAGCTTCGTGTATAGTGAGGAACCTATTTAGTTGGCGACTTATTTTGGACCTTGCCCAAGAGGAAGAAACTAGTGTATGATTCGATAGCACAGATGTCGCAACAATACTTCATGCATAGGCGGATAGTGGCTTTATAGAGATATAGGATAATGGGCGGTGTGAAAAGTTACTTGCACGGTAAATAGAGCCCACCTTTGTGGCAGCCCCGGCAATGTCTTCAATGTATTTAATCCAATTCATGTTATCTGTGAAAGTTAGGCCGTGGAGTTTGAATGATGAACTCTCAGGTAGGGTGTTAATTGTCATGAAAATCGGTGGTTGAAAAGGTTTCTTTTAATTATGAAATAAAAGTAGCTTTGTCTATGCGGCATTTAAAGTTACCATCCATGTTTGAACCCAATCCACTATAGACTAGATGTCATTTTCTTAGGATACGGCCATTGCCTCAGATATTGTCGCGTCGGTTCTACCAACATTACGAGAGTAGAGCGTGGTGCCGTCAGCAAATATTCTTATCTCAGTGTCAATGGCATCAGAGAGGTCATTTATGTAGATCAGGAACAGTAGAGGTCCAAGAATGGATCCCTTGGGTACACCAGAATTTATATCATGGTGCTTAAATGAACGGCCATCGAAGACAACCTTGATCTTTATTTTTGTTTGGAAGGCTTTAATTATAGTAAATAGTTGTCGAGTAATACCATAAGAGTGCAGTTTTAGGAGAAACATTCCATGCCAGACCTTGTCAAAGGCCTTTGATACATCAAGCGCTACCGCCTTAGTTTCGCCTGATTTGTAAAGTGTATGATGTATGCGTCTAGAGATTAACGTAACAATATATGCGGTAGATCATGCTTGTCTAAATATGTATTGATGATCAGAAAGAGATTTAGCATTAACTAAGTGCCGGAATATCGCTAGATTGATTAAGGATTCAAAGATTTTAGCAAAGATCGTGAGTATACTGATTCGACGGTAGTTAAGAAGGTGCAGTTCTATCTCCAGAATTCTTGAAGACTGGTACCAAAGAGGCAATTTGTCAAATATCAGGGAAACAAGATTCAGGAAGCCATTTATTGTCTAGTTTGGAGAGGATAGGGGCCAGCTCAGCAGAGCATTTCTTTATTACCATTACTAGTACATATATAAGATCAGGTCCACAAGCTTTGTAGATGTCATGTTTTTTTATGAGGTATTTGACCTGAGATGGGGTGATGACCAGGTTCTTAAGTGTGGCGTCAGTCCGCAATTTAGGAAGGGGATTGTTTGCTGAGCCTAAAGTAGAGTTTAAGGCTGTGTAAGCAGTTCAGCCTTATCAGTGGCCGTGCAAACAACATCGTTGTTGTTTGATAGCGGGGGAATGGGCAGTTGTCCATTGTTCACCACATCATTGTAGATTTTTCAGAAATCACGAGTACCTAGTTTCTGTGACTGAATGCGTTTTTTGATTATCTCTGTATAATTTCTCTTTGCTATCACTACTCTGCAATCATTTCTTGACTCTATACATTTCTGTCTAGTCATAGCTGACTTATGGCGGCCGAGGTTTCGGAATGATTTCTGCCTCTCACCAATAACAGTTGCACATTCTGAGATGTACAATTGAGGAAAGTGGGGTTTGTTGAATAATTTCTGCGTGGAGACATAAGCATTAATTCCTGTTTTGACCCATTCGGTTAACTCATTTGCACACTGATCAGCATGGAGTGCGAACGTTTCATCCCATGGGGCGTCACTGGTGTGATCCGTGAGAGATTCAAAATCAGCCTGCTCATAGTTTCTCGTCGTTTTGAGCAGCGGCTCATCAGCTTTTGGACGAGGTTTTAAGGTGATATAGATCATTACCACAACATGATCAGAGTTTCCGTGCGGGCTATGGGCATTTACCACACAAACCTTTGGTAGTGAAGTCAGGGACAGGTAGAGATATGAGGCTTGCTGTTCCGCACGATCAGAAAGGCGGGTAGGAAAAGTGACAGTCTTTCAGTGGCCGTGAGCTGATGAGAAATTAAACGTAAAGTTACCAGGTCTCATCAGTAACGCTGGAGAACGCCAACAGTCACGGTGTGCATTAACATCACCAAATACAGATGTTTGGGCATTCTAGTCGAGTGAGAGTGTTTTATCTAAGCTTTCAGAGACAAAGTCAAGCAGTGTACAGTCTTGGGTCGAAGGAGAACGGTATTACACTAGTCAGGAAACAAGGAACAAGCCCTATGGTGTCTTTAGAGGCGTCCAAGTGCTAGTACCTCTGCGCCTGGCTAATAGACAGCGGAGGAGTGCGATGGCCGTGTGATAGGCAGAGCTGATCTACCCCTTCAGCAATGGTAGCTTTGCAAACCGGATACTTTGTTCGAGGTTCCAGCTCTAGGAAAGTTGTCGATCAAGACTAAGGAGGCCTTCACCCCAACGGTTTGCGGTAAAGACGTAAGTGATTGGTAGCAAGCTTTTTATTATCAGAGTGTTCCTTCATTTAAACAAATGACCTGACAAAGTCTACAAGTCCAACACTCTAAGAGAGGAAAGACTGCGCCGGTCTACTAGTCGGGTATTTCCGAGCCTCCGTAGGTAAAAAGAAATTCAGGAACATATGCATATATATATATATATATATATATATATATATATATATATATATATATATATATATATATATATATAAATATATATATATACAGAATAAGTTTGTTGTCCACTTCACACAGGGAACATAAATTCAAAGATATGTTTCCCTCTTTCGAGTTAGTACAGATAAGAGATAGACAGCCAGTAGGGTAACAACTAAGAAAAACTGGTTAACTATTTATACAATGAATGCTACGAAAAAAATGAGGTAAATTGAAACTCAAAATTAATTAAAAACACACACTAAATACTAGTAAATTTGGTAACATGATTAGAAATTAGTAGAAAATGCCAAATACATTTAAGATAGTTAAAAAGAACAGAAACTCAGCTGAAAACTTTAATTTCAACAGAGATGTGTCTGGCATTTATTGAACGCCGGCTATTATCTCATGACCCATTCAAGAGAATTATACCATATACATCTAAGAGGAAGGTGATAGAAGGTGAGACGGGTGTATTTCGACGTTGGTTGGAGCTTTTTTTCTAACATGTTTGGCTATCTATTTTTTCATTTTCTTGTACATTTAGCTACCAGAACATCGGAGTTTACAGCCAGAAGAGAGTTACTAGTTTACTATTTATAAAATTAAAGGCTACGGAGAAGATAGAGTGAATTGAAACTCAAGATTTTAAAAAATGCAATTAAATTAAATAAAGAAAAAAGTTTTAAAAACACAAGGTAAATACTAATAAATTTGGTAACATGATGAGAAATTATTAACAAATGCCAAATACATTAAAGATAGTTTAAAAGAACATAAACTCATCTGTAAACTTAGGTTTATCTGATGATTTAAACGTTTCATCCACCAAGGCTCTTTCTTTAATTCTTTTTTCTGTTTTGTTACTATTGAGCTGATAATTATTTTACAGCAATACGACAGAAAATATTTATTGCATTGCTATGATTTTAAATAAATAAAGAAAGATAAAACAAATTGGGTTTATACATTTAAAATAAAATTTGCTGACAATGACAATTATTTTTATGAAATAAGGAAGAGGAAGTTTTTTCTCTTAATAGTATTGACCTTGGCATATATTTATTCTTCTAAATCGAATTATACAGTTTTATGTAGAAAGACATTTTCAAAATGTTCCGATCATCATTATCATCAGCATCATCATTATCATCACTAATAGTTTGCAGAGTGATTATGAATGATAGTTCAGTGGAAACAATAGATGATGTTCACAGTTGTGTAAGAGAAATCAAGTCTTCCTAGATTTCTAGTACTCTTCACTACATTTAATCTCCGTTTCGAATTACTTTGCTATCTTACAACAGCAGTTTATAATTGGGTTTTCGCTGATAAACGTTGTCAGTTTTCCTCGGGATTTGGGGAATACTAAATTATGTCATAATTTCAATAGAACTTTCAGTAGATGTCTGAGCAGTGCTCCCCCCTCAGAAATTTGCCTCACCAACCGTCGAGAGATCATCTGATACTTTTTATGCTTGTATAGTCCCGGTGAGTGTGTGTTAGACAATGAAACTCTTCTTATATATCGACATTAGGAATTTTAGTTTCATGTAAGCTTATTTCAATATTACTAGTTTTTCAATTTCAATTAATCTGTGTTTCATCAGTGTAACGCTCTGAAACATGGTGTCCGCACTCGGGGAGTTTCCTTAATATTAAACTGTTGGCTTCATTGCGTGTTTTGTATGGTGCCAATCCTTCGTTTTATTCCAATTTCTCAGTTTTTCGAAACTATTTCTAGTGTTGCTAAAAATAGTGACTCGACTGCAGCAATCAATAAAAATGATGCTTACTCAATGATACTGTTGTTATTTAACGTCTACAAATCTAATGTTTAGTTCGGGAGCAAGACACAATTCGCTCTGTTATGATTATAGTTTTTGTGTGTTTTTCGTTATTGTATTTTCTTTTGGTCTGTTTTCTGTTATTATAGAAGGTTTATACGTCTTCTTGTCCTGCCTGATTTGTGATACGAACTTTCTTTCTTTCTGGCATATTTAGTGTTAACACACATGATTGGCGAATATATTTTCACAAAAGAGGAAAATACAAGTAGTGATAGAGCGTTCATAGTGTTTTCTTATTCTCTTATTATGCTTGTTTATTTGTAAACTAAGACAAATAGTTAATGACGATGGGGTAAATGAATGAAAGTATGCATCATGAGAAAACCAGAGATCAATATATGCACAGAATATTTGCAGTTTATTTACATGATACACCATATATGTTAAGTAGACAATTGTGAGTAATATACAATACTAGCAAAGTACTGTCATAACGGCATAATGATTATGAATGTTATGTGGATGAATCATTGAGAAAATAGAATTGTTAATTCATATAATTTAGATCATACGGATTTATGTTCTCATCTTTAATGTTATTCTAAGTATTCTTCGGCCTACGTGACCTCTGACCTGCATCAGTTGCGTCTTGTCGAATTCGGAAATCTATAACATGATGGGTTCTTTTCGACTCCCGAGTTCTACATGAAGAGTCTCGAGTTTGACAAGACGCACCTGAAAAAAGTCGGAAGTTACATTGGACCAAACATTGTGAGAATATCATCAGCGATGAGAACAGAAGTCCGAATATTAAAATTATAAAATTAGTTATAAATAGTTTACGTTTCAACTTTTATAAAAATATTATATATTGAAAGTGTTATTTTATTAGTTTTGTACTGTACAATCAGCTACGCTTTTTCAAATTTCATCGTATTTGATGTGGACATTTATACTGTAACACTCGTTCTCTCTATATATTATTCTCATACCCATGCTCACACAACAGCACAACATTGCGTTCTGCACTAACTTATTCAGCAGTCAGTACTGTATCAGCTGAAGTGCTCTTGTTGGTTTATCATTGACCTATTTATAGTATATATCTATTCCTTTATGTTTGTCTCGTGCATTACCTTGCTTAATCTTTCACACCAATATGTTCCATACTTGCAGTGTCTAACCCATAAACTATTAAACGGGTTATTCAAGTCTTATTAATATCACTATTAAATATATTGAACTCGGGCAATCTGAATATTTTGATATATTTTGCCATAGTCATAAAGACGCACATCATTAAA
Organism: Sepiola atlantica; assembly: GCA_963556195.1. Classification (NCBI taxonomy): domain Eukaryota; kingdom Metazoa; phylum Mollusca; class Cephalopoda; order Sepiida; family Sepiolidae; genus Sepiola; species Sepiola atlantica. The sequence continues at coordinate 91,687,019 of OY744519.1, read as the reverse complement.
ATGTGAAATATAGATGTCGGACGAAATTTACTAGCTTAGCGTATAGCCTTTCATTGCCAAAATGTTATGCCTACTCGTCATTGCCTGTTCGAGTCTTATTTACAACCACAGAAAGACATACACACTTTTATTTCCTATACATAGGTCAGTGTGTCAGTAGAGGTTACTCAACTACAATAAACAAAATATGATGTGAGTTGTGTTATGTCTTGCAAGATCCTATATATATATATATATATATATCGTATGCGGTTGTGTATATCATATGATTTTGTAGGTTGGATATTCATTTAACGAGTATCTAGTGACTAATTCATACTCCAGCATGTGGTTTATGTCACAGCCCGCCATACTGTTATGGTTCTTAGTAGCTGAGATCGATTTGGGTTGAAAAACGTAGAATATGTTAAATATTAATGCATTATTTCAACAAACCATCACCGACCGGTCGGTTATGACATACGTTAACATATATTTAATCATATTTTTCTTAAACAGGTGACGATTAGAATAAGTGCATTTTACATGGCCAGTTGCATGATGCGTATTATTTCGTTAACTTTTAAAAATAAACACTTATTTTTTCAAACTTCCTTTCATTCTAATCTATTAGGTAATCTTTTTCCAAGAATCATGAATTCATCATCTAACGTAAAATTAGTTATATCCCAGTTACCATTAAAAAGTTTAAATCTATATAGTAATTGTGGTTTCTTCATTTAGATGGTTAGTACTACTCGAACACTAAATGAATAGGATATACTTTATTTAAACTAAATCGAGCTTTCTCTCAATGTAAACAAGAAGCAGTAGATAACTGATTTTAAGGTAATTGAATTATGCAGTTTTAACAAATATAGTTTTTTATCTTAATGTGTAGAAGACAAATATCTAAAATAATTTTTTTTTAATATTTTACTTTAAATTGAAACAATCATCTGACATTATTAAATGTCGTATTTATATCTTTCAAGAAGATAAAAGTAAGATTATAATAAAAAGCTATCGTGGAGTTTCGACGGGATGCTTGCTGGTAAATATAATTTCATATAAATACACTTAATGTTATTTTTTATTGTCAAAAATACATTTTTAGATATGATATTCTCATGTGTCGTACAACTTTGAATGTTCATAAAATAAGTTCTAATATCGCGATGGTCGTCGACCCAACAGCACATCACTCTTTGTTTGGGAGCCAGAAAACCATTCATATAGGACACCACTTGTTCTGCCCCTTTTCACGCCGTCAGGAATTGCGGAATCAGCTCTCAAATCTGGCACCGCCGCTTAGTCCGCTAACAGCTAATTTACAAAACTTTTCATTTTCAGCCAATTTATTCAAACATCAAAAAAAATCAGACTGTCTACAATGAGCTTTTATTTTACCCCTTTGTATGGAACAAATTCAGCAAAATATACTCTAAATTTCGATACATTAGAAAGTTGAACCGAATTCATGCAAGTTTACCATGCTTAAGTTTTAAATAGTCTATATGCCGGTAACACTCTACGTTTGAAATAATACCCATGCCAGTTTGTTATGCTTAAGACTATTACAAACGTAATCATGACATATCGGTGTGAAGAGTATTATAGAATTAAACGTGACAAACCGACATAAAGACTATTTTAAACTTAAGCATGACAAACCAACATACAGTCTATTCAATACGTAGTGTTACAGACTGACAGTAGACTGTTTCAAACATGCATGAAGACTATTTAAAACTTAGCCTAAAAACCTGGCATGTACACTATTTAAAACGTAGCGTGACAGACAGTTATAAATAGTATTTAAACATTTCTCGTGACAAACTTTACGATGGATTTAGCCGTTTATATAGATCCTGGGCGTATTCAGAATTCGTTGTAGCCATTTAATCTGCGCGTTTATCGATTAAAATATTATTAAATACTAAATTGTGACCAATAAACCGACCAATGGACAGAAATATAGGACGCATATACAAATCGGCTTTCCTTTTAAAAAGGACGTATCTGGTTTTAGAATATATCATTAGATAAAATAGATTGTTAATGCCAAACAAATATGCGTAAATTGCTCTTCACTCTCTAGTTACCGAGTAGATTAGTTCTACTCTCTTTTATACGCTGACATTGAAAAGGTTATTTCGATTAAATGTCTTCCCAATCTTCAGAGTAAGATCTAAAAGATAGCCTCGGAATCTCAAGAAGTCTCTAAATTAGCCAACAGCTCCTGAGGGAGAATACTTCGGACCAAACTTGACTGAGAAGACCTTTAATTCTTGCAAAGGAACGAACCATTAGCATCGTGACAATTCACGGTGGATAATTGCCCTGAGGAGGAACTATAATCAAGAATAGACATGCCACCATCGACCACTATGTGTTAATCACCGACACATGAGAACGATAGGCGTCACTTCCTGGGGTTTATTATGAATTAATATTAGCTTTAATGACAACACACCGTAAAGGCTGTCAGCGTGAAATAGTAAATGCGATTCGTATATTAACGTCCAGTTCTATCTCAAGACAATTAATACACTTTTAAAGCATGCCTATGCGATTAAGTTTTCATGGTGAAGCAAGGTTTACGCAACATATAGCCGTCTTTCTGACACGGCGTTATTTTTAGTCCAGTGCAAAGGAATGCTCCAATACAAACGGAAGATGCAGTGTAAGCGGAATCGAAGGTCCGGTGTAAAATTATTACACTATTATAAAATCAAATGACATAGGCGGATCAGAAAAGAATTGTAAAATAGAGAGGATCTTGTGAATGCAATATTACAAGAGACAAATGTAAAGTACTACATATTAGATTGACGAATATTAATAATTGATATGTATTAAACAATTAAGGTCATGAATTAATATAAGTTATGACATCAGACCGTAAAGTCTGTCAGCAACAAATAGTGAATCTTAGTCGCATATCAACGTCTATTTCTATTTAGCGACACTTGATATGCTCTTAAAGTATACGCGGTCAGGAAGAGTTGCGGATTATTGAATGTTGTAGTTCATTGCCAAGGTGTAATCGAATACAAGCAGAAACAATGCTGAAATATACAGTATCACAGGACTTGTGTTATTTCGAAGCTTTCTTTCTAGATAGATTGCCCTACCAAAATAGAGTGTTTAGTCTGCTCTATTATTTAACCCATAGGTAGAGAGAAAAGAAATTGCTTCATACCTTTCTCAAAGTATTATGGGTAGTAAAATTACAGCCACTTTTAATTTCAAGATAACTTGCTTAGACTTATGTGAATAATACAAAGAACTTCGCCATATGCTTTGCAACAACGTTCTGCAATTTATAACTGTTGTGGGCCAGTCTGTAAACTGTCAGGAGTAGCATGCCAGGCTAATATATTAGCTGATTGTTTAATTGTTTTGTAATTCTCTTCTTGATCTCTCTTGAATTCAATCATCTTCGTATACTTTCTTTACATAGCTGATGTTTTGTAGCTTAGAACATGCCCAAACCATGTCAATCTTATTTTCTTAATAAGATTGTTGATGAATATGTTAGGTTGTTGCATTACATATTTTGTCTGGGAAAAAACTCCATATATATATATATATATATATATATATATATATATAAATATTAAAAATATATATAGATATATATATTTATTTAAATTCCTAACGGGATTTATATAAAAATATATTTTTTAATGTTTTATATTTTTAAATATTTTCCATTTTTAAATCTCAACTGTTACATTTCACCCCCCCCTTTTCAAACCTTATTAAACCTTCCTTACACTAAATTTAAACATCGCACTCCAAACGAGAGTGACACGTTACTTCACATTTCTGAAACAGGTGACAACATAAGCTGAAGTGAGCCGGATGACTAAGTATTTCTGAGCTTGAAACCGGCGGTACTAATGCTGCACTATTTTTTTGTACCAAAAATAAATAAATAAACAAATATATATATATATATATATATATATATATATATATATATATATATATATACAAGGTCTGTCTTAAAAGTTACCGACCGTTATTTTTTCTGTGCGAAATAGAGACGATAAGGCGGCGACACTCAACATAGTGAAAGAAGACACCTTAATACGTAAATTTTATCACAAGGTGTTCGTCGGATTACCGATTATTTCAAGATAACTAAATGTGTTGAGCATAGGTACTGCAGCACATTTTGTCAAAAGGTTTGTGATTCTCAAAGCAAAACAATTCGTATGATTCAGCAGTCGTTTGGAGAAAATGCGATTGGTGTAACACAAAGTAAGAAGTAGTTCAACTGATTCAAAAATTGCCGCACATCAGTAGAGATTTATCAGCGTTCTAGCAGGCCTCAAACTGCTCGGAGTGCTTCTGTTGTTGAGATAGTTCAGAATTGGGTGATGGAAGATCGTCGTTTATCCGAGCGGGAGATTGCCTAAGATGTCAGAGTGAGTAAACATTCCGCACATACAATTTTGCGTGATGATTTGAACATGCACATAGTGGCTGCGAAATGTGTGCCCAAATTGTTGTTGCAGGAACAAAAGGACCTTCGTTTTCAAGTTTCACAGGACCTTCTGGAAACCGCCAACACTGATCTTGTGTTGCTGAACACCGAGATGACTGGAAATGTGTCATGGGTGTGCGGATACGAACCAGAAACAAAAAGACAGTCGTCGCAATGAAAGCACCGCGAGTCTTAAAGGCCTTAAAAAGCGCGACAAGTGTGACCAAAATCCAGGTGATGCTGATAGTCTTCTTTGATATCTGTGGAATTGTGCATCACGTAAACGCACCGGAAGGACAAATAGTGACAAAGAAGTTCTATCAAGATGTTCTCCGGTGTATGCGTGACGCAGTTCGGCGCAAAAAACAACAGACATATCGACGGCAAAAAAACTGGCAACGCCACCGCACATTCATTTAAACTGATCCAACATTTCTTTGCCAAACATGAAATTCCAGTTGTTCGCCAACCTCGCGACTCTCCAGACATGGTTCCTTGCGATTTATTGTTGTTTCAGAAATTGAAGACGCCACTGAAAGGTTCCCGTTTTGAGACTAGAGATTAGATAATGCGAAATGCAACGGAGGAGATGAACACCCTTCTAAGAAAAGACTTCTGTAGGTGTTTTCAGTAGTGGATGGATCTGTGGGCTAAGTGTGTGCAAACACAAAGGCTCTACTTTGAAGTGGATTAGGGTCTCAACCCTGTCAGGTATTTGAAATATTTTGTCTGACCTAATTTAGGATACTCTTTAAACAGACCACTTATAAATATATATATATATATATATATATATATATATATATATAGTCTAAAGAAGCTTTGAGTAATTTATAAACGAAGAATAAAATGCAGTTGAAATTCCTAGATGTACTAAGTTTTATATAACATATACTATGATTATTATAGAGAATTAAAAAACGACAATTATTTATATACTAATCAACGTTTTGTCGTAATTTATGATTTTCGCAATTATGTATGATTTCCTAACATTGAAGTCAATAGTTGTATATATATTCATAAATTTTCTAAAGGTTGAAAATGAGGATAGTAACATCATATTTTAAAAAACCGATGAAATGTTATCTTATAAATATTAGTTTACACTAAGGTCAATGTATTGATTGAAAAAATGTATAACAGAGTAGATGCAATTATCTTATATATAAAGTAGAGACGTTTTTTCCACTGTACCTTCGCGTCGAATAGGAAAATAAACTCGACCTCAATAGGTTACTACAATCACTACAACATCAAACTTATTTGCCCGAACGTGTTCTTAGCAAACTCTACACTCTTAAATCCAACTCGAGCAAATTATTAATTTCGTTCCTCCTTCAATAACTCTCCCAAAAACAGACACCATACAGGTAGTAGCAAGAACATTTCTCTCTAACATTTTACTACACCCACTCTACCAGTCTACACTGGGTACAACTAAACAACGGATACTTTACACATTTTACTACTCCCACTCTACCAGTCTACACCGGGTACAACTAAACAACGGATACTTTACACATTTTACACCTTATTATTTATGTTACGTACGCCTTCACATTACAACACAGTAGCATACGTTGCACAGAAAATATAACAGACGCTCCCTTCAATACATGTGACTACGTCACTTCCGTTAAATACGATTAAGCAATCTCATACTCTCAGTCTCGAACAGCGTATACAGTTCACGAAATGCCTGCCACATTCACTACGTGTAAACAGTTACACCGATTTCCCTTACCGATCTACGATTACTTCAGGTAATACACGTTCCTGTTCTGCTATTTACATTATACATCTAACATAAACAACATTACGTTATACTTACTTAAAAAAAAGTTACTTCTACAGAATTTGAACCAACGGAATCCGTTAAGAAAAAAAACGGTTACAGATTAGTCGAATGACATAACCTAATTCTTCCTACACACGGATTCTCCCCATTCTTTTAATGGCTATTCATTTAAATGATAACTTAACATTTTAAAAATAACTGTTCACTATTTTGAGAAATGTTTAATTCGTATAATAACAAAAAAAATATTACTTTTTAAAATTATTACTAAATAAAATACAATAACAATTGCTTCTTCGGAAAATTTTCCCTCACCGTTAAATACTTAGAGAAAATAAACAAAACATAAACAAACCGATTAGATATATTTCTTCTTTACGTTTTTCACATTATTTTACATAAAGGACACCGATTACATAATAACAAATATATAAAAGTTCATCTCTAAAAAATAAGATAAAAAAATTACGTTTTCCTTACTAAAAAAATTAAATAAATTAACTTCTACAGAATTTGATCCACTGTAATACGTTACGGAAAAAAACCCAAGGGATTACGTTAAGAAAAAAAGGGTTACAGATTAGCCGAATGACATTCCCTAATTCTTCCTTCACACGGATTCTTCCCATTCTTTTAATGTCTATTCATTTAAATGATAACTTTTCATTTAAAAAATAACTGTTGACTATTCTGAGAAAGTTCTAATTTGTACAATAAAAAAAATTACTTTTTATAAATTATTACTAAATAAATTACAATAACAATTGCTTCTTTGGGAAAAGTTCCCTAACCGTTAAATACTTTCAGGAAATAAACAAAACATAAACAAACCGAATAGATACCTTTTCCTTTACGTTTTTCACAGTATTACACGTAAAGGACACCGATTACATGATAACAAAAATGAACAATTTCAACTCTAAAAAATGAGATTAAAAAATTACGTTTTTCCTTACTAAAAAAAAACAAAAAAGATTTACTTCTACAGAATTTGACCCAACGAATACGTTCAGAAAAAAAACGGTTATAGATTAGCCGAATGACATTCCCTACTTCTTTCTTCGCACGTATTTTTCCCATTCTTTTAATGGCTATTCATTTAAATGATAACTTTTTATTTAAAAAATAACTGTTGACTATTTTGATAAAGTTTATTTCATACAATAAAAATAAAAATTATTATTTTTATAAATTATTAATAAATAAATTACAATAACAATTGCTTCCTTGTGAAAAGTTCCCTTAACGTTACTTTGAGAAAATTAACAAAACATTCACAAACCGAATAGATACATTTTTTTAAATCCAATGTTGGGGGGGGGGGGATTGACATCCCAGCGATTAATTAAAGAGGCCTACAGAGCCCCATTAAAATCACCCCCATTATCTTTGTATAGAAATTTCATTTTCTTTGGCTGAAAAGACAAATGGAAAATGAGCACCACTGAAACACACACATGATTAATGATACCTGCAGAGCATTACAAATTGTATTCGGATGGTCGAGGGGAGGGAAATAAAATGGCGATTATATGCTTATTTTCAATAAGGAAGACTATTCTCTATTTTTTCAATTGACTGCGATTGAGTGACATGAGTTAAATGCTAAGCGGCGGGGTGTGGCGGGATTGTTAGGTTGATGTGGTGGATCTGTTTTGAAAAGTAACAAAATATAAATAAACCGAAAGAATATTGTATTCGAGGAGGGCAGAAAACACCGAATTTTACAATATATTTAGATCGACAGAAGACTCAGGAATGTGCAGAAAATCCATCAACGTTCATTCTACTATTTCGAAAAGTAAAAAACTAAAACTAAACCGAAATAAAAAAACATGTATACTAAAAATGTTAGCCAACTTACAATCCTACCAGCAACATTTACTGGGGGACCTCGCTATATGCATGAACGCACGCAAGATACGATGATGTATGTGAGAAAATATGGAACTGCGGATTTTTTATAGCTTTTACCTAGAATCCGAAGTGGCCTGAGATTGTGAATGAACTCCTTCCGAATCAACAACCACCTGATCGTCATGACCTCATAGAAAGAGTTTTCCATCTAAAGCTAGGTATCCTTATCCAACTCCTAACGAAAGGAAACATTTTCGGAGTGGTCATAGCATACATGTACACTGTTGAGTGACAGAAAAGACGATTGCCACATGCTCATTGTCTGGTTTGGCTTCAACAAAAATTGAGATCCTCTGACATAGATTCAGTTATCAGTGCGGAAATTCCGGATCCAGTGGCAGATCAGGTCTTACATGATATCATTAGGCACCATATGATTCATGGACCATGTGGAAACATAAACAGATGTTCACTCTGTCTCAAAGATGGACACTGCAGTAAGAGATATCCCAGACACTTCTTGAGTGAAACTCAATCGGATACAAATGGTTACCCACAATATCGACGACTATATCCTTTAGCTGGAGGTTTTGAGACGACAGTTACCCTACCTGGCAACATAACAGTTCCTGTAGACAACCGATGGGTTGTACCACCTAATAAACTTCTTTGTAAGATGTTTGATGCACATATCGATGTTGAATATTGTTACAGCTTGAAATCAATAAAATACATTTGTAAATATGTAAATAAAGGTAGTGATCAAGCTACCTTCACAATTGAAAGTAATGCTCATGATGAAGTTAAGAGATACGAAACGGGACCTTACATATCAACCAATGAAACCATTTGGAGAATAATTAACTTTCACATACATGTATATCATCCCCCAGTTATTCACCTATCAGTTTCTCTAGAAAATGGACAGCGGATATACTTTACTGAATGTACTGCGGCAGATAGTTGCAAATCCACCTTCAACCACTCTAACAGCTTTCTTCAAATTGTGTCAAACAGATGTTTTGGCGCGTACACTTTTGTACTCGGACGTTCCACTTTGTTATACCTCGGACACAAAAACTAAGGTCTTCAAGCAACGATTACAGTGTAAGCCAGTTCCAGGCTATCCGTGCGTTAAAAAAACAGAAGTTTTGGGCAGGGTATACACCGTGCATCCAAATCAATGTCACTGCTTCTGTTTGACACTGCTTCTACACAATCTTAGAGATACACAGAACTTTAATGACCTAACAACGATCAATGATCAAGTTATTACTACATTCAGGGATGCATGTAGTGCACATGGACTACTTGAAGATGATAACCACTGGGATGCTACACTACAGGAAGCATCTATATCTGATTCTGCAAACAATTTGAGACATTTGTTTGCCATCATGTGCAGTGTCTCATCCAAAACGACTTTGGGATGCACACAAAGAAGCTTTTAGTGAAGATTTCCTTCTTAGGAAACGCAATCAACAGCCTGAAGTTGATATAACACTTTCAGACGACATCTTCAATATGGCTTTAGTGCATATTGAAGATATGACTTATAGGATGAATGGTAAAACACTGACTAAATTGGGTCTTACCTCACCTAATCGATCTAATACACATCCGGTCATTACTGCATGGACGCGTGAAATTAATTATCAACCTCATGAGCAAGCATCAATTGTTCGAGATGGTATCGCACAACTAAATAATGAGCAAATTCATATTGTTCGTACTGTAGTTAATACTGTAGAAGATCAGCAAGGTTACCTGATATTCTTTGATGCACCCGGAGGTACAGGAAAAACATTTGTTACCAAGTTAATTCTTGCTAAAGTTAGGTCAGAAGGCAAAATAGCTGTGGACGTGGCATCATCGGGCATTGCAGCCACTCTTCTTCCTGGTGGTAGGACAGCTCACTCCACATTTAAGTTGGCATTATACTTAACAAAAGATGCTGATCCAATTTGTCAAATAGAAAGAGGATCAGATTCAGCTAAAGTTTTACATAATTGTTCCTTGATCGTATGGGATGAATGTACAATGGCACATAAACAAGCGTTAGAGGTTCTCGATAAAACATTGCGTGATCTCAATAAACGTGATGTTGTTATGGGTTGCATACCACTTTTATTATTAGGTGAATTCCGACAAACGCTTCCTATTGTTCCACGTGGAAGTCCCGCTGACGAGCTTAATGCATGCATTAAATTGTCATATTTGTGGAAGTACATTAAGGGTGTAACGTTATTTACAAACATACGTGTACATCTCAATAGTGACCCAATGGCTGGTGAGTTTGCATCCCTACTCCTAAAAATAGGTGATGGCAAGCTTGCAACAACCTACAATGGCACGATTGTTATTACTCCAGGTATTGGCTCAATTGTTTCATCACTAACAGAACTTAGTAGCAAAGTGTATCCAAATATAGCCGAAAACTATGTGCATCCTGAATGGCTAACGGAGAGAGCAATTCTAACTACTAAAAATTACATGGTACATGTCATCATTCAACAACTGCTTGATGAAATTCCAGGTGATGAACAAACTTTCACTTCTGTGGATGCCGTACAATACCCTACAGAATTTTTAAATACATTAGAATTTCCTGGTATGCAACACACAAATTAAAGCTGAAAGCTGGATGCCCAATTATGTTACTCCGGAATCTTGATGCTCCAAGGCTATGTAATGGAACGAGACTGTGTGTTAAACGCATGAAACCTCATGTGATAGAAGCTGTAATACTAACTGGTGTGGCAAGGAGCAAACTGACATTCCTTCCCAGAATACCCATTATTCCATCGGATTCTGCAATAGAATTTAAAAGGCTTCAGTTCCCAGTTAAATTATCTTTTGCCATGACAATTAACAAGTCCCAATGACAATCATTGGCAGTGGTTGGTCTAAACTTGACTTCACCTTGCTTTGACCATGGGCAGTTTTATGTAGGATGTTCAAGGGTAGGCTCTCCACAATGTCTATACATATTGGCACTAGAAGGTAAAACATCAATCCTATTTTAATTACCTAAATTACTTCCAGTGAAATGATTTATTTTCTGAATCTATTTATTTAACTTAAAAATTAAAATCAGGCTGTTATATTTCCCCGGGCAACGCGGGGACACGTGTCCTGCTAGTTAAATATAAAACCAAATTGAAGATACCGTGATGAAGTGTATACTAAATTGGACTGACCACTTTCGTGTTGTAAGTCTGAACTCAAATGGTACCACTATGGATGTTTTAAACTTTCATGTTATCTCTCCCGTAGGTATATGGTTCAATAGACCAGTAGGAAAGCCAATGCAAACACTAGAATAAAGCCGATCAAATATGTCTACAACGCTCATGCATCGGAAATAACTGTTTTTTTATTACAAATTTCACTGTAGAGGACATGAAGAGGACATGTTTTTTATACTTGAAAAAAGTATGAGACAATTTATTACTATTCTTAAAGTAAAGAGTTAGAAACATTTGAATTATAATAGTTCAGCTTGAAATTCAATTTGAAATTGAAATATGTATATTTATAAATATGAAAATATTAAACCAAGAAAATATATTTTTGCTAACAATTGATTTATTGTAAGCAAAAATATTTTTTCTTAAATCAATTATTTTAAATAATTTATTTTGAAAATGATTAAGGCTAAAAGTGTATTACTTTATTTGGAACAATATCGTGCAATATGATATTAAATATTGGTAAATAATTAGTCCTTACATTAATACATTTTCATATAAGAGATTAAGATTGGCAGGTATATTTCTACTTTTGTATTGTTTTTTTAATATTATGAAATACTTAAGAGAATCACTTTTAAGTATTGTAATGTACGAATATTTAAAACAATAATATTATCTGCTGCTATGATAGTTACATGCATTTCATCAACTATTAGTTAATTAGCTACTTGTAATTCATTAATGTTTACATTTCGTATATCATAAACACATCTCATTTGCTAGTTTGTAAATAAGTTATTTTACTGTATTTTCGGTGCCAGATAAGGTAAGTTTACTGTAAATTACTATAATTCTATTTGCAAATTATAATGACATATGTATCTTATTTTTTACTTTACTAAAAGTAAAAGCTTGTCTTATACTTTGACATAATGTGTTCAGCGCTAAACGCGCAAATTGAATGAAAAATCTAAATTTACATACGCCTAAACATGCCTTATTCATCAAACTGTCACGTCCGACTTTTAAATATAGTGTTCGACAGTCTGAAATTCATAAGCTTTAAACAACATTGTTGTTAGCTTTAGAGGTTACATTTGAGAGTTCATTTCAGGTTGTCAGCAATGCTTAAATTACAAATAGATAATTTTATTTGGTATGTCATGGTAAAATGAAGAATTTGCATTTACTTGAGGATGTCACTTTTAGTTTGGAATACAATTTTCATATTCTCATGTAACATAATAAAAGTCGCAGCTTCGGAAAGAGATTGATTGATGGATTCGGGTTAAAAAGATTGACCTCAGCAAATCAACTAAATTAGGGAATCGCGTGAGTTCCGGAGAAAAGGAATTCGACCTTTTCGCCTGCAGATACTCGAAAGGAACGGCCACGACAAAAACTCCCACGTCAGCAACGTTAACTGAATAGAGATCGACTAACACTGTCAACATGTCTCTCCCGCTTTCTATTCATCTCTCCCGATCAGATACAGTAAACCGACCATAAAAGTATATGTCTATCTGGCTCTGTAAATGTTGTTCTTACTAATAAACCTTGCATTTGAAGTAAGTATCAGTTGTTGGGGCTACGATGATCACGTGAGGTGCCGACTGGTGTCTTAACAAATTTATGTAAGCCTCGGACGACGCATTATATAACATCTGCAATGTTGTTTTAAAAAGAATATTCATTGATCTGTCACGCTTAAGCTTAAAATAATACCTTTTTAGTCAGTCATGATGTGATGTGCAATACTATGTTTATGTCTCCGTTATGCTAAATGGTTGAAATTACACTTTTGGGGTCTGTCACGCTTCAGTTTTGAATGGATTTTTCGCCGGTCTGGCATACTAACTGATAAAAACACCTTAATGACATATGTTTTAAATAGCAATTTATTTGGCCCGTCAAACTTAAATTTGAAATAGCGCTTTCGTTTTTCTTTAACGCTTTAGTTTGAAAGAGCATTTTCTTTGTCTGTCAGACTTAAGTTTTAAATGTTATGTTTCGTCCGTCACAAAATATAGCGTTTCCTGTCGTCTCTAGCATTTTAGTTTGACATAGCTCATCCTTAGATTTAAATACAGTTTTCGTTTGGTCATATCCTGCTTATGTTTGTAAATATCATGTTCTACAGTTTGTCAGCCGAAAGTTTAAAATAGTATTTTTAGTCTGTCACGTATACACTTTAAATATATATTTGTTTAGTTTGTCGCTTTTTTCTGTTAGTAATTTGTCACCAGTTCAGAATAAGAATGAATAAGATGGACAGAGTGACAGTTGACTGATGGTTAATACTACGGGAGGATTGTTAATTTTCACATATTACCAACTCTAAAAATAAACAGCTGACCCAGAAAACAAACATGTTTCCATCTATGTCAGAGCCATATTTAACGAAATGTGAAGACTAACACAATAAGTGAAAGCGAGTGTTGTGTGACTGTCGAAACTAAAATCAAACGGGAAATAGCATTCCCTTTCTTCTTCTCTACTTATATTTAAAGTCTTATGTTTGTTTGTATGCCCCGCCAAAGTTTTTAATAGAATTTACCGGCGTTTACGCGCATATTAAATGGACGCATGTTAAAATATATAACATTATTAATACATACGTCTATGAGTTTGACATGTTGTCAGTTGTTTTTATTGTTTGCCTGTAATGACGACATTCAAATCGTTCTACCGACCGCTCCACTAATTCATTTTTTCTAGTTATTTCACCGTCTGCAAACTATCAAATTGTAAATTACTTTATTCCGTTCCACCGTGAAGTTGTCGGTCGAAGATTATTGGAAATAGTTTGTGCTTTATGAAGCAAAAGAAACATAATTCTTCAACTTTAAAAAAAAAACATATGTTCGCTTTTCGTTGCATCTTCATCTGTTGGCATCTGTTTTACGAGTTTTATTTAATGGGGGATAATATTTTAGGCTTGAACACATTTTGTAACAAGACATTTATTTCTTCTGGTTTTTCACGTAAATTAGTTGGGATGAAAATAACCAGTCAAAACGTTTTGAAGTGTTTTTAAATGATAAAATAAAAACACAGGCATTACAAAATAACTAGCCGTGTTACTAGAATTGCCCGTGTATGATAGCATCATATGCAACATCATATTCAGAAAATCTTACTTTAAAAGTAACCTTGATATTGTCAGCTAGGTATGTTACCCACTGACCTATTTAGATATATGTTAATACTCTCAATTTAACGCTTAGAAATAGATTAATTTCATTGCGCAACATGTTAATAAAGTGTAATTTGCTACTTCATGGTGCAGTTAGAGATGTAGAATTACTTCCATTTTTCCATTCTATTCAGATGGAAATCGTAGTTTTAACTACACATATAGTTAAGGTACAGTATGTTCTCATTTTCAGAGACAGTTATGCACACAGAAAGAGATGTGTTCGCTTTTATTATATATATATATATATATATATATATATATATATATATATATATATATATATATATATATATATGTATATATATAGCTTCTTTTGTTAGATGCTGGGGAAAATCCTAGCAGAGTGCTCGATTAATTGAGAATCAAAATTCAGAGCGTAATATTTTTTTATATGTACAGAAAATTAGTACAACATCAGTACCGTCGGTTTCAAGCTTAAAGAAATTAACCATCCGAGTCTCTTCAGCTTATGTTGTCACCTGTTACAGAAATGTTAACTCAAGTATCACTCTCAAAGATGTAAACAAATATACACTCCAAAGCAAATAACGTCTCCAAACGAGAGTGATACCTGAATTCACATTTCTGTAACAGGCGACAACATGAGCTGAAGAGAGCGAAATTGTTAAGTCGTTATGGGCTTGAAACCGACGGTAATACTGTTGTACTAATTGTCTGTACCAAAAAATGTATATATATATATATATATATATATATATATATATATATATTGATAGATAGATAGATAGATAGATAGATAGATAGATAGATAGATAGATAGATAGATAGATCCAAACATATAGAGAGCGACAAAGAGAGAGAGATAGAGAAAGGGAGGAAGAGAGACAGAGAGAGTGAGACAGACAGACAGACAGACAGACAGAGAGGAGTTATGTGCTTAATATACCAGCATTCCCGACTTAAATTTTATTATATTAAAAGAATAAAATATTTATATTATTTTATTTCGTATAATTTTATTTTTTTAAATTAAGAGCGTAGAATTTTTTCAGTGTGATACTTTCTTTACGAAACAATTTAGATATTAGTTGAGTCGACTTTTAAAATAACATTCATGAGAAAAATAGGATATAAATATATAGTTAAAGTTTTAAAAGAGGGTTCTGTCTCATTAGAAGTGCGGACATATAGATATAGAAGGTAACGTAGAGATTCGAAACTATATAAATTGTCTTCCCGAAGAATATCAGACGTATGATATGAGTTTCATTAAAATAGGATATATTTGAAGTTTTAAAGCAGGTTCGGGCCCCATAGCTTACTTAGGTACGAATGAAAATGTTATACATGAGATTTAAATTTCATAAAAAATACGTTTATAGACTACTTAAGTGTATCCTTAAAGATTCGAGAACACTTTCATTGTTTCCCTTTAGAAAAGTGTATACATAGGATGTTAATCTCATAAAAATCAGATATATTACTAGTTTATGGGGTTATTCCCCCATAGTCAGCTTAAGGTGTGCCATCAGAGATTCATTAACACTTCCATTGTTTTTCACGGTTAAATTTTACATGAAAATACATGAACATACACTTTTAAATTGTATGTACATTCTGTAGCCTTTCTTTCTATAGAAAACACCCAAACATCACACACACATACACACAAAGATTGAGTTTTAAATATATAGATTAAAAATAAGTACATAAATCATATCGAAATTGGATAATTCCATGACTTTTGGGAATCATCGTATTATAATTTTTTTATTTTTCCTATTGCTCGATTTTAGAAGAATTTACAAGATGCTGGCGAAAAAATGTGATAATCTCATTAATATGATTTCTATTGCAGATCGATGTGGTATTTAATATAGTGTAATAGGATAGCAGTGCCTGTGTACTATTGGTGAGGTAGAGAGTTGGAAACAATTAACGACTGTAAAGCCCTGCAATTAAGCACCCTGAAAGAATGTTTTGCAGGTTAAGGGCGGCAGTTTTGTAGCGAACTGTATTCAGCAAAGTTTCGTCTAAAATGCACTTTAAATTTTGAAGATAAATCAGTTATAAGCCGATGGTTTTCTTTCTTTTCCAAAACTGTATACACCTTGTTGTGTAATAATAACACAGACTGCGATAAAGATTATGACATTTTATTTGACTCATAGCATAATATATACAAACACTGATTACTATATATTGTACTTTGTAGATTGTAGAGAGTTCGAGTTACTTGAATAAATCTAAAATTAATAATAAAAGTTATAATAATGAAAAATATGATGGTAATTATAATATTACTACTACTACTAATATTACTACCACTATTACTATTACTACTACTACTACCACTACTACCAATAATAATAGCTGGACGGTGTCGCTTCGTGGTTTAAGAGATTGTATTCCAAACGAGTTGGGACTGGATCGATAGTCGTAGGGGTTTTGCTTTCGAGTGTTAATGTGCTAGTTCCTGCTTTGGGGTGGTTCACGAGAATTAGTTATGTCCATTCAGGGTGCTGCTGCTGGCCGGAGGAAACTGATTTTAGGTCTGTGATTCTTTTAGTATTTGTGTTTACGATATATGGTTTGTTGTTATTTGTTTTGAATATATGCACAGGTGGAAAAGTTGGATTTTGTGGGTTGGGAAAAGAGGAGGGGGGAGCTGGGCGTTGTTAGATTGAGATTGAATGGAGATATATTGATAATTCTGATGGATGTTTTCACTTCGTAATTTGGTTGGGGCGCAAGTAGAGATTAGCTGCCCAACTAGATCGATCGTTCTAAGTTTTTTTTCAACTATTAATGTCTTAATTCCTGTTTGGGATTACTTCTCTAATAATCAGTTATGTCCGTCGGGATGCAGCTGCGGACCGATAAGAGGTCTTTTAGCTCGTGAGTGTTTTTATTTTTATTCTTAATACTTAAAATATATATTTTGAATGTACACACGAATAGAAAAGTTTAAATAAAGAAGTTAACAAAAAGGTAGGACAGAGCTAGGCGTTATCATTTCGTAGTTTGGAAGGGCACAGATGAAGATTGAATACCCAAGCAGTTAAGACTAGATCGATAATTCTAACTTGTGTTATGTGTTAAAGTGTGAATGCCTGTTTGAAATTGATTTTCGACAGATCAGTAATGTCAATTCAAAATACAACTACGAATCGTAGAGCGCGGCTTTTGAATATGTGATTGTTTTTGTTTTAATTTTCTTATTTTTGATTTGTTTATTTTCAATATGCACAGAAATAGAGAAGTTTAAATATAAAAGTTAAAAAAGGGAATAGAGAGCTAGCGTCATAACTTCGTAGTGTGGAAGGGCTCAGATAAAGACTCGATACCCAAGCAGTTAAGACAAGATCGATAATTGTATTTTCTTATAGTGGTAAACTAGTAACTCATTATTTCTTCTTCTTTTTCTCTCGAATTTTCTTAGATGTTATAATCAACTTCAAATTTTAGAAAGATAAATTAGTTAAATATAAAAATATCCTCTTGCTGACCAATGCTTTAATTTGTCTTCTAAATATGGGAGGGGAACTTATCAATGTTTTCCTAAGTGTTTCAGGAGTAGCATAGAAAACTTATACAAAGTAGTTAGGTAACACACACACACACATATATATATATATATATATATATATATATATATATATATATATATATATATATATATATATATATATTCTCTCTGTGGCTCTGTCTAACTGTCTTGTCGATTGCGAATGCCCATTCATGTATTTGTAATAGTGCACCTTGTTCTTCATTAAATCAGAGATAACGGCTATCCATGTGATAGGAGCACGGGCAGATAAAGCTTGGGTCTGGTGTTGATACAAACATCAAACCATGACAAATGTCTAAAACTAGAAATGAACACCGTGCGACTCAGAAAAAAGATCTGAGTGTCTTAATGGGCAGGTTCTATCTTGATGGCAAACATGGGGGATACAGTGCGCATTTTGCGAATATTAGCTCTTGACCAAGAGCACTGACCTAAAAGATGTAAGTCACCTCTTCAATTACTGGTACGACAAAGACACAGACAAACCACAAGAAAACAGGAATGAAAAGACCAACTCAAAAAGACATAGAAAGTAATGGACCAGGAAGGAGAATAGAGTAGTAATGGTTTGCTACATCAGAAACCCAGATAATAGAACCTAAATAAGAAGCTAACACCGTAGAATTGGATGAAAAAGAAGATAACATGATGGCAGAGCAGAAATATTACTCGCAAGGAAAGTCTAACTAAGAAATATGAAGAATAATAGACAAACACACATTAATAGAACCCGTACAAGATATTAGGATTTAAAAATACAAGGTTATCCAGACACAGTTTTACTTTTAAACATATCATAATGGACACCCATTTACTTTAGATATATATACAGGAATGGAGTCATGTGGATGTGCAGACATCTGAACCTCTTTTCATATGCGTACAGAGATAAATTTAAAATATCAAATACACAATAAAACTACAAACTGCCTCGCAGCTATCTATACATAGTCACCTCTATACAGACGCATACACACATATGCACACTTTCTCACGCTCTACAACATATTTAAATGTATCCAGTAACGGACAAAACTTAAGTTAACCCCTATGGGCAGGCATGATTAACATTTAGTTTTTGACAAAGGGGGTTTAAACTTATTTCAGCGGCGAGGTAGAACCAGTAAAACAGTTATATTATATTACTAATAGTACACATATACACAAAATATATACATACACACACACACACACATATATATATATATATATATATATATATATATATATATATACATATATATATATATATATATAGAGAGAGAGAGAGAGAGAGAGAAAGTATACACACTTACAATGCATTTACATATATATATACAATATACACATATATACATACATATACGTACACATACGCATACATGCACACTTATCCACACATACGCATATATATATAGCTATATATAAACATATACATACATATATACATTAAAAACATGATATATATGATAATAATATTTTAAAAAACAAAGATAAAATTAAGATAATATTGGTGTATTATAATAATAATTATTTCTAATCATATGAAGGAAGACATTAAAAAACAATAGATAAGAAAATCAGAATAGTAAGAGTTAAAAAGTAAAAATCAAAAATTTAAAGTTCAAGAATAATTCAGAAAAAAACTATAGAAAAATTAAACGTGTAAGAGAAGTGTAGTGGGCGGGGGAAAAGGTTGAAAGAACAACTTTTATCTTACATTTAGGCTTTCAAAGTGATTCATTTCTATATCTAAGTGAATAATTCAACATTGCATCATGCTATATTATAGAGTGGAAGACTCAATCCAGCCATTTTAGATTGACTCTATATTTATATTAAGAGGTAATATATCATGTGTTATAAGTCAGTACTACTCGAAATTGTGGGAAGCGTCAATATAAATGGAAGTTAATCTAAGTAAAAATTATCACTTTCGACTAGAAGATATTCGTATTATGAACGTAGATTAGTATCATTAATGTAAGGAGTGCATGGGGTATCAGGTCAGATAAGCAATGATATGTATTATTAAGAAGTAATGTTGTCAAGTCTTTGAAAGCAGTGAATAGAGGAAATAGTGAGCAAGGAAGAAGGTAGGAAATAAATGTACAAGTAGGTAAAGTTAGTTGAAAAACAAAAGGCAGAGCCTCCGTCTCAGTTCAAAAAGGAACCGAAACTGGATTGATGTACAGTATTTAAGCGTAAAAGAAACAACGAGTAGAGAGTGCCTTATTCCCTAACAGACTACGGTATCTTAAAGTTATAATATTTGTACCATATTTAATGCATGCTAGGAGATCGAACAGTTTCCCTCTGGTTTAATAAATTACATTCATATATGATAATGGGCACAGCTACCTCCCTACATAGAATGCAAAATCAACTCTTAGTTTCATACAACTTAACCCATTTCATTATTATTAAATTTAGGGCAACAGGGGTGTTATTATGTTTTGGAGACCAGATATAAGTCACAAGGGACGTTGGATTCAATAGGGGAGTCGTTCCTAAACTTCGTGTTAGTCTAAAAATTATATGGTTACTTCTTCCTGTCGTAGAGTCCAAATATACGGCCACAATTGAAAGATGGCTTCTTGGATTTAGGTCACTGTTACTGATTGTTAGGGTGGTATACATTGATTTCAATTAGTACTTCTGTATAGCCCACATATACGGCTTCAGTTAGTACAATGTTATCAATTAGTACAATGTCACCATCATATGTAGCATTAACGGCGTCATTAATATCAACACCAACACCCGCAGTGCTCTTGCGTATCTCCTGCGTAACAGTGTATTTGTAAAAGACGCTCTCACGTTTGCATGAGCCATCTAAAGGGAGCATTTCAGTTATATTCAGGACATATAATCTGGTCGTCATTAAACTTTGCGGATGTATGTATTTTAACTGGATTGGAGCCTATTATTTGTTTCTCACATTTAAGGACTATTGAGTATTAGATTGTGATTGTGTTTCAATGTACAAGTTTACTATATTTCTGCGGGACCATAAATGTGTGTTCTACGATTTTAAAGAAAGCCTTAGGACTATACCTTTAAACATGTTACTATAATGCGGATGAAACAAACACAAGTATGCCTTCTATTCTTCCGATGGATACCGCTAGAGTTAGTTTGATGCTGGGTATTTACTGTTAGATTCTGGTTTCACAGTTTCGCAGTTTGATGGGTGATGGATCCACATCTGTTAACGCTATTTTCTTATTTATACTCTCGGATTGTACAGATGCACTCCTATAATTGATAGTTTGCTTGAACAAATCTGTTTGTTAGAGGAAATTCTAGATATTTTCAAGGCAAAATAAGGTATGATGCAATAAATAATTGGCCATGGGTTGTTCGGATAGTATGGACATAAGTTAAATGTTGGTTAAGTTTATAGTATGGTGCAAAGGGAGGGCCTGTGGACGAGTGGTTATAGCACTTGTCTTTGGGCTGGACGACCCGGGTTCGATCCCACTCACAGCATGCGAATTTTCGGGTCTGAAAACTTCCTCTGTCCACCCAGCAGTAAATGGGTACCTGACTAAAACTCAAGGCAGCGGAAGGAGAGGGATGGCCTCCGCCTTCCATATGCTAGACACGGTGATTCTTAACAAATCACCGCCGCTGGGCAGTGTGCGATGTCGGCAACGGCACTCGTGCGCGTCCAGACTATGCGACCTTTACCTTTTATGGTGCAAAGGTGTCAGCTTCAAAGTTAAGTGTTAATTAAAAAAAGTTAAGTATTTCATGTTAATTCTCTTGTAATATTTCGACTGAAACAATGCGTATAGTCTATTTCTAGTATTTTTGTAGTTATTATTACATGGTCTATCTGTGAAGAGCACATCGTTATATACAGTCCTGTTATTACTCTATGTCGCTCTTAAGGAATCCGTATATATATATTGAAGCAAGTGCAATATATACATTAGGAAACAATATCCTTGCAATGGAACAGCCTGTGTCATGGCCAATCGAGCATTGACACTGTATCCTCTAGTGTTACGGGGTAAATTATTGACCGCTTCTTTTGCCTGACATAAATATGAAAGAAAAATTAAAAATCGAAAATCCAGTCACTTTTCAAAATATACGTTGTAAATCAAAAATGCAACAAAAGAAGCATAGTACAAACTAAAAAAGCAGTTGTCTATCGTATTGTAAATAAATAGTATTTATTTACATAAAAAACAAAGAAGCAATTAAAATATATAACTGATATAATTAGCTGAATAAAAGTAACCGGAAAACAATTGTAACAATTGTTGGGATAGACAAAATCACAGTTAGTCTGTTCATGAAATAAACACAAGGCGAAAAACTTATAATTTGAAGAAGCTGAAATAGATTTGTCCTTTTCTTCATATGATTACTGCATAAATAATCAGTATTCTGCGTTATTCTTATATTTTTGTTAAGAAGTATTACATGAGTTGGTTAACTTTCCTTGAAATATAATCTTAGTTTTAATAAAGCATTTTATATCCTGCCCACGTAAGATATTTCTTTTTTACTGCGAATGTCGTCATGATCGGTCTATTTCATTTTCGATTAAGTTTATAAATCGGTAGACAAGAATCTACTTCATAGTGCGCCACTTCTCTGCAAGGTAACGGTTAAAGTTATAACTCAAATGTCGGGGTAAACAAATACCCGATCGCTCTGTAAAGCGACCTGGGTTACGTGCAGGTGAGCCTCGAAACAGAATTAAATTGTACCCGCGTTGAATTGTCGAACCGTTCTGTGCAATTTATTTTCTTGTTTTCATCATCATCATCATCATCATCATCATCATCATCATCATCATCATCATCATCATCATCATCATCATCTTATTATTATTATTATTATTATTATTATTATTATTATTATTCAAGGAAGGAATATGCGAAGACCTAATGCTCTTGTGTATTCTTTCCTTTTTTTCTGAAGCGTTTTAGTAACCAAATCCTTTTTCAATAAAGCTACCTTTGCGTACTCAATTTATCCGAATGAAACACTCTCCTCTATCAACCTACGTTCTCGTCTTTCGACTGTGTCAGTTTTATATACACTTACCGAATCTCCCGAATGTGAACGTCTGCATCGGTTCTAGTTAGTTGTCGCGACTACAATCTTCATCTGAACCTGAGCCATTCATTCCAGGTGCGGTATGATGATGTTATACTCTCGAACTAAAACAATAATGATAAATGGAAATATTTTACATTTGATAAACGTTACGAATTGCGACATAAACTATCTTCAGTTTGATATGTGTTTTTACTCTGATGCTTAAGTTTTAAATATCTTGCTCGTTGGTATATCACTTTAAGTTTTAAGTACTATTTTTCTGGTCTTTCACAATTTTTACAGTCTCATCTCAGCTTTGCAGTTATCGAAACAGTCACAGTCGCATTTAAAACCCTACTTACACAAACACCCCTGACGTTCATCTCGGTACCATTTAGTTTATAATTCTTATTTACTATGCTCCTTTTTATTTTACTAGTATGTCAACACAATTGCCTTAATGATACAGTCTACTCCTTCGACAAAGCTAGAGAAATCCAGTGTGTTTTTTAATATAATGGTCGCAAGTTCTGCAGACTTAAATTTTAATTAGCATATTCGTTTGTTTGTCACAACGAGGTATGGCATAGCATTTTAGTTTGTCTCTCACGCTAGTCTGTTTTTAAAAAATCCGTCACTCTGCCTTACTAGTATATAAATAGACTTTTCACCAGTCGTATGGACGAAGATTGAATTTATTCATGTTCAGTATATCTGTCTCTTTTTTTGTATTCATGTGTTTACCATGACTGGCATTTCTCATATTTGTCTGGTCGTAAACGCAATGTTCAATTCAGTGTATTGTCCGCTCGCCAATTCAGTGTTGATTTCTAGTGATTTCACTGTCTGTAGACTCTCGGATTTTAAATTATTTGACTCAATTATTGCTATCATTCCACCGCAAAGTCGTCGGTTGAAAGACCCCCGGGGAAATATTGCGTATTTTTTGAAGCCACAAAGCTGAACAAAAAGTAAAATGAAATAACGGAAAAGAAGGAAAAGAAAATCTATCAAACGACAATGGAGTTTTTCGTCAAGAATATGTTGCTGTAAAATGGTGCAGTAAAAAAATTAGTTAGAAACAATTTCAAGTATGTTACTCAGGAAATGTAAAAGGAAATTCACGAAGCAACAATAGTATTCATAACTATCTATGCAGGCTGATCATCTATGATACGGCAAAATAGCTGTCGGTCGATTAACTCTCTCTCTCTCTCTCTATATATATATATATATATATATATATATATATATATATATATATATAGGTAGAAGAAATAATAGTGATAAACATGTACGAATGTCCATATTTATTTAAAATTCAAATGTTTGAACTTTGGACTTTTCCACAGCCAACTTATCTATCTGTATATCTCCTCTGATGATAAGAGTTCGATCTTTGAAAAGCCTTGGCTTAAGGAAAGAACAATAAACATCAGTTTATCAAATAATATACCTTGCATTGAACAATCTAAGTGTGAAATAAATCTGGACATTCGTACATGTTTATCACTCTTATTTCTTCTATCTTTATAATTGCTTTATCTCGTATATTGAGCTTAAACCATTTAACTATATGTTCTATCTACTAAAAGTTTACTTTTAGCATATATTTGATTCTCTCTCTCTCTCTCTCTCTCTCTATATATATATATATATATATATATATATATATATATTGAGATGTAGAGAGAGACAAAAAGACAGTGAAAGGCAGTGAATGAAATAGACGCAAACAAATGATACATTACTTAATACATGGAGAGAAGACAGTTAAATATTTTGTGTTTTTATAATCAATTATATAAAAGCGTATGTATGTTATTGAGTGCAGAATGGTAAGACATGATTTGAACAGAATCATATCCATCATGAGTAAGTCAACAAAGATAAAGACAAGATGTTAGGTATAATTGCATCAGAATCTAGGAGATGTTAAACTAATAATGCCTATAAAAGGATATATCGTGTCAATGTCAATCATAGAAGTCACCAGAAAAGTTACAAATTTGTGGAGGTTGTTTTTCTTACTGTAGTTAAAACCATGTGTGCACACGTAAAGTAACTGGTGCTACCAGATCAAGCTGTCTAAAGATATTGGATTTCTGACCCAAACTGCATCAAAAATTCATGTTTAACTGTTTTTGTTTCTCTTTGCAAAACTCAATCATTTTCATAAATATCCAAAAGGCAAAACATTTTCCTATCTTTCCCTCCCCCTACCCTCTAACCCTTTTTCCCGCTCTTTCCCGCTTGAACACAATATTATGGACTCTCTCCCGTCGATTTTCGATGTATGAGTGCCCCGCCATGGGCGACCCGCGCGTGAATTTATAATTGCAAGGGTGCGCAATCCCCAACAACCTCTCTCCTGAGTCGGCATTGCTTGATTCCAATGGCAAGTAGTTATAGAGGACGACTGGAAACAATGCCGAGATAAGCAGAGAGCACATACAGCACCTGGTATTCCCAAATGGTCACCCATTTAGTACTGGCCAGGCTCGACGCCACTTAACTTCGGTTATCTAACGGAACCGGTGTGTCAACGCGATTGTGCCGTATGAACACAACATAACACTATGAATAAAGACCTGAACATATAAAGAACTTGTAGCATAAAAATGTTCACCAAAATGACCAGATTCGGCATTAAATTACCCAAGGATGGATGATATGCCCTAAAACAAAACAAGCAAACAAGCTACACGTAGAATATGTTTAACATATGTATCAGGCCTCCAACGTGATATGAGTGCCCAACAGTACAATGAAGCAGTTCTCTTTGCAAAGAGTCTACATAATAGTATTTCTACAAGAGAGTGTTACTCGTTTGCAGGACTAAATACATATACTCTACGCGTGTTTAATTAAAAAATATATCAGGCGATATCAATAGTCCACCATGCGTTGCACAATACGAACCGGAAGATTAATTAAGAATTACGACAAAGAAAAAACATTATGTAGTGTAAATAAGTTCATACAGTAATGAATTTAAATCGGTTAATTTGTCAATTCAAACAGAAAAACTGATCTACCAAGTTTCTGAGATAATATTTCAATTTTGATTTAACTAAATAAAGTTCATCGTTTTTAATATTTGCGAGTAGCACATCTCCTTTGTACTAGTTTATATTGTTCTAGTATATTGTATTTTATTAAATTATTCCTACGATGAATTGATATATGTAATAAAAGCCCTGTTTTAAAATGATATAATAAAAAAAAATCCAGGAATGTGAATTCTATATCCTAGAGGGTTAAACCTATATAAAATTCCATGAAAAATGGCAGTATACTGAAATCATATGCCCTTAATAGGGTTAAGATGAAAATGCATATATACTTAACACTAAATGTACAAAAGCAAAGAAATTCCCAAATGTTTACACTTTTATTGTCATTAAGGGTATGCGAGCACAACAGAGCTATGTATTTTACTGGTAGGAATTTTTCTTATAAAAAATATAAACATTGTTACTATTTTAGCACTGTTAATATAAGCATTGCCAATAAACGTTTTTACTGGTATTTTACTTACCTTTATAGTATCCTTATCAATCACGCCCGAGTGGAACCATTATTCATACGACACAAGCAGCATTGTTATGTATTAAGGAAAATGAAGGTATTCTTGTTGTATATAAGTCAATTTTATGTTTCACACTTTAATTTATTAGAATTAACAACTTTCACCAATTTTTTTAACATATATAAACGATTTTTACTGTATTTTTCAACAATATAATACATTTTTTACCATTCAGATTTTAAATCTTATAAATTAAAACATGTGAACTGTAAATCTTAGTATTTTTCATTTCTCTGAAATTTTCGTTTTCTCTGAACAAAAAACAGTACTCCACGGCTCTAATATGACAAATATAAGCAATAGAATGGCATTTTATTTCGGTTCTTACTGTGTAACCTTACCTAAGGGTTCAACACGTAGCCTACAGCCAAAGTCTAAGTTCTTACTGGATCGACCTAGGCCCAGTCGATATTAGGTAGCTTCCATAAGAACATAAGATCTATCAGAACGTTTGTCAATAAAAGAAAACGATGAGTTCCAGCTGAATTCCCTTCGGAAAAGCCCAAGAGATTTTGTATAAACGATTAATTCTTATTCGATGTTTTGCGGTGAAAAAAATCCCTACCAGTAAAATACATAGCCCTGTTGTGCTCGCATACCCTTAATAACACTAAAAGTGTAAACATTTGAGAATTTATTTGCTTTTGTACATTCAGTGTTTAGTGTATATGAATTTTCATCTTAACCCTATTAAGGGCATATGATTTCAGTATACTGACATTTTTCATGGAATGTCACTCCTTTTGTACAGGCTATGCCTCAATACAATGGTCGCCCTATTTCACCGCTACTTTCTAATTTTGCGTTTTGCGAAAGCTGTTTTTCCCCACCATTCCTCCTACATTGCCCAGGGCAATAGTATGACATATTTCTATAAAAAGTACAACATCTGTCTGCGCCTTCTATATATGTACTTATCTCAGCCCCGGTGTTCATACTATATACGTAACTATCGCCGCCCCAATGCAGATAATATATAAGTACCTATCGCTGCCTGGGTGCAGATACTATATAAATATCTATCGCCGCCCTGTTCAGAAGCTGAATACGTACCTATCGCCGCCCCGGTTCGAATGCTGAATACATACCTATCGCCACCCCGGTGCGAATGCTAAATACGTACCTATCGCCGCTCCGGTGCGAATGCTAAATACGTACCTATCGCCGCTGCGGTGCGAATGCTAAATACGTACATATCGCCTTCCGGTGCGAATGCTAAATACGTACCTATTGCCGCCCCGGTGTGCAAACTACATAAGTACCAATCGCCACCCCAGTGCGAATACTAAATATGCACATATCGCCGCCCCGGTGCGAATGCTAAATACGTACCGATCGCCGCTGCGGTGAAAATGCTAAATACGTACCTTCCTGCCGCCCCGGTGCGAATGCTAAATATGTACCTATCTCCACCCCATTGCGCGTGCTATATACGTAGTGATCGCAGCCTCGGAAAGTGTGCTATATACGTACTGATCGTTGCCCCGGTGCGCATGCTATATAGTACGTATTGCCGCCCCTGTGCACATGATATATACGTACCTATTGCCACCCCTATGCACTACTATATACCCCGGTGCACATACTAAAAAAGCACATATCGCCACCCCGGTGTGAATGCTAAATACGTACATATCGCCGCGCCGGTGCGAATGCTAAATAAGTACCTATCGCCGCTCCGGTGCAAATGCTAAATACGTACCTTTCTGCCGCCCCGGTGCGAATGCTAAATACGTACCTATCCCCACTCCGGTGTGCAAACTACATAAGTACTAATAGCCACCCCAGTGCGAATACTAAATATGCACATTTAGTACATAGTACTTATCGCAACCCCGGAACGTGTGCTATATACGTACTGATCGCTGCCCCGGTGCGCATGCTATATAGTACTTATTGCCGCCCCTGTGCACATGTTATATACGTACCTATCGCCACCCCTATGCACTACTATATACGTACATATTGCCACCCCGGTGCACATACTAAAATGCACATATCGCCACCCCGGTGTGAATGCTAAATACGTACATATCGCCGCCCCGGTGCAAATGCTAAATACGTACCTTTCTACCGGCGTGGTGCGAATGCTAAATACGTACCTAAATCCACCCCGGTGCGCGTGCTATGTACGTACTTATCGCAACCCCGGAACGTGTGCTATATACGTACTGATCGCTACCCCGGTGCACATGCTATATACGTACCTATCCCCACCCCTATGCACTATTATATACGTACATATTACCACCCCGGTGCACATACTATATATATACCTATCGCCGCTCCGGTGCGCATATTATATACTTACTTATCTCTCCACGGGTGCTCATACTATATATGTACCTATCTCTAGGCCAGTTCGTATACCTAAGAACTCATATTAATGTGCTCCTGCCGTGTCAGAAAAACAAAATAGTATTCATTCAAGTAGTGTCACTATCATAAATGGAAATATTTTAGGTTAAAAAAAGAAAAAAAGTAATTTCTTTGCCCCCCCTCAATTAGTTTTTTGTATCCTCCTTAGAAATATTTTTAATTAAAAAGAAAAAAAATGTTGACCCCCCCCCGCAAATAAATGTACCCTCCCCCATAGATAGAAATATTTTTAGTTTAAAATGAAAAAGAAAAATTTCCCCCACACAAGAAAATTTTTTTTATCTTCCAACATTCATATATTTTTAAAAAATTTAAAAAATTTAAAAAATTGGACCCTCCCTTTTTTCCCTCCCCCATACATAGAAATATTTTTAGTTAAAGTAAGAAATAAAAATTTCCGAGGCGCATCGGTCATATCAAAGAACCACACTGCAGAAGCCTCCGGGTCCTATATTGTAGAAGCACCCGCTGTCCGTATACTTCAGAAGCACCCATGGTCCTTATATTGCAGAAACCTCCGGGTCCCTATACTGCAGAACCACCAATGGTCCCTATTCTGTAGAAGCCTCCGAGTCCAATATTGTAGAAACACCACCGGTGCTGGGTCCTATACTGTAGAGGCACCCCTGGTTCCTATACTGCAGAAACACCCATGGTCCTTATTCTGCAGAAGCCTCCGGGTACTATATTGTAGAAGCACCAGAAGTACCCCGTTACTGATTCCCCTTCCTTTTCATCTGCACAGTAGCTCTATTTAGGACATTGAGCACTTTACTCCCGGACAACACTGAGTACTTAGAAAATCAAGGAGGCATCCAGAGTACTACTAAAATCACTCTTACTGATTCCTCCTCCTTTTCATCTGCACAATAGTCCGTTAATAAGCGTAAATGCTGTTAAAATATTATACAAAATATCACTACAATAGCTCCATCTAGGACATTGAGCACTTTTCTCCTTGACAACGCTGAGTACTTAAAAAATCAAGAAGTCATCCAGAGCACTACTAAAATCACTCTTACTGATTCCCCCTCATGTTCATCTGTACAATAT
>OY744519.1:91551895-91651895 GCA_963556195.1 Sepiola atlantica | reverse complement strand
CCATTTTTTTACATACGCAATCGTTTTTTCTATAGTATTATAATTATAAAAAAATAAGATGAAGAGACTTTATAAAAAAATGATAGCGTTTAAAAACTTATTTAAAATGTCATTGTCAAGGTAGATAGTTTACTTCCGGCTTTAGTAAAGTGTCAAATATCGCTGTGATGTCGAGAACATATACTACATTTTGATCTTAGCCAAAAGGTCACGGAACCATAATAAATATTTTTGTGACTAGGCATTTTATAATTAAAAAACAACAATAAAAGTTGATAAAATTGGAATATGTTTTAATAGGTGGTGTAGTCTAATGTCGGTTACGTTGTCATAAGACTGTCCTCCCACGAAATTACTTCCTCCGTTTATAGGGGGTGTAGAGGGGAATCCTCCCAGAATATAACAAAACAAGACTCGATTTAGTCAGAATATCTTTTAGGGGCTAGTGTAGTATCGGTTCTGTTCTCATAAGACCATCCACGAAATAATGACTTCCTCTTTTTAGGGTGGAGGAATGTAGTGTTCGTCCATCATGATAGTTTCATCTGTCAGGGGGGTTCAGTGTAGTATTTGTTCGTTCAACATTATACTAGATAAGGAAGAAGGATAACTCAAGTTTATAATAAACATGCCTATTTTAACTAGAAAAGTATCAAAGTTATTATTCTTCGTTAGCCAGCATATTCATCTTTGTTCATAAAGATGGCGACTATATTTTTCCAGACTATTTTAATTTAGGAGTTATACGTGGACAATGAACTTTTCCATGTTTTTAATGTTATGTACATAAATAAATGCAAAGATATGTTCTTCCTATTCTAACTATAGTGACATTAAAACGGTTTATGCTTTAATTCTATGTAGTATATGTTGATTCGTCATTATACATGCCTTATTATTATCTCTTATTCAGGGGGAAAGCCGTAATGTATACATTCGTGTACTATCTATTCTGTTGTAATGATATCATCTTCCCAGTCATTAACCCGTCCTTTGAGGAAGGGGGAGGGGGTAAGTGTATGTAGTTCGCTCATCATCATATCATCCTATCAGCGTCTTATTTGCATATTTATTTATTTTGTAAGTTTTTAATAAATTAATATTTTCTAATTTGTTAATAATTAAATACATGCGTTTATTATTTTTTTAATAAGTGTGTTGCTGTTCTTGTTGTTGGGATTATTGTTGTTGCTGTTCCTATTTATTTCCTCCAACGAGAGCACAGAAAGGCACAATGTCAATATTTAATGTGGGGAAAATCCACATCCACCTAAAATGGGCACTGTGAATTGGAAGACAATTGTATATTGCCTCGGTCAAGAAGGATTTCTCTTTCACTGACAGAGAGCATTACAGCTAAGTGCAAATTCAGTACAGACACAACATTTTGCTCCTAGCCAAAAGGCTAAGGATCTAATATGTTAGTAGTGATGATGACGATGATGATGATGATGATGATGATGATGATGATGATGATGATGATGATGATGATGAATTATTAAAAAATGCTGTGTAAAAGTTTAGAATGTAGGTGATGTAATAACAGCTATTAGGAAAACTTCCATGGATATTGCCGAAAAAGGTTGTATGTAGATAAGTAATTCAAATATAAACAACAAAAGATAACGTCAATCCAAAAAGCAAGCTATAAGAAAAGCTTGCATTGAGATACCACCAGAATACAAATATCAGTGAACCCTTAACAACAAGAATTTGAAATCTAGCAAACTGCAGTAAGTTAGCTGTGATACAGCAAATCAGCCTGTATGTGGATGACTATATATATATATATATATATATATATATATATATATCTTCCCTTCATTTTTAATATCTGAAGCTTTTTGGTTTTAAATATTAAGAAGGTATAACAAATATTAAATTTATTGATTTGTCGAAATCTGTCAAAATATGAAAATATTTTTTTAAATAATGCATTGAAGTCCTTGGTAAAAGCAGTTTTGAATAATTTTGAAATACTTTAGTATGAGTCTCCATCGATAAGAACCAAATCCGCTTGCCTTTTTATAAATAAGTTTAGAAATATTATGTAGCTGTAGGAACATATTTTTATGACAATTAAGCTACAGAGAAACGTCCATGTTTTATTCGCGAAGCAAATTATAAGACCCAACACTATTATTGTTATGTATAAAATAAAGTCAAGCGTGTTTTCTTTTTTTATATATGTAACGTGCGAACGGAGACACCTACAATAATATTGCTATACATAAAGTAATAAAATGAAGTAAAACGCCTTTCTATGTTGTGTATGTCAATTGTGAATGCCGAATCCACAATATTATTGTTAAAAAATGAATTAAAGTTAAACATATTTCAAGCGCGAACGCATACCGAACAATATGATTCTTATAAATAAAATCGAGTAAAACGTATTTGCTTTTAATGGGTATCAAGCGCGAACGCGTATCCGACAATATTATTATTGAAACAAAAGAAAAGAAAAACATATATCTTTTTTCATGGATATAAAGCGCGAACGCATACTTCACAATATTATTGTTGATGAAATAACGTAAAACTTATTTATGTTTAGAGATGTAAATCGCGAACGTAGACTTCACGATATTCGTGTTATAAATAACACAAATTAAAACGTATTTTTCTTTTTATGGATGCCAATTAATGCAATATTTTCCATTTCTAAAAAATGATTCAGGTCTCTGATATTTCGAAATCAAACAAATGCCTCAATGTATTAATTACGTGTAACAAAAATTTTGATTATATGAAGGTGTGGGACACCTTATATTCGCTTGCTCCACTAGAAATAATCCAGCAAAACTAACTGAAAAATATTGTTGAAGAGACCGTGAGTCAAAAAGTAGGGATTGGTGGATGGAGGCTATAACACCCAATGTAGGAAACCGATTAAATAACCCACTAAATATACGCTTCACTGTCAGCGAGAATGACAAATTATGTAACTATATCTGTGAACAGCTCTCCCAAAACAAAGATGAGTGAACAATTGTAAAATAAAAATAAATAAAAAAATACGAAAAACTGTTTCTTAATATGAAGAACTAGCGATTAAAACTAGTTGTTGTGGGTGAACCTACCTACCCTTTAATAATAACTAAATGGTAGCAACCGGCTACCATAAATACCGGCTTGTGCCGGGAGAACATTGATAGGCACATTTAGGAACTAGCACTGCCAACACTGACTTGTGTATAATTTCTCTGTTCAATACAATTTGTTATTATTATCTCTAAACCTGTTGTTTTTATTTTTATTTCATTGTTGGTACCCCTAAACGGGTCCACAACACTAGTAAAGACCAAAAAGGAGTTTGTCAAACTATTAAAGCTCAAAGTATTTCTGTATGAGAAAACAACTGTTTTCAGAGAAGCAGATCATTAATGCAGGGTGTTTTGAAAACGTCAATACTGGAGTCTAGTGCTAAACCCTAAGTTACCATAATAGCACCCAGATTAGGTTGTTTAACTGACTAAAGCTTTGGGTTATACCTCTCATTAATTTAGAGTAGCACGTCACATAACACAGCTAGTGTGGATATGTACACATTTCAGGATACCACTGATTATCGTGGTGTGCTGTTTAGATACTTTCAGTTTTATTCAGCATATTTTAATTCTCACTCACAGGGGATTTCCTGACTGTTATTTCGCATTTTGAACGCATCGGATGACCCGTATTTTGTTTATCTGAATTGTACCATAGAAATACTGCAATTCTGCTTATTGGGGTTGATGCGCGCAATTGCTATAGAGAGCATGCTCCCTTTTTTCTGTGGCGAATCGATCCTTTTATGAATACAACACGTCAAATAATTATAGCAGGAGTGTGGGGATAGCAGTACAGTTTCTATATTATATCAGAACTGAACTCTGTGGAAAACAAGGAGGATCAAAGAATCTTAAATAAGTGTAGGTTAAAACAAATGCCTCAAGATGCAAAAAACATGGCCCCTTCATTGCGTTCAAAGGTCCACTGATGTGCCACCGATTAACACAAAGAAAATGTCAATTGCCGGTGGGACGTCTTGTTTCCATAAACGAAGGTATTTAGCAGGGTTTTCGATCGCGTTTTCAAAAACCTTTTACCGAAGAGCCTATATAGACCGAAGTGGCTGGGTACAAAGGGTGTATAAAGAGGAAAGAGTCTAAGAGGATCTGACAATGATAAGGCTGTATTATACTCGATCGATGGTGTCCCCTACGGGGTGAGTTTGAAGCTTTCGCCCATTTTTGCAATCTGCAGGATGTGCTGTTAAATTCCTCGTTAAGAAATGGATACATTCCCCAGTATTTTATCAAAACTATCATCAAATTGCTTCACAGGGGCAATAATAGTGCGTGTGGTATAGATTATGTTCTGCCCTAAACGATGTTAAATACAGAGTTTCAGATTTTGTCTAAAATCTTAACGAACTGTCCGCAGATAATCTTGCCATGTCTAATAAGCCCAAAATCTTAGCACAAGTCTTTTCGGGGCTTATTAGCTGACCAGCTTAAGTCAAAAATGATGAAGAATCGTGCATTTTGTAAGCAAGCATGACACTTGGCACGATTGCTCACAATGGTCTACTCTTCCGAAAAAACTTTTGGGCCACTCAAAAAATCCAAGATGGCCGCCATTTTTCAAGATGGCCGCCACGGATGGTAAAATTTATCATTTTGTGAACTAAATGCTTCATTTTTGACCGATTTCCACATATTATATATCAATTTATATGTTTCTGATGTCAACAAAGCCATTTCTGACGACAAAATAAAGATGTAACACCATTTGAGTGTAATAAAGGCTATATTTTACACACTTATGTCAGTTTATCCCGCATTTTTCTCTTCTTGTTCTTGTGTTTTCATCAGGATTCACACGTTCAACACTCGCAATTGCAGCTGCATAAATTTGTACATGGAAGGCCGAATTTATAGCATTTGCATCTTCCAAAGCATTGTGTCTTTCATCCGCATTTTGTTAGTTCCTTGCAGCTTTCTGCAACTGGCGGAAGTGTTGTCCAAAATATCTTCCATGTATTGCCGTGCTTCTTCCACCCCCACTCGCCAGGACTATAAATTTCCATGTGACAGCATGTTGCTTGACTCCAAATGCACCCTGCTTGATATGTTGCACGCTTTGTGTGTTCAGTTAAAGCTGCTTTAGTTGGAGGTATGGAGTCATAGGGTCTCTGTTTACGAGCAAACATGTCCAATCTTACACCATCTATTTCTGTGAGGGAGGTAGATCTGTCATACATTGTGATGACAAACTGGTCAATAACTGCTTGGTCCTCACTTGTTATGACTGGTGGATGACTGCTCAGCTTGACAAATACGTCCGTCACGTCAGGTAAAACATTCCATGTCTGAAATGCTGTCTTTTTAGCTTTATATCGAAAGGCTGACACATTGTCACAACCAGTAAAGGCATGGAAAAAGGACAAGCCTTTAACTTTTTCAGGGCCAAGTACGCTGATGACTTCATGTACTGGAATAAACCTTGTGTCATTTCCTTGACCAAATTCAATGAACATTGCCTCCAGGCCCAACTCTTTCAAGACTGGAAATACAGTGATGGCAATGACAAGGACATCTGTGTCATTAGCTTTCAGCAGTACTGTTTTGTAACCATGATTAACTGCATGTTTTGCGTGTACAAACATCCTTGTGTCTGATTCCTCATGGTTGCAAGGTGCTAGTCCTTCAAAACTGATATTCTGATTGCTAACGACATCTGCAACTCTGGTGATTACCACGAGATTTTCATGATCCTGTGCTAGTGAAGTGATTCTATCAGCCAGAAACTTGAAGAGAGCTGTTTTATTGTCATCATCCCTCAAGAAATTTCGCCAGTTGGGAGGGAGCTTGCCGTTGTGGGTTACCCGACGCTTTGCACCTTGTCCACGTTTTGTCCGTGTTTCAGCTTTCAAACTTGTTGGTAAGTAAACATCAAACACAATGTCAGTCCTCTCGTATGCTGAACTGAATTTCAGTACCTTTGGAAAAAAAATCAAGTTGTGCATACTCTTCGAAGGTTTTTGATTTGCAGGGTGGTATTGTGTTTACCAATGCTGAACCATCGATGATGATGACTGACACATGTGGAACTGAATCTGGACATGTAACTTTGGACTGAAGAAGCAATGCAAGTTGAGACTTTGTACCACTGTAGAGGTTTCCATTTACACTCAACGATGCAGGAAAGGACTGGTTCTCATGTTTAAAGAATTCCATCAGGTCACACTCCCTGGATTTGCAAGATATGAATAGTTTAGAGAATAGGCGACAGTCATCCTTCAAACTTTTATGTTTGGCATCAGTCACTGCTGCTTCTTGTGTCTGGTCAAAGAAGTCTATGTTGTTCCTTTTGATTTTGGAATAGAAAGCAGCCCGGTTTTCTCCCTCTAAGGTCTTCATGAACTCTTTAAAGCGAGTCCTGCCATTCCCATAATGCATGCGAACAGCTTCAGCTGCGGTTTCCGATGCTATAATCTTTGTATCCAGAGTGAGTAGATCGGATGATTCTTCTTGAAATGGATTGCCCATTTCATTGATGACAGCCGTGAGCTTTGTTACTTTGCCATAGAAAGCTTTCTGGGATTGACTTGTTTGTTCTCTGTGTTTCATGTTTTCAGTAACATCCTTGTTCGATGACAGTGCTTCATATTCTTCAGTAAGACGACTCACTTCTGGCCCTGCTACCATCCATCTTCGTAGTGCTGAAGGATCCTCTGTCACACCTACGACCCCACCCTCTCCTTTGATGATTGCATTTTCCTGTTCTTGAAAAAGAGGAATATTTGTAGCCACCATACAAACAAATTGTTGTAGTGATTGAGGAATAGAATTTCCCACTGAGTCTGCACGGAATCTACCATTAAATTTCCATTCATGAGCAAGCATGTGTCTTCGCAAAATACTAGCAGCTTTATTGAGTATAACAGCATCAGAAAATTCTGAAGCTTTTGACAAGATTGACCCTGTATCCTCTGTAAAGGACAAGATAACATCTCTCCCACTCTTGTGAGCTTCAAGTGCTGGTATATCTGACAAAAGCTTCTCTTTCAGTCTTGTTGAGTGGACATATGAGGCAAGTTCATGCAGTTCCAACTGTTCAAGTCGTTGCTTATACAGTGTGATGAGATCTGCAAGTTTAAACACAACTGGTGCATCACTGTTCGTATTAGTTTCAACTATATAAGCAAGAAGCTCTGAATATACCAATGGATGGATTCCTTTTTTCTGAGAATCTTCATTTTCCTGTTTTTGTAGAGCAGCAAGGTGACATCTTTCCCTGTTGTAAAGAGTTGTTAAACAATCTTTATGATACTTCAACTCTTGTGCAATGGCATCACCAGCACTCAATCGGGCAAGAATTTTACATTCACCTAGAGTTGTGGCACATTCATTGAGCCTACTGCTGAGCCCCATTGTCATGACTTCACGTCTTTGTCCATCATCTAGAAATTCTTTGTCGCAGATGAAACATTGTTCTGGCTTTAAACCCACTCGTCGAGTCTTTGAACAACTCTTGTCAGTATGTTCCTGAGCGTCAGATGCCCTTTTCCTGGCCCGATCA
Organism: Sepiola atlantica; assembly: GCA_963556195.1. Taxonomy (NCBI): domain Eukaryota; kingdom Metazoa; phylum Mollusca; class Cephalopoda; order Sepiida; family Sepiolidae; genus Sepiola; species Sepiola atlantica. The sequence continues at coordinate 91,644,326 of OY744519.1, read as the reverse complement.
AGTTTGGTATTTTTGAACAAAGCACGGCAACTCTGATGGTACTGAGCATTGTTTTGTCGCAATGTATCTTCAATACCATCACCTTCATCGAGCCTAGCAGGATTAATAATCATGGGCATCTGACAGAGTTCTTGAAAAAGAGGAATATTTGTAGCCAGCATTGAATATCCATCTGATTTACTGCGACCTGGAATGGGACTACTGAGATCCTCTCCGGTTTTATCTGTCTGACATAGGCAGCATTTGCTCCAATCAGTTTTCACATTTGACGTCTTCTCAATAGACATTCTGTAAATGTTATAGGCTTCAGGCCGAGGGTTTATCCTTTTACCACCTATAACCACAGTTACCGAATATATTTTGACACATTCAGATATGGGATACAACTAGGTTCAGAAAGGTAGGTTCCCTACACCTAGCCCGATCGTTCATCCAGTATCATTTTAGTCCCGTGCGATCTGTACACCATCCAGGTAACTATAGCCCCGTTACCTTTGGCTCGGCTCTCCCGCGTTGGCACATCCTGTCAATTCAGGTGCGGCTATCTAACAGACTGAACATTATTTTGTCCATGGGGCTTATTAGACAGCATTTGGGACACTGAAACATGAACAGTGTGTCCGTAATCAGTTGATACTGGACCCCATGCTGAGTTTCACAGCAGTGATGTCACCGTTATGCCCTGGTTGTGTCATGACAATCACTCTCTTACATATGACATATTATAAGAATGAGCTGAAAGGATTAATTTTTATAACTAATACATTCAGCTCACTTGGGGAATTGAATATCAAGTCAATGATTCGGTTTAATGGCAATAAAAGGCAAACATTGACAATATTTGCTTAAATTCATCTCATATATGTACCTTTGTGGATTGTAGGACTCATTTATCGGTTATTTTTGTGTCATTTACTGCTTTCGCATCCCCTAAAACATATAATTTGACTCAAAAATTGTGAAAATCGGTTAGATACTTTGTAAACTAGCAATATTGGATTTCAGAATGGCGGCCATCTTGAAAATGGCGGCCATCTTGGATTTTATGAGTGGCCCAAAAGTTTTTTCGGAAGAGTAGACCATTGTGAGCAATCGTGCCAAGTTTCATGCTTGCTTACCAAAATGAACGATTTTTCCTTAATCTGCTCAGCTATTAAACCGTATACATGTATTTAAGCGCTCGGATCTAAAGAGAGTTATGCATCAATACTAGCATAAACATGGTAAATCAGGGTATAATCCTGGCTAAAAGAAAAACGGTAGAGGAAATATAAGTTACCAACGTTGTGTTGAAATGTTAATCTTAACACATAACGTTTGATCATCTGATTCTCGATTATACTCTTTGGTCACGGAGAGGGTGTTCCCAATATATACCATAGGTCCATGCATATGTTTGCCTGATTCCTTACGATAAAGAGGAGCTATCCAGTTATGTCAAAGCGATGTGAAAGGGCGGAGTATTTAGTTCTGTGCTAGAATATCCATAGAGTTTACTAGGAGAAATGATTCTAGGTTTGTTATAAGATCTCGGATGCTTGAGAACGCAAGCCTCAAGGGAGGTGGTGAATTTGTTGTGTTTACGTGGGCATCTAGATTGAGCTTATTTTTTTGTATTATCATTTATTTTTTGTTTCTCTTTCAGGGTAGAAATGGGTTGGGCAAAGTCAGTGTTTATCATGACAACATCATTCATGCATAAGTAGAATATGAACCGAGTCTTCATCTATGGGGTCTTATTTACTCCTCTCCAGAAGTTAGGCACAAGGCCAGTTTTATCTTACTCCCACAAGTAAGATGTGACCCAAGATCGGGTCGAGAAAGTGGGGTTTGAAAAGCCAGCTCTCGAGAGGTGAGCACTCTGGCCATTTAAAAATTGCCTGGGCAGCCCCGTCGGCATTCCCCGGTAGGGGCGCCTCTGACAGTAAGCAATAAACTTACTCCTCCCCAAAGAGGGGAGGCAAAGCCTGGGAGGGTGGACCTCCTAGAACTGCACAGGACAGGCGTGCAGTATCCATCGGAACAGATACTACACTTTGATCTTAGCCAAAAGGCTGTCGCCTCAGGAAAGCGAAGTTGAAATAAGTATAGCTCCCTTTTTATTTTAGACATGGCACTACAATTATACTGATATTATACAACTATTTGTAGAGAAACCTCTCTTAGCGCTACTTAACGGCTGGGCCTACTGTACTTTGGAATTACAAATGTATCCCTGTTTTCCCGGAGGTACGAATATGAAGAGATTTTAATGTAATATGAAAAAATATCTTGTTGCCCAACTACCCGTCAAGGCTGTCCCCCAAAGATCTGACTCCTATCTTAGTAAAAACGGACTCTTAAGTGACACTATTTTCTGTTTTGAGGTAAACAAAATAAAAATAAAAATGATATAAAACAAACTTTCTGTATTTCAACTGCGTGATATAAAAAATCAATTCATTATTTTTTTAGGAATTAAAAAAAGAGGTTCTATCATTTGGAGACATACTAAACAATTATATTAATGGTGTCACTGTTGGCCACTAAACATCCGAACACCATCTACTTTTACAATATTCGTTTTTCATTTTAATTAAAGAGTATTTGCAAAATAGGCTACTTGTAAATTCTTCACACTAGTAGTAAATGGCTTCCTTCAATTTTCTAATGATGAATTAAACAGCATTTTATTTACAAAGACATAACTATGAAAATAATGGTATTGAGAAATTATAATTTATTGGCTCAAAACCTCATGTGGTGCACATAGATGGGAAGAAAACAGAAAAAGATATAATGAAAATAAAATTCAGAATTTTAAACCAAACTAATGTTATTTTATTCATAACAACGTCTGAAATGGAATCATGAATCTACTTAATCATTTGTAAATTGTTTTTGTGCACTCGGCACTTAACTTTCCCTAAAAAAAGTATTAAAATAAATCTACTTTTTTTCAGAAAATAATTAAACACTCTATTTGTTGGAGCGCAAAACCTATTAAAATGCCTGAAATTTTAATTATGCTTTTATATAAGTTTTATGGAAAGTTTTTTTTCTGATTTTTATCTCTTAGTTTTTATTTGTTTCTGCTTATTCCAGTTCAGTTTTTATTAATCTACGTTTTTTTTACTTGTAAATGTGTACATATTTATTATTTTCTCAAGCATTTGTAACGATAGTTTAATTAAAACATCAGACTACGTCACCAATTTTAAATATGAACAAATTATTATTAAAACAAATGAAAATAAATACAACAATACTTTTTAATATGTATTAAAGATTTGTGTACGCATTCACTATATATTAAAATATACAGTATACATTAAACTCATTTTTAAAGAGCATATAAATTAGCCATTACTTAGTGACCAACTATATGCTTATATACAATTCGGTCTCTCTGAATAGAGGTTTGTCAGGACAACCTAACATGAAGATACTTCATCCTATAAGTAAACACTGACTAAATATTAAAAATACTACAGTATTCGAAGCCCAAATAAGATTTGACTCGGTCATACACTGGCTGATACGAGGAATAGTGCACCTTCTCCAATTGATGTTACATCTAGTAAAAGCACAAAGCTGGATACTCCACCAGACTAGATCAATTGTTGTCCTAAAATTCGGTAACACCAACAGACACCAAAAAGATGTATGTTAACATAGAAAACTATTTTCATATATATATATAAATATATATATATACATATATATATATATATATATATATATATATATATATATATATATATATATATATATATATATCAGCCTATTTTACAGATAACCGATAATTCGGCGAAAGATTCCTCTGAGAATAGATAGAAAGATATTGCATATACATAGATATTTGTCTCAATAAACTAGTTGAAAAGTATCAAAATTAAGTATATGTTGGTAGATCTATTGTGATATCGAGGTGTCCGTTTAATATCAATATATAGTCATCTACAAATGTAACTGATCTATGAGAAAGTATACTGGTTACGGTAAAAATACATATATCTGCATATATTTGCTTCTGACCATGAGGATTTTCTAGTAGTTGGGTGCAGAACGTTTGGTATCATTCTCATCTGTTCTCCACACATAATAGTTAATGTTTGCGACTAAGAAATCTGAGGGTCAAATGTTGGGACTGGGTTTTCCTGGTGATATGACACGGGGCAGAGTCCCCCACACACATGTATAGATTTCTCACAGCGATTCTCTCCACACAATGGCCACTACACTGTATTGCAATTCAATGTAGCCATCTTGATTTAGTTTAAGTTCCTTTTCGAATATTTATAGCGGACTCCCTGGCCTGGAAAAACACCCAACACAATTACACTTTAAGGGAACTTGATTTGAGATGACATGTTGGACTTGATGTGAACTGTAGGTTACCTAGCTATTGGCTTGCGCGTCGTGAATCTATTCCCGAGAACAACCAGATCATTACCAGATAGACTGATTGTTTCACTTGTTTATGTGAGTAGCTTTTATTTGCGACTCTTTTGTGAGAGGTAACGAATATACTCATCCAGTTCTTTCATCGTAGTCGCAACTCACATGGTCATATACTTCGTTTATGTCCGTATTGTCTTACCGATATCTTGCCGCACCTCTTGTGCTAATTCATCACGAATTTTCAGAACGCCTGCTGTTATCATTAGTGCTAGCCAATTCAAAATCTATGCAGCAAGTATTTATCAAAAATCTCAACCCATAATGATATCTAAGACACTAAGCTGACGCCTGGGATTTCAACATGATTTATATGCAGATCGAATCAGAATGATGAATTTACCCTATTCCCCAATATTCATATTCTTTTCAGCCGTCCATCTTCTCAAGACATCTGAATCAAGAATTGTGCATTGAAACAACTATCATATACACACTTTACAGGTCGTAATACTTTAAATATTCCTAAATAAAAGAATATCAGTAAATTACAAAATTTGTCCCGAATACTATAACAATCAGAAAAAAAAACATGCTGAACTGTCATTCATTTTAAATGGTATGTTTTAATCTCTCATAATTTCTATGAGTCACATTATTTTTCTATCCTGCTCTGAAATACATCAATACAGGATGACAATGAAATAAGCATATGAAAGACACAGTTATAGTAAGACACATTATGCAAAATATAAAACATCTGCATCTATCACTATTGTCATTTAATTGCCCCGCCGTGTGGGATCTTTTTCTGTCCAGGATCTCTCATGCACATCCCTAGTCTCATTATAGGACATTTAATTCATCCACATCAGTTCTTTTGTTAATGATCTTGGCCCCACGTTATGAGTAAACCCCCAAGATCTTTCAAGTTTGTAGTGGCTGCGTTCTTACGATAGTGTAGTCAAACATCTATTAGCATTTGTTAGCATTAATTATTAATTCTCAGCAGTTTTAGGAAAATAATTATCTTAAGATCAATGATGATGCATCGTTGAATTCTACACAGCTTAAGTAGAATTATGAATAAAAAATATGTTTGGTGTTTTTCTTATATATAATTTATTTTGAAGGGTCTATTTAACAACATTTATTCGTAGTATCATTCGCTGCCCATCGCAATAACTGAGTACTTAGGTCGGTGTCTCAGGCAAAAACTTATTTCTCTCGCAAAAACAGTATACACATTAAAATGTTACAGTGGTAAATTAAACAGAAACACCGACACAAATTTCCACCCTCCAGCCTCTCTCTTCCGCTTGTGCACCCGACCTACAGTTGCCACATTTAATTCCCTGACGAGTTAAACCTATACGTTGTTATAAAATGTCACTGATAGGTCAATTCAACAAGATATATAGATGGGTATTTTTCTCTCAGTGTTTTAAAACAAGGCCGATGCCTTCATAGTACTTCGTCCTGTGGACCAGTGAGGAGTTTACGAGTAAGAAATATATTTTGTTTGTATAACGTTTGGTTTTATATTGCACAGGAAAGGGAGCATACTCCCTTTTTGTGCCAAACACATACGCACACACAGATACACACACAGACACATATATATATATATATATATATATATATATAAATATATATATATATATATATAAAGTGTGTGTTTTAATTATTAGTGACCACTGTGAGCAGTACGTCAAATTATTCTTAACCATTTTTAGCGCATTTGACTCTTCTAGTCGCATGTACTAGTAAGACGGCTTGCTTTTTGGTGTAACCCACATATCAGAGTTTACAGAGAGAATAATAGAGAAAAACTACGACGATTACTAAAAAACATATACAAGTTAAACAAATCAATTAAGCAATTGCTAGTTTTATCTAGCAAGAACTGGCATATATGTGACTCCCTACTGAAGTAATAGTGTTTAACAGGGTCAGTTTTAGTGAAGAAGTCCAGTGCTGTATTGGTGCAAAAAATGTCGTGAATAGACCCGTTAGCATTCCCGGCGATGACACTTCATATGTTAACGTTACGTGTCATTACTAAATAAATTGAAACATACAGTGGGGGAATCCTCTGTACACATAGCGGTAATATTCATCGTTGACATAAACCAGCTTAGTTTTGTGTTGACATGTTGTAAATAATTGGTGTAATGTGTAGTAACGTCTAGTTAAAAAAGACGATCATAATGGTGATGAAACAGTCAAGACAAACTTGATTGCAATCTCCAAATCTTGTTGTTATGATAGCATCCGACGTATTTTTCTCTAGTGCTGTAATGTTGTAACAGATAAAAAGAATACTCCCAAAATCAGACGTTCTCAATAGCGTGAGGCTCATTGATGTTTTGTTCTTTTACAGTATTCCGTAACGTTACCATCACCGTTTCTGGGAGAGGATGACAGATGAAGAGAAAAGTTCGAAATAAATGTCTGAATCCAATCAGCTAGTCTGCTAAGGAGAACCACCTTCTCTATTCTTCGCCACATCTCACTTTGGATTTCTTTTTTATGACGCCATATCATCCTTGACTTCTGAGGGAATCTCTCATTCAGCAAGCTTGTTACTCTCGCTTTCACTTATTTTGTCTGTTAGTCCTCACATTTTATGAGCGATGCTTTTGATAAAGGTGTAAGAATTGCTGTTTTCTGGGTCGAGATCTATCGATTTAACATTTATCCTGTGCTAGTTTTTTACCATTCTATGGCTGTAATGTTATAAAGCAGGATGCTGAACCCAGGTCATATGTACACGGATTTGAGTACTAAATGATGAAAGCAAAAAGATTATTATTCTGGAAACACAAAAACGTTCTTTGTGTTTACGTCAGGACATCGAAAAGCACGATCAACGAATAAAAGGTTTTAATGCGATAAAGCTGTGATCTGGATTCGGGTGACAGCGTTTACGACAATGCTAACAGCTGTTAACCTAAACAGAAGCGATTAACGAGGTATTTGTGCGTGCCCGACATAGAAGAGAATCTGATAGACGGATCAACTAATGGAAAAAGAGATGTTCTATGTAACAAAACCGATGCAAATTAGAGACGCGTTTATTTATTTGTAAATTAATCTTACTAAGAAATAAAACTTTTTAAAACAAAGAAAGTGTCTTGCTCCTTATACCAAGGAGAGCGACTATTGCGCCGAAGGGTGCCGAAGAGACAAGTTATTCCTCACTCTTACACTCGACAGTAAACATATCAAAAAAGAAAATTACCAGTAAACTAAAATGAAGCTTTTGCCAATGTCAGATTTTAAATTGTAAGCCGATATTATTAATTTGCAGTTGCGTTTCTTAAAATTGAGGTTTTGTTTTTCCTAATTTGCATTTTTAAGTTTCAGATTAGTCTATCTTAGGGTAAGGTTCTTTTACCTGAAGTAACAATTGATCCGCTTTGAAAGTGATTAATTATAATTTGAAGTTGATTTTTTTAACTTTCAATTTGAGTTTTTAAGTTGCAATTGGGGGTCTTTCATTTCATCGAGATCCGTTATAATTTTAAAATAGGCTTCTTTCTTACAGTCAATCTTACATAACTTAAAGCTAACTTATTTTAAAGTTAATTATGCTTATATATTCATATATTTGTATTTACATGATTCAACACTAAAGTATTTAACCGATCATGTGCATTTTAGAACACAGCTGCTGATCGTAAGCTTGCATATATTCCACCCCTTGTTCTGATTGTGATAGGGTCTACATTGGAGAAACCCAGTGGCTGGTCAACAGTTTTATCACGATAGATTTCATGGCCAAGATCAACAAGCACGTTCACGATACGGACGACTGTCTTAAAGCGTCTGCCGCTACAGACAGGGACATTGTCGCCACAGAATGTGACTCATTTCGTGTCCACCTTGAGATGGTCGTCTTCGCCAATGGCAATTACATTGATAAATAATGTAGTATGTAACTCTAACTGTTGCTAAATAAATTGCATACATAATTTTTGTTTTTTGCCTATTTAGATGTTTTTGCTGCAACACCTTATATATATATATATATATATATATATATATATATATATATATATATATATAATATATATATATATATATATATATATATATGTATATATATATATATATATGCAGGCTTATATCGTAAACTGTTTTGTGAACCAAATGTTATCAAAGTCGTTTGAAGACATACACATCATAAAGAATAGAGAACGACCACGTCTCTTTTACTATAGTGTATTATAAATGACACGGATATCTTTATAAAACGAAAGAAATGTCTGCAACAACTTATACCTCGACGAGTATTGAAGTACTCTATCGTATTAATAGACCATTGTGAAATAATTCGTTTCCTTCAGATAGATTATTTTCTTACAACAGATATTAAATCAGTTATTAATATGTAAGATTCGTATCTAACGTAGCTTGATTTCAACCCACCCATCCCTAACGCTTTGGAAGATATCAATAATTCATGTGGCGAATACACTATATCGTACCGGATGACAATTCAATTATCTTTTCCAATTCAATATTGTATAAATAAGTATTTCCTTCTTGCCTATTATGGATGTTAGCCTACTTTCGACGCTGAAAGATCACATAATTTATATTACAAATATGACAAAACAGTCTGGTTATTGGTATTAGTGAAGTGGTTACTGTTGTAGACTGCGGGTTCTGCATTTCCTGGTTCAGTACTGTCGGCTCTATCAAAGCACTTTCACTTCTGTTCTTGGAAAACATAATTGTCTATCAATATTAGAATAGTAACAGGTTCTATAGATTTGTTTAATAGACAATACTCTCAATTCTTAGTAGGGCAAGTAGGAGGAGATAACAAACTATGAAATAATAGTTCTTCTTTGCTTATCCCAACATTGTTTCTAGTCAACTTGAATTACACATCAACACTGGAAAGAGCAACGCCTTTATTGATTGCACAACCCTTATTCTAGCGATAAAAAAGTATCGTCGTACAGCCAGACTTTTTATTTCAGGACTGCTTTTTTCGACAGCGAAGGTGGCTTGCAATAAGTTTACTAGACTTGTTATTTGATGTTACAATTACATTTGTAATTAAAAAATATGAAGTAACGAGTTGATACAGTAGAGAACAACATTTGTTGTGTATACTTTACTGGGTCAGATTGTTCAAAAACAATATGACTACCAAAGAAAATCGGTTTCCCCGAGAGAAAACATCGTGATGTAAGGAGCTAAAAATACTACTTCAAGATCAGAAATTAGCCAACGATCTGTGTTAGATGGATAGATTACAAACTAGAACACAGCTCACGAGAACTGAACAAATCATTTAAAAATAATACAATTTGAAACGGTGGTTTATGGTAATTAGTAATCCGGAGATTTTAAAAATTACAAAACATGTATAATTTTATTGTTTATACATCATTCATTTTTACATCAAGGCATATTTAATTTAATTCAATAAATTTATTAAACCCATTTAAAAAGAGCCATCATGTGTTCAATGTTGTTTCATTCGTTCCGCTCTTGTGTTTTTACCTCTATTGTCGCGAAAACAATATTCATTCTGTTTTCAGAATGTGTAGGTGTAAAATGTGTAATTATAAATAAGAATTCCACAGACCGAAGTTGACAAATACGGCTTAGATCATGTGTCTAAAGCAATACTATAATTAGTTAATGTGAATATATTTTTCACGTACTATTGTGATATACAACTAATTCTAAAATAAAATGCAACCTAACAGATTATGGCAATTAAGATTTTTTTATTAATGTAGTAAGTTAGTTATCTGTTCAGGGTATAATCTATTACAAAATATTTCTAATGTATCAACATTCCGGAACGGAATATGTATTAGTTGAAAGGAAGCTTATATCTGTAGAAATAAATGTTAAACAATAAGAAATCGTTAGTCAGAAGTTAAGGTTAATTTAGCAGATCAATTGCTACCCATGACAAACAACGAAAATCTGATACTATAATTGTATATGTTTGATTGATAGTTATTTGTTGACTTTCAGCGTGTTCATTATGTGCGCATTTTAAGGGTATTAGATTACTCAATAACTCTAGGAAAAGTAACAAACAGCATAGTGAATCATACATTTACAGAATTCTCTTGCTGAAACGAGGATTTCCATTGAAAATAGTATTTAACTATGTAATTCTGTTTTTCGAAATTAAATAAAACATGTTGTCTTCTAAACACTTTCATTGTGGTTGAAATAAATTTAAATTGCTATTTACTCACTTGAAAATATACATAATATAGATAATATGTAGTTTTACAATTATAACAAATTATAAGGCCAAGGGAAAAATTCATTTTAGTATATACTATCATAATGGTACTCTGATATGAATATCAATATCCACTGAAATCAAGTTTTTCCCACTCGCAACATTATCTTACGTTGGGTTAACGCACTTCATACACGAGCTACACTGATGAACCAAAGACCATCAGGGGCTAGACGATCAGTACAGGACGCGTCAGACAAGCTCTGCTGCGCAGTCTAACTCGTTATGCTCGGAAAAATTCTTCCGAACTAGGCCTGAGTAATTGTTCGGTAAGGCGTATTTTGCATTTAGAACTGCAATTCCATCCCTACAAATTGGCCGTTATGCAACAGCTGAAGCCCGGGGATTACACACATCGATTGACGTTCGCACATAAGATGCGGGTAATTCTTTAGCAAAATGACAATCTCATATCTTGAATGAGTGATGAAGCTGATTTCCATATCAATGGCATGGTGAATCAACAGAACTTATCCATGTGCGACTATTTCTTATGAGGCACCTCAAGGTACGTGTATACGAGCATAAGCCCCGTATATTGGAAGTACTTAAAGAAGCTATTCGCGAGGAAGTCACCCAAATTGAAGAGCGATGATTGAAAAAGATTATGAAAACTTCCGAGAAAGCATTCAAAATGTATCACTGATAACGAACGTCACATGAGTGATGTTGTTTTCAACACTTGATTTTGTAAAATGCTGTTTCAATAAAAACTCAAATCTGTGAATAAATTTATTTTCAATAAAAAAAATAACGATTTTGTGATTATTTGAAAAACGTCCGCTCTCTCTGTCTCACCCTGTATATATATATATATATATGTATAAATATATATATTTATATATGTATATTTATATATGTATATATATATATATATTTATATATATATATATATAAGCTACGTCAGATTAATTGGCACGGTGTAATATCTACCTTCACTGCTTTAACATATGTGTTGTGATACAAAGAGTATTCTGCTGTGTTGGAGTTGTATGTAACTTTTGTGTAAGGAGATATTATTGTTTAGTATTTTAATAGCACTTATAGCTACGATTTATCGGACGTAATATTATAATTACCACATTACACAAGAAGCACACTTTATAGCCAAATTCACACCAGCATTGAACAAATCATAACATAGAACATACGATACACGAAGCACATACATTCACACGTGTAAGACTGAATGTGGATGTGTGTGTAGATTCACGCACACATATACATATATATTTTGTAAGCATACGTGGGAGGTGTACGAATGCGCATATATATGTATATATGCATTTGTTTACATAAGCAATCATGCGTGTAGATGTAGTAGATATCTACTCATAAATACAGTGTAGATTTAAGCAAAACACGACAATGCACAATGGATGCCTTCAAATTAAAATGCACCTGATCTACATCAACCAACGTAGACAAGAACAGATATACTGACCAAAACCGCATACATCCCATCACACATAGACGCTCACAACAATATATGCACTCACATAAACGATGAGTATGACAAAATATAAACAACTATTAAATATAGCAATGACTCAAAAAAGCACACACTGCTTAGAGGAAAGACATACACATACGCATGCACACTCATACACAAACACACATACATTATAGTTGATATACCAACACGAACTACACCATATAAAACATATTTACTAATCACCCTCATTTAAAATTTATGAAAGGCTAACTATCTAAACAATTGTAAGCTTCAGTAAACTCTTGTAATATGGCCTCATATGTACTGATAACTCAGAAAAGGAAGGGGAGACGACATACACAGCTTAGGTAATGGCAAACACACACGCACACAAATACACAGGTTGAACTTTAAATGAAAAGAACTGTACCAACATCCCGAAATCAATAAATGCCTAAAGCTAGCTAAAATGTATAAAACACATATTGCATAGAAACGTAAAAGTAAACACAATTTACGAGAAATCTTAACATTTTAAAATATACACTTTTCTCTTGTTAAACGTACATTTTTCTCCGCGTTTTCTCTCTCTATCTCTCTCTCTCTCTCTCTCTCTCTCTCTCTATATATATATATATATATATATATATATATATATATATATATATTAGAAAATATAATCATCGCAGACAAAATTTTATCAGGGAGGTCATCACCAATTGTCAGACAAGTTATTTTGTTTATTTTTGTACTTTTACTCACATAAAATAAAAGAACATTGCTACTGACACGTAAGCGGCTACTGTGAATTAGGAATGATACCGACAGGGGCATTCTAAATAAGGAGTTGAGCAGAGAGATATCGGTTAACATTACATTTAAATTTCTACATGTTAGTACAGTTACGGAAGCAAGGAACAGGAAGAGAGTTCCAAAGACTAGCAGTTGGAGGAAAGACGCTATTAGAGTAGAAAGTTTTCTCTACAGTGAAACGGTCAGCTTTTATTTAAGTCGAGTGTGCACAAGTTCCTCGAGTTTATCAGATCACATTCCATTAAAGAACTTGTAAAACAAACATAGGGATGCAACATTAGAGCGATCCGACAGAGATTGGCGCTTAGTTGACAGTGATAGATCTATTTGACTAGATACACTTTTTTTTAACTCTGTCTAATAAAGAGAGGCTCATGGTAGATATTCCAACCCAGATGATCCAACGATACCATACGCCTAGTCTAATAGTGGGTGTGTAGAGCTATATAATACTGGCATGTGTGAGAAGTTTACTAGCGCCGTAGAAGGAGCCCACCTTCTTTGAAGCAGTCTTGGCAATGTATTCTATGTATTTGCTTCAATGCATATTGCCGGTGAATGTTAGGCCGAGTTGTTTGAATGATAATCTCTCTGGTAGGGATCTATTAGCCATGGCAATCGGTGATTAAAAACGTATCTTTTAATTGTTAAGTGCAAGAAGCTTTGTCTTAGTACCATAAAATGTTACCGTCCATTTACGTATTCATCCAGTGCAGACTAGATGTTTTTCTAAGAAGTCAGATATTGTGTTGGGTATGTGCGCTTTCATTCTGCCCATATGTCTAGAAGAAAGTGGAGCCTAGTGACATCAGCAAATATACTCATCTTGGACGAAATTTACTCAGGGAGATCCTTTATGAATATCAGGAATAATAAAGGGCAGAGTTATCGGCTATATGTCACAAATCACATTCAACCGTAACTAAAATAAATAAAATGTTTACGTATCCGATAATTTAAAACAATTTCGTGTAATTAATGTAATTACTAACTAACTAAATAAATTAAACTTTACAAACTGACTTAAAGAAAGGGGATAAGCATGTTACTGCTGTTTTATAGTATATATATATATATATATATATATATATATATATATATAGTATGTCGTACCATTCCTATTTCGTTTTAATAAAATTACGATAAACTCAAGAATATTCATCTAATTACACTTTCAAAAATGTGTACGCCATCTCTGGAGTATGTTTAGTAAGCGCAGACTATAAGGAACTGTTTAGAACAGTTCGTTTTAGTTGCAGTTTCGCAGCCCACCATCATATTGCAAGGCTATTTGACCTTTTATTTCATCCAACACCTTGTATTCTCAATAGTCACACATAAACACTGCCTACCATCAAGGTGTTTTTTTTATATATATCTAAGTGCAAACCAGTTTTTGAGTGACATGTATTCATTCATTTAATTCTATTTCCGATAAGAAAATATTTTCTCATAAGAAATAAATCGTAAACGCGGAAACGTGGAATCAGTAAGCAACAAAATGCCAGTAAAAATATATATTCAATTGACTGCATGAAGAACTACGTAGCTCCAAATAAAGCTGCTATAACACTGAATTAGGTCGCGTGCAGGAAACAGCTAACAATACAAGTAAGCCTTATTTGTCTCATCCTTGTTCTGGAATACCAAATTTACGCTGATGCAGCTGTTGCTAAATTTAGAATCATTTTAATACGATTCATTTTGGTTCTTCGAGAGTATATATCCCACGGTAACTAAGGCAAACAAAAAGCGAATAGAAAATAAATTCCTTGCACGGACCTCTATCTTTAATATACAATCTGCTAAAATCTAAAAGGAAATCAGCCAAACTAGAAGTATGGGCCCTACGGACATAAACTATTGTATATACTAAATGTTAAATTGTTTTAAACTCCAATACGTAGTTATATCAAAATAAATCGTTTTGCACTATTAAAATAATTTAAAATACTTTTGATTATATTCAGCCATTTATTCATTGTTATTATAGTTTATGTTTGAATTTATGTTTTGAAATAAATATTAAGTAAATCATAAATCTATGAAGTTACAATATAATGATTACAGCATCGTTCAGGAATATGTCTAAATAGTTCAGTTGGTTGAACTTAGGACTTAAGATAGCAAGGTGTCAGTTTCGATCTCGGGTTATAGCATACATTTTTATGTTGGAAATTTATTATTTCTAATATATGAAAGTAGTTTCGATCTCTATAATATTTCTAAATTATGTATTTAAAAAAGAATTGTGACTGACAGACTGACAAAATCTGTGTAATATATACAAATGTAATAAGCACGTGTATATAAATAAAAGGCTCGCACAATTTTTCTACATGATAAAATAAGAAACGAGATAAGATGATTCCAGACTGTAAAGGTCCATACATCTAACGACACATATGCTAAGCTCATAGCCAATGTGATTGACTTCATCGTGCTAAATAAAAAACTTTAAAAAAGTTGGTAATCACCGTAATGTGTTTCTATTGTTTTAAAATTAGGATTGAAAATGTATATTATTTGTATTATTCGGACTACCGTTCTCATTTTAGATGTCATTCTCGGTCGGTATTACCTCTTACCTTCTCAAGGTACGTCTTATTGAATCATGAATCTTTCTCTTACACTCGACAATCTGCACGCATTTTTTAACAGAAACCTGTATTGAATCAACGATGGTAGCTTGCTCCCGTTCCGTCAGCCATAACGGGTAACAGTCTTAAGAAATTAGCAGTTGCATTCTTTGTATTGACACTTACAACGACAACTGCAATTTAGAATTCATTATACTTAGTACTTTTATTAGTTGCACAACGGATCTTTGAAGAAGAGTTGTGAGAATAACTTCTAATATGAAAACAGTGGGTCAAATAATCCCCAAAATACAAAGCAACGTAATGTAGTTTGCAGTTTTGGCTTTACTTTTACGTCACCTTTAATTACGAAGTTTATAATAAACATAAACACAACATTAGCTGTGCTTATTCTTTAGTTAGTAGGTTGTGAAACCTCTAATAGTTAATGTATTTCACGATAGAATGAGTATTTCTTTCCAAATACATTGCTTGCAGCGGGTTTTGTCTAGGGTGTTTATTAAACTTGCGATTCCACCTTTTTCTGCCATTGACATCTTGAAATGCTTTCGTCCGGGGATAGTAAAAGTAATGTGTTTTACTCTCTAACTTTTGCGAGGCTTGATATATATATATATATATATATATATATATATATATATATATATATATATATATATATATATATATATATAAAGGAATCAAACAAAATATATAAAAGTCAACTAATATCTTATAATTAGTGAAACATCCGGATAAAAACTGAAGCTCAATATACTGGATAGGACATACATATCATAATATGAGATGAAATAATAAAATAAGGTGCCAATCAATTTTAATCAGAATTCAAAGTTCAAGCAAAGTATCTTAACGTCCTTAACTCATGAGTTTTCAAAGATAATGCTTCTCCTCAGAGGACTATTACCGCAGTGACATTACTGCATGTAATAAAATTACACTTTGAAAATATATAAAAATATATGCAAAAATACATAAAAGTATATAACATCCAATTTATCAACCCAAAAACATACTTTTTTGTTAAATCTATACAATCCATCCAAGTCATACAATTTAAAAAAATATTGAGGAAAGATATCCAGGAGGTTGACTGAAGATTGATTCAGGTAATGAGTGACAGTCCAAAAATGAAAAATTGAAAAAAAATGAAAACATTGACAAAGTTATCCAGTCGTGAGATTCGTCCGCAATCGATGTAGTGAAAAATGCATCCAATGTTTATGTTAATACGATAAATAAACCAAATCTAATAAAAAGTTCAGTAAACTCTGAATTCTAATAAAATTTGATTGGCACCTTATTTTATTATTTCATTTTATATTATAATATCTCTCTCTCTCTCTCTCTATATATATATATATATATATATATATATATATGTGTGTGTGTGTGTGTATGTGTGTGTGTGTATGAAAGACAAAAAAACAAATTAAATACGGGAATGAATCATCAAAAAACGAGAGATTTTACCGGTTTCGTATGGATCAAAGTTCGGTGATCTGAACTAAACCGATAAAATATCTCGTTGTTTATGGTACATTACTGTATTTACTTTGTTGTTTTTCATTTTGTCTTTTTCACCCATTCTGTCTTAACGGCATTTCATTCTAAAATATATCGTGAATTTTATTTTTATAAATGAATATATATATATATATATATATATATATATATATATATATAGGCAGCATCTTCTCTTGCGGGCAAGTATTGTTGAATATAAGATTAACCCCATTCCCCTGAACATGGGCCCGGTTGGGTCCGAAGGTACTTGGGAGACAACTCCAAACTATGGCAAATTCATCAGCCAATTCCCCTCCAAAACGAAGATCCTGATTCGGACTATTGAAAGAATCTACCAACGGATATCTAGACATGAGTTGTCTCTTATATTTAACAATATATATATATATATATATATATATATACATTTTTCTAATGATATTTTTGTATTAAAATAAAAATAATAATTTATGTTCCATATATATCACAGACGTTTTCAATTGTACGTCGAAATAAAGCTGAAGTAAAAAAGAGAATATAAAAAAAAACAGCAAAACGTGAACCTGAAATTAGTTCGACTCAACAGAACCAACTCGCTATTTCTAAGAAAAACATTAGGAATTGAAATTCTTGGTTGCCAGAGTTTTTCTCACAGTCTAAAATTGTATTACGTTAAGCATTGTAAAATGGTATTACTAGTTTCATACGTAATGCTATTATTTGTAGGTTGCTGGGTTTATTTGTTTTTGTCAACTGATGAAGTTCGACGAAGAATCGAAAACATTCGTGATACATATGGAGCATATATTAATTTTGTTTGATTGTAATACAAAATAGATCATTAGAAAAACAAAATAGGTATAATTAATCTGGAAAGTGTTGTTTTTTTTAAAATGTTTGCTTAAATTAAAGAATGGTGATTTATACACACAATATATATATATATATATATATATATTTCTATTAATATTTAAAAAGTTGTTTTCAAATATAAATGTTATAACATAAAACAATTGTACTAGCTCAATAGTGTATGGCTAAAACAATGTTGTATACATTTTTTTATCTAATTTTATACCATACCCAATGTTTTGAAGGAAAGATTCACATCATTTCAGAACTTGTTTTTTTTATTCAGCATACACTTGTTTCGACTTACACTAATATATATATATATATATATATATATATATATAAATATATATATATATATAAATATATATATATATATATTCTGACGAAGGCATAAGGATTAATACACATTAGTCTATATTGTCGAGTGTAGGATATATATTGTTGAACTACAAAAAGAAATCAGAAATCATAAGATCTTAAAAAATTGTTCCATTTTTAAAAGCGATAGACAAATATTGATTTTGAAACTCGTGAATATCAACAAAGAAATTTACAAACATGAAATACACATTTTAGGTATATTTGTAAATCTTTGGGGAAATA
This sequence comes from Sepiola atlantica, assembly GCA_963556195.1. Classification (NCBI taxonomy): domain Eukaryota; kingdom Metazoa; phylum Mollusca; class Cephalopoda; order Sepiida; family Sepiolidae; genus Sepiola; species Sepiola atlantica. The sequence continues at coordinate 91,625,845 of OY744519.1, read as the reverse complement.
TTTTGTCTTTTAACGATAAAAATTCTGAAATGTAAAAAGATGGATCGATGAATGAAACTAGAATCGATAAAACAAATATTATTTCATATTTGATGTTCTCGAATAAATAGAAGCAACAGACAAGAAAAATCACTGGCAAAATCAATGATGTTGATTGACAGTCAACAGGCTGAAGATGTGGCCGGTCACCGAAAAGGAAAAAAATTGAGGGATTTCTATAAAGAGATATTCGCATGACTTACCGTTGAATGCAGTCGTTTACTCTCATTGCATGCCACACGGATTCATCATCCACTTTTTGACAGGGAAAATCCGTTCTTTTATAACGCAATCCTACGCAACTTTATTTTGAATAGATAAACTCAATCCTGTACTTGAAGTTTAGCGACATACAATGAGGCGATCCACCCACTAACTTGCCTTTGAATCAAATTCTACAACCGCTTGAACAACTCATAACACACGCCAACATGTTTTATCACTGAGGAAACCGCTACTGCGTTTAGGATTTTGCATTCTGTTCATGTATCTAGCTGACGTTCCCAATGGATGCCAGTCTGAGACACTTCATAAAATCGGTGATACCGTAACACTACAGTAATATGATAGAAATAAATACATGTATTAGCATATAGTATTGATTAAATTATGTAAATTAGATTTTTGAGCAATTCATTTGTCCACAAACTGGTGATTTAATTCTGCGAGTGTTTTATTATATATATATATATATATATATATATATATATATATATATATATATATATATATATATATAGTGATGAATTACTTCACTAGCTGGGATTTGCTCAGGGGTTAAGCGTCGACCTAAGTATTTGGCGTCAGATCTCGAATTTCGAATATCGCTTGATTCAGCCACGTTGTATGACTCGTAAAACGACAAAACACTTGTCCGTGGATAATTATATTTTAATGTTCATTATTTGAAATCTTTTAAATTCAAACAAAAAGTGGCTTTATTGAATTGGATTAATAGTACAATAGCGTTAAATATGATAGTGTAATAAATGTTTCAAATTTACTTAAAACTAAATCTATTGATTCAAATCTTTCACAACACACATTTTTCTTGATAAATAATAAATCCAACATGATTACCACGGTGGATTTTTATGACCATTGAGATCAATCCCGGAAAAATCACAAACGAGTAACTTCAATATTGTTCTCTTCATTTCACGTAGTTATCATTGTTTCAAAGCAAACAAACATCACAATGCCTTGCTGCATTTATATATAAATAAAATGCCAAATAATATATGAAAAGCACAACAATGTATGTTATGTCCTTTTATAATGTCTTCCATTAGATGTTTCATTAAGAGAATACGCACAAAATGTATATACATTAAGAAAAGTATGTTAAATTACGTTTCTTGTCATATTTTCCCCTTACTTTTGTTTTTCTTCATTTTCATGTTTCTTATTAGGCAATGCTCACATCCGATCATAAAAATGTATTCACGCCGCCATTTCTTTTAGTTTTACACTAGTATTTAATGTTATTGCATTGTCATTCAGTTTAATAAATTCATTTATAGCATTATTATCTGGACTCACGGGGAGTTATCACACAAACCATTCTCAGTGATTGTTCACTGATAATGACAGGTGGTGTGTACTGGATACTGAATGACAACAAGCGTCCCCAGATTTCCTATACTCTCTACCGCTTTTGAAAAACTATTGGAAATTACTTTCCTGTTTCGCAACAGCCGCTTACCATTGATTTCTCGATGGTAACGACCATTGGCATCGCCTGGAATCCGGGTGGGAATAAGCGTCCTGATGTCCCAGTTTTCTCCGCACTTTTCTAGTCTTTCACGACGATTTGGTGTGGGATCAGCCGGGTAAGGTTCTATAACATTGTTGCGGTGTGGGGGGCAGTTTATGAAAGTACTTGTAGTTGCTGTTCTTTGAGTTCATGTAGTGGTGTTATTCCTATTGTTTTGTTTTCTTCTTATTGTAAATTCCATGTGACTGGTTACCGTTCATGCTGGTTGGTTTCCGCAATCGAAGATTTCCTTGATATTACAGCTGTTTTCATCATCACCGTTCTTTGTATGGTAACGGCGATCCCTTTGATTTCAATTTCTCCCAATCGTTGTTCCAGGTGTTTTGGGACTGTTCCTAGTACTCATACGGTAATGGGTATTATATTGACTTTCTTCATGATCCATATCCTGTTCAATCCTCTGGCAAATTCCATGTATTTGCTTCGTGTTTCCGTCTTCATCGTCTTTACTCGGTGGTCTGCTGAAACAGCAAAATCAACGATTTGGCAAGATTTAAACTTTTGTTTACTATTATGACATCCGGTCTCCTAGCTTGTATGAGTTTATTTGTTTTAACCTCCATGTCAAAATTAAGTTTGTCATTTTAGTTTTCCAGTACTTTAGACAGTACTGGAAAACTAAAATGACAAACTCCTTTGGTTTATGTTTGTACCATTTGTCTGCATGTTTGCAGTCGTGTACACAGTTACTAGTGTACTGCTTTCCCTACGCAGTCGTGGCTGTTCTTATATTCATGTTAAGCTAGTTTGCTGCATTCACTTTTTATGTGATTTACTGCTTCGTCAGTTTGTCCACACAATCTGCATTTACTGTTTTTCTGGGTGTTATGTATTGTTATCTTTAATGTAGTTTGTTCTAATATCATTGTTCTGTGAAGCTTCCAGTAGAGATTCCGTTTCTCTGTTCAAGTTTCCTTTTTCTTAGCCATCCCCACGAATGGCCCTGGTCTGTTCTATCGTCAGTCTTATGAAACTACCATGTAGAAGTATTCTTTACTACTTGTATTTTCTTGTCTTTTTGTTGGTTTTATGTTTGTTGCTTCCCGAGTTGTTCATTGGGACGGTGTCTGTTGTCGTGATCAGCCTTTCTGTTTTCTGGGCTATGTATTTCTCCATTGTTTTTTTGTGTATCTCACATAGTCTTCTATATTTACCGGCCCCTTTCCGCCTTAGTTTTTTCACATACAGTATGTCCTTATCGTTTTCTGGGTGTACTGGTCAATTTGCCCGAGTTCTTCTCTCTTCTATCCTATTAATGGTCAAAAGTATCTTATAAGTGATACTGGCCAGGTGTGTATTTCTTTTTACTAGGTGTTTGCTATATAATTTCTTTTCTGAGAAGTTCTTTGTTTTTCTAACGTATTCTTTTACAATGTGTTTCCTATTTCTGTTAATGTGATGGTTTTAGCTTCCTGAAGTTTAAAATATGTATTGTTATCCTGGTGGCTAAGTGACTTCATCTCCCCTTGATTGTTTTCAGTTTTCCGGTTTACATCTCAGGAAATGCACACTTTCCCATTCGACATTATATCTAAATGTCCTGACTGAAGATTCTGGTCGTATTTATCAGTTTCCTGTGTTTTTTAGCAAATAACTTCATGTTGTCCATTTAGATAAAGTGGTTCATTCTTTTTGTGTGTGTCTGTAAACTTGTATCCGGCATCACATTTCTTGAGTATGTACTTAAGTGACATTATGGGTAGGGTAAATATTAGTGGTCATGAGGAGTCTCCTTGGAATATGCCTCTCTGTATTTTTTATCTCAGTCATGTGTTGTCCTCCAGCTGTCAGTTCTAGTATCGCTGTTTTTATTGTTTTCTTAATAAGATTAATAATACTGTTGTGTACCTTGTATATTTTTACCATCTTCTTATCCATGCTTGATAGATTCTATCGTAAGATTGCTTGTTGGCAATTCATTCCATGACTATGTTTTTTGTTCTGCTTTTTATTGCATTCGGGATATTTTGATCTATGTATAGCAGACCATACGTCTCTGTTGTCTCTTTGCCGCATCCTTTTTGTTTCACGTGATTGTTAAGTGATTGGTAGAGTAGTTTTTTTTTCAGTTATGCTGTTAGAATTTCCCACATTGTTGGTAACGATGTTATTGGTATGCACTTGCTTGGGACTATTCTTTTTTTGGCTTCTATTCGTATGAGCGTTGTTTTCCTTTGGTCACGAACTTTGATATGTCTGTTTTGGGAATACATTCTCTTAGTTTCAGTTCTAGCATGTTGGTTCGTGAATGTTTTAAACCAGTATCATGTATTCAAACGTGGTCTAGTGCTTTCCAGTTAGATATTTTATTTAGGGCTTACCTAATTGTTTCTGTATTAATTTATATTTCTGTTCCTTCTTCGATTTTCTGTAGTTCATCTTTCATGTTTTTCAGACATTTGTCATTTTTATTCTGTTTTGAGGCTTTTCCCATATTTTGCTCCAGAAAGGTTTTCTTTCTGTCGGGTCCGGTGGTTCTGTTGTTGTTTTTCCTCGTTTACGTTTTAGTAAAACTGACTTCCATTGTTATCAAAGGTCCTGTGTTTTATGCTGTCCCGATTTGTATATGTATGGGCTCAGTCTTTCTTCTCTTGTTGTCCTCTTTTGTTTTAGTTCTTTATGTTTCTTATTTAGTATTTCCTTGCGAGTCAGATTGTTGCACGTCCATCGTTTTTCTTTTCTATGTCATATCCTTTACCATTTTAGCTTCTCTTTGCAGTTTTGTGATCTGGGTTTCTAGTCTTATTTTCTATGCAGGCTTTGTAGGCCCATTTTTAGGGATAGTCTTTTTTACTCTTTTTTGTTACATACTTATTGATTTTGCTTCCGCATATATCAAGTTGTTTAGGTATGTGATAGTATATGTTGAGTGTTACGCGAAGGGTCTGTTTATTTCCACTGTTTTGATTTGAATTTCCTTCAATCTTTTTTCCCTTGGTATGAGAGTTGTGTTTCTTTCTCGGTCATGTTTTTTTACTTCTCTTGCTTCTTTAAGTAATTTCGAAGCTTTTCACCTCCTCAGTTTTAGTTTTAGTTTTTATGTTTTGCCAGGTTTCCGCCTGTAGGTGTTACTTAATATTGTATTATATTATCATTTTAATTACTAGGAGTTCTCACATAGGTAATCATTAGTGATTGCTCACTGATAATCCCCGGTAGTGTTGCCTGGAGTCTGATGGACTGCAAGTCTTCCTAGATTTCCACTTCTCTTCACCTCTTTCGATGATTATTGTAAATGACTTTTATGTTATCAAAATAGACGCTTACGATCGATTTCTCGCTGGCAATGACCTTCGATCTTCTCTGAGATTTGAATGACAATAAGCCTCCCAATGTTCTCGGTCCTTTCCACCTTCTTTCAGTAGAAGTCTGGTTAATGCTCCCCGCCTCGGTGTTTCCATCCTTCTAGACTATTCACAACTATTATTGTGGTATCAGCAGATTCCTTTTCCACCATTTTCCTTTTCATCTGAGTATGGGAGAAGGTCATAACATTTCTTGCATTTTGTGTTCCTTCGTTCCATGTGGTCGTGTTCTTTCTGTATTTTTGTTTTCTTTCTATTATAACTTCCATGTTACTGGTTAGCATTCATAGCTTATGTGGATTGGTTTCCGCACTCAAAGACTTTCCTCAGGATTTCAATTGATTTCATCATTCCTGTCTCTTGTATAGTCTCCGTCTCTCCTTTGATTCTTATACCTCACAGTCTTTGTTCCAGATTTTTGGAAATGTACCTAGTGCTCCTACAATTATTGGTATTATATAGACTTCTTCATATTATATATCCCTCTCAATCCTCTGGCGTGTTCCGTGTATCCCCCAGTGATTAATATTATTATTTATGATTATTATTACTATTATCATAATTATTATCATAATTATTATTAGTTTATTTTACGGGCAGAGTGACCAAGTAGTCCTCCGCAGAAAAAAATCCTGACGGTCAACGAGGAACATGGCTTTTAAACCCGTGAAAATGTAACGCTTGTAACTTCTTTTTTAAAACTAAGTCTCTCTAGAATGTAATAAAGAATAATATCATATATACATAAATACATAAAACATATAAGTTTATCTTTTATTGGGATATTAACAGTAATTGGCATTTTGGCAAGGGACATAAGGTCTCTAGCTTCAGATAAGTGGCATTACTGTGTTCTGGTAGACACCTTTACGTACTTGCTTTTTCATGTTCTTATTCATTACGTTACATATTAGGGTTATCTTCAAATGAAAAAGTGTTGTTAAATGTTTAATTGTAAGATAAATATTTATGTATAGTTTTCATGGAATATTTTAAGAAATTTTAATTATACAAAGATTATATATGTGTGTGAAAAGTGTTATATATATATATATATATATATATATATATATATATATATATATATATATTCTCAAAAGTCATCGTCTGAAGGATTTTGGTTGGCGCAGTGTTTAGAAATGATCGTTTTAGTGGCAGATACGTAGCTTGACATTGGCTTGCAAAACTATTTGATCAGTTTTTACACACAACACTTTGTGTTTCCAAATAGTTACCTAGCTAAACACTTCCAAAGTTGTATAATTTCGATAGTTTCATTGGGACCGGTATGTAAATGAGATTATAGCCGTATATTTACAAGTATTTTAGTTAGATTAACAGAACCCGCTGACATTTTTTTCCATATTTAAAAATGTATCCATATAAAAGATTAATCTGCCTCTTGTTTTAAAGAAATTAAATAAGGTTGTGTAACATTGAAAACTCTAATATATTTGTCTTATATTTCAGGTGTTGAGTCCTCCAATTCTGAAGATTATGTCAGTATGAAACTTTTGTGCATTCCTATACATTATTTCGTCGCCTAAAATAAATCGTTGATCATTGTTGCTTTGTAGTCTTATTGTTCTACTATTTGCCGCCAAACATCGTAGCCAGCGTTCGTCAGGTTCCTCCATTTGTTACAATTATTCTATCGGCGACGACATATTATCCTTCAAGTGTCGGTTGGTTTTCAACCAGGATCAATACAATAGTGTATTCACAAAAGAGAACATTGATTATTTACTGAAACAAACATGAACAATGAATGACAGGTAGATTTATTTGGAATTTCAGCTTTTCTGCGACGCGTCTCGAGTCTTCAGCTGCGGCTTTCAAAACTGTGAACAATGCGTCAATTTTCGTTCGGATGCAAAGTGTGTTAAAAGATAATCCATGCTGAAGTTGTATTAACCAATACTGAATTGAACGATGAATGAAAGGTTGTGTTTTCTTTCCAAACACAGACGCGTGTTATATATATATATATATATATATATATATATATATATATATATATATATATAGTTATTAACCTTATGGTGTCTTAGCTATAGATTGGTTTCCTCCCACGAAATCAATATTTGGTGCTGGTTCGTCAGCTTTTCTTAGTAGTCCATGTAGCATGATTTTGTGAAGAATAAAATGTAATTCGATTTGTTTTCTCCAAGAAAATTTTTCAGGATCAGGATTTTTTTTCATGAGACGTGACTTAATGCACGATTATTGCGTTAGATCTCCAACAAAAAGATATTTAAAAAATAAAACAGGCATTATTTAAAAAATAAAAGTAAACGAAGTGCACGTAAATACAATAGCGGACATGGTACGACCGGTACAACAAGTATAGATATGTGTATATATATATGAATTTCAAGGGGTTTACACATCCTTAAGAAAACGCTTCTTGAAATGTATTATATAATTTTGAAAAACGAAGAAATAATAAAACAAATTAAAAAATAACAAGTCTTGTTTCTTTCAAAATTCTATAATACATTTTAAAAAGCGTTTACTTAAAGATGTGTACAGCCTTTCAAATTCATGTAACCGTTGCCGCCCTGATACACATCTAAATGTTCACTTTCTTCAGACTCGTAAACGAGACCAGACGAAACTATTTTTCCCTTGGAACCACGTGTAGATTTACTTGCGAGTTTAACACCAGCAGAATGAGTACAAAAAAACAGAAATGAAATAAAGAAAGTAAATAACTCTTCGTTGTTGCCGTGTTACGGCGTAAGTCTCAGAGACATATATTTATGAAAAATAATTTTATTCATTTAATAAATATATGCAATTTTTTTTTTAAATAACGTTTCTTGTTTTATTTCAAAATTCTGTAAAATACATATCTATCTATCTATCTATCTATATATATATATATATATATATATATATATATATATATATATATATATATATATAATATATGTGTAGTTAGGATGTGTTGTTTCTGTTGTTTAAGCAATATATATTCTAGGTAAGCACTTATAGACTACATATGCTGCCGTTAAACCATGTGTATGTGCATTACTTTTATATTTAAATATTATAAATATTATATATATATAAATATATATATATATATATATATATATATATATACAAGCACATATACATATATGTGTACTTTATCTAGTTGCACACATACATACATATATGTGCGTATGATTGTGTATTGCTATAAAAAGTGCACATCTACGTTGATTTGATTTTATTCTAATCTTATGCAGCCAAACAAAGTAAATTTACTTTCTTCAAGATAAAATGAAACAAAGTAAAATCCTATTTTAATCGATATATTTAATATTATAATAACATTAATTTGCAATGACTTATAACGTAATCGAAAACATTTATTGATGATTAATTTTTTAGTTGAATTAAACTTATTATTGCAATCGCACTGTAGCGTTACCGTCGAATTTTCTTCTCGCAACAACTGCTTTGTTATACGCGTTACCAGTTAACCGCTGTTTTGTATACACGTAATACAGTTAGCTGAAGCATTTATGACGTCACTTTCGCTTTTTTTGTGTAGTAGTGGGAAAAGACTCCTGCTTTTTTTTGTTTTCTTCTGCTGTTTTATAGAGACTGTGATGTTTCTATTATTTTTTCATCTTGATTTTCGGTGTTATAAGTCGTAGTCGAAGCAATTAAACACAGCGACTTTCATGTTTTTATGCAAATATATTTTCAAGTATAATCGTGTTTCCTACGATGTACTGCAAATGTTTACATATTATTGATAACACCCGTAAACGTGGAACAGTGTTTTTGAAACACACCCGCTCGTATTACAGATCGCAAGCAAAAGAGAATGGTTCCACTATCTTCGATATGTGTCATACTCGACTGCCTATCCATAATGTAATGTCCTGAACACATCAACTTAATTTCTACTCTTTATATCCTTAGTTAATTTCTGCGTCATTTTAACACATTCACATCAACATTTTGCTCCAACACTATGGGACGAAACATGAAATAAATTCGCACCAGGGGCGATTGGCATTATTTCTTCAGATGATGTCATTAGATGAAAATTGTGACTTTCAAATTGATCACTAAATAAAATTATCATATTTCCTACGAGAAATCTGATATTTTCTAAATAGAAAATAAATTTTCGTATTTTCATGTTTCGGGATTTTTTAGATGGTGATTGAATAATTTGGATTATTTGGATCATTCTGACAACTTGGATGAGTTTCACCCAATGTTTCACCCAATGTAAACTCAAACATAGTCTAGGTACGTGTTGTCGCACTCAGTAATATTTATGTCTAACTCGGGAATCTGTACGGAATTTTGAACGGAACCTTTATATAATCTCGATCGGATGGATATTTTTTATAATTATTAATATTCTTAGGATGGCCTGCACAAAAGATGCAATCTTTAAAAGACTGTCATATACAGCTGATTATTACTTAACACAATATCCGTTTTGCTAAGGGTCGATATGGATTCTAGTGTAAATGTTAGGAATATTAAATATATCTTGCTTTAGATGTGTGGTGTTACCACTTACATATGTATATATATATATATATATATATATATATATATATATATATATATATATATATATATATATTCTTTGTAGCAATGACCATAGGAAAAATCAATCCGAAACCATAATTTTCATGTATACATTTAATTACGTTATTTTCCTATTTCGGTGAATAAACGTATTTCGTCTTCCTCCCTCAAAAGATTATTACATATTCTTTTAAAATTTAAAACATTTTCTGTATCTTACACGTGTTTCACAGCAAAAAAGATAAATATAAAGTCTTTAGATAAAATTGCTGATCAACAGAGTAATACTTCATTTAATGGTAATAGAAAAATATAGTATTGCAAAGACATAATAAAGGAAGATTAGAAGAGTGTACGAAGTCTTGACACCAAATAACAGCATGCCGAAATATATGAAAACAATTCACATGAAGAATGGTAACAAATATTCAGAATACGCGACCCAAACCTGCATCCGAAATCTGAAACAATTCCTCAATCGGTCATTTCTTCTTAAATGTATATTTTTATGAAAAATCACAAATCTATCTCTTCTTCTCTCTTTTTTTTCTATTCATATATATATATATATATATATATATATATATATATATATATATATATATATATATATTAATTGTATTAATTTATTTTTAATGATGTTTTAATCTGCTATTTAAAATTAGTTTGTTCTCATATAATATAAAAGTATATACTAGGTTAACTGACGGGCCATTGTCCCCTAACAGATTCCCTGCTTCTATGATACGTCTTAGTGTCCATGTGGCCAACAATAAAGAAATTTTCGATATATCCACGTATTACAGTCATTTGATGTTCTAGCAATTAATGAATTGGACAGCATATTTCACTTTTGTATATTTTTACACACGTAAATTAGCTGTCATTCACACAGTACTTGGCAATTATGTTTTCTCGAAGAGGGTTGACTCAGACGATTTCTTGTCGCAGAGTTGAGTCCATCCTGACAACTGTCTTTTGTTTTATCGATAACATATCTTCCGAATTTTTAAAACCATCCGTTCATATATTATGCAATGACTGCGGTGATTATGTTAGCTGTGTCCTTAGGTGATTGATCCAAATTTCCCGAAGCTGATGTCATGCTCTCTGTATAGTATTTTCGGTTAGGCTGCCGATCTCCCATTGATGTGTACATACATATTGATTTTTCTAGCTATTGGATCCAACAGACGATTTCTTTCTTTAGATTATATAAATTGTTGGAGTTGAAATTGTTATAGTATCGAGTAAACGTGTGCGTGCTATATACGGATAGCATGAACCCCTGATCTACGCGAGTTATCAACGCATCTCGGAAGGATATTTCTGATGATGTTCCTTTTCTATGATATACTTTATAAATAGATAGAGCTAACATGGTATAGTAATGCTTAAACATCCTCTTCATAAAGTCAGAGTATAATCTAAATATTTCAGCAACAGTTATGGCTTTAGTGATGCTATTTCTTTAAGTAACCCTATATATATATATATATATATATATATATATATATATATATATATATATATATATACCGATTGTACCGTATATATATATATATATATATATATATATATATATATATATATATATATATATATATATATATATATATATATATATATATATATATATATATATATATATATATATATATATATACATACATACATATATATACACGGTACAATCACGTTGACACACCGGTTCCCATTAGATCACCGAAGTTAAGCGACGTCGTGCCTGGCCAGTATTAAATGGGTGACCATTTGGGACTACCAGGTGCTGTATATGCTCTCTGTTTACCTCGGCATTGTTTAAAGTCGTCTTGAATTGCTTGCCATTGGAATCAAGCAGTGCCGACTCAGGAAAGGTGTTGTTAGGGATTGCGCAACCTTTGCTTCATAATTACACGCGCAGCCAGCCCCTTATAGAGGTATCCATTGTCTCTCTAGACTGAACGGAGGCCTTAAAATATATATTAGGATTCTTTCACTTAGAAAAAAGATTATTCAGTAAAGACCGGGATTGGTATAAAAAAAGCTCGCTGATTCTCGATTACAGGGTACAGAGCATTTATAAGTGATTTTTTGAAAGCCCACCAAAGCATTCCGTTCACGAGCCCAATCAACACCACAACAGATGTTTTCATTCAAAAATGATTCATTAATAATTTTTCAAATTAAAGAGTTTTTTATCTACACGTATTTTATTACCAAGCAGGTACTTGCTTGGAAGATCACCAGGGACAAATAAGTACCTTGAATAAGAATTACAACAACCGGCAATACACAATGTGGTGTTGCTTTCATAGAGGTCACTTAAGAAGGGAAGAAACAATATAAAATAAAATAAAATAAAATAGAACATAAAAAGTAAAAAATTAAAAATTAAAAATAAAAATAAAAATTAAAAAAATTAAGCAAAAAAAAAATGAAAAATAAAAGGTAAACAGGAAAAAAATAGAGAATGTCTTAGAAGAATATCTCGCACGATTTTCATAACATTGTTGCTACTAGGCGAAACAGCAAAAAATTAGTCCCAAACTAGCAAATACTGCAAAAGAATTAGTCCCAAATGCACTCCAATTAAACAGTAATAATGAGCGAGAATACACCATCTCGACGGGGGGTAAAACTATGAAAAGTATCCCCCCAAATAGAGACCAAACAGTTAAAACTCCGTTCCCAAGCTACCATTCAAAGCCGCTGATATTGTTGGCATTCCAGATCTATTCCATACAAAGGAAAGGCGACAAAAAAGTCCGTTTGTAATGCATGCGGTCGTGTTGGCCTTATTTCCAGGGTAAATCGCTCTTATAGCCAGCATATTAAGACTAATATCCCAAAGATTTCTCATAGCATAATGGAAAAAAAACTTTCCAAGGGGAAGCAGATTGGGTGGAATCATTAACAAAAATACTGTAAAGCTGTCCTTTGCAACCTGTAGGAATATAGCCGCATCCATCATAGGATATGATAACTCTAAGATAGCTAAACCAAGGGAAGGCACATTTACTTCTGATGTTGATCACAGCAACACTAGTTCAGGGAGAACCACCGTTGCGAGTATGCATAGTAACAGAACATCCAGTAACGGCCCAACACACAACTGTAACTGCAGAGCTTCCAACAACTGTCCAATGGGAGGAAACTGTAGAGTATCAAGCATTGTCTATATATGCGATGTGTTAACAGAAAGTAGTAGGAGATCATATATCGGATCCACCGATGTTGAGTTCAAAGATAGGTTCAGAAATCACATGAGGTCATGCAGAGGTGGCTTCAGGGTAAAACATAGATAGGCCTAACGTTTCTCTTAGTCGTTTTTTGAGAAATCTCATTGCTAGACAAGACTCTTTCGAACTGAAATGGGCTATCTTAGAGAGGGCTAACTAATATAGACCGAACAATAGGAGGAGATGCAACCTATGTGAATTAGAGTCGTACCACATCATGACCTCTAGAGATAATTTATTGAACGCTAGGAAGGAAATATTACAATGCTGTCTGCATAGAAACTTTTACCTGTTATCAAGCTTAAACCCTGGATAGGAGGGGAAGGGGGAGGTATAAACTTGCAGCCGGAATAGTCAGTAAGGCCCTTCCTGTGCCAATCTTGGGCAATACTTAGCGTATTGTATAGAGGCTATGAGTTAGCAACATGTACTTAGGCTTAGATATGACTTGATTCGAGTATCGGTAAATCTGTGGACATAGGGTGGGGGTGTTTTTAGGTGGAAATATTATATCGGAATATGCCCCATTGAAAGTTAACAATAGTAAATACTTCCTCAGCAAAGAATAGTGGGGGAATTTGGTAACATACAAATAGATAATTGAATAATAAACCATAATTATTCATGGAAATAAATATATCATACGGAAAGCATGTGGAAGTTTATGTAATTTATATATGGCAGTAATGTGGGGTTAATAATTCTATAGAATCAGAGGGATGGACGGTGAAGTCATATACCTATTTCAACGTATACCTTAAACATGATAATTCACCCGTTATGAAAATTCATCAATAGATAAAATACCCAAGTACAGCTTTACAGAGGGGGGAGGGGGATATAGGGCAGGGTAGGGGGATAAAAGGAAGGTCAGTAAATGTAGCTAAAAACTTCAGAAGTAGCGATGCTGGAGATAGTGGAACAAACATAGATCGCACTAGGGGGTGGTAGTATTAATAGTTGATCCACCCCTTCCTCCCTGTGTGTGGGTGGGATGGTGTTGTCTACATCATCGTCGTTTTGCAGTATAATGGAATCATTAGTACTTTAATGAATTAATATTTCCCAAGTATGTTAAAAACCGCCCCAGCAACTAACGACAACATCTTTAAAGTAATAACTAGACTTATGAAAACAATATGTGTATTAACATTTATGTTTTTAGTATATATAGAAATTTCGCAATTTATTTCAATACAGTCAAGATCCTTTACACATTTCTATGACTATCTTGGATGTAAATGTACCAGCATAAATACAATAGCATGATCTTTCCGTCATTGGGGAGGAGATGTAATGGGGTCTTCCCGGAATGTTAAGATCAATCCCATAAATTGGAGGGTATTTTTAAAATAGTAAAGGAATTTGGAAACAATATGCGGTATTAATACATTTTATTTAAGGGATATATGAGATCCTTCAAGGTGTTTTCTGCGAAAACGGGATCACTCGCCCATTCATATGGGTACTGCGGACAGGAATAGATCAACTCTAGGAATAAGTAATAAAATAAGAAATAACAACATAGAAGCTATCATCAATTAATTGAATTGGGTTAAATTAAATTAAATTAGATTATACACAATAATATAAGAAACATTTTGTGGTAATATTGTATTTTATTTTGTTTATAGAATATGAATGTTTTTTTTTTCAAAATGATTGCTGCGAGATTTAGATTACCCTCTTCGAGTAATAACAAGGTAGCTCTCAGCAGTAAATTAAATGAAAGATATTTTCCCAGAATAAAATAAGACGTCCAAGACGTTGGATATTTTTTTTTTTATGAATAATAATTTTTTAAATAGAAACTATATTTTTCTAAGAAGCATTCTGTAGTAATATTTTATTTATAGTATATGAATATATTTTTCAAAATGATTACTGAGGGATTAAGATTATCCTCTTCGATAGATAGCAACAAGGTAGCTCTCGACAGTAAATTAAATAAAAGATATTTTCCCGGAATGTAAAAAAGACGTATCAGACGTTGGAAAATTAGTTTTTATGAAGAATATTTTTTTAATAAAATTTTTTTTTTATTTCTTTTATTTTTATTTTTTTTTATTTTTTATTTTTTACTTATTATTTTCTATTTTATTTTATTTTATATAGTTTTCTTCCCTTCTTAAGTTACCTCAATAAAATCAACAACATATTGTGTATTTCCGGTTGTTGTAATTCTTATTCCAGGTACTTAATTTTCCCTGATGATCTGCCAAGCAAGTACCTGCGTGGTAGTGAAACACATGTAGGTAAACAAACTCTTTAATTCGAAAAATTATTAATGAATAATTTTTGAATGAAAAACTCATTTGTGGTGTTGGTTGGGCTCCTGAACGGAATGCTTTGGTAAGCTTTCAAAAAATCACACACACATATATATATATATATACATATATATATATATATATATATATATATATATATATATATATATATATATATATATATATATATATTATAAGAAAGAAGAACAGAAAGACCAAAAAAAAAATACAACTGTGTTTTGCATGGGCATAGTATAAGGGATTGTTCTGTGGTTTCTACACAGGCAAGACTGAGTGAAATGCTGCAGGAAGAAGCATTTCCTACTATAAAGTGTGGGGGGGAATATAAATATACACTAATCTGCATGTTTTTTTATGATTTGTGGGAAAACCAGACGTAGAAAGTGATAGATGTTCGGGAAAAAAGAAAACTAGGGCACATAGAGAAATTGAAAATATTTTTGATTTAGTATTTTTGGACCCATGGTATGCCATTTGCCAACATGTAAAAATAATGTTATTTTTTTATATGTGTTTTCTACAATCTGCGTGTGCTTGATTTTTCGTGTCAAGCTTCAGTAGGTGTGCATGCATCTATCCTGTATTGTGTGGCGTGTTTTCTCTTGTAAGTAAGAATAATCTTATTTGTGTTATATCGGCATGATTGTGAAGGAAGTAGTGTTGAATTCGTGCATCTCCTGAGTGTTTTCTGTTGTCTGCAAGTTTAATGTATTTTTTGTAGGGGGGTATATTTTTGTGCTGGGTTGCACTTATATAAGTTGTTTATTTTTCATTTTGAATCCTGTGGTATTTGACAAAGTATAATAGTTCAAAGTATATCACATATTCTACATCTTGCTTATTGTAGTTATTGAACTTTGTGTGTTGCGTTAATTGTGTTTGGATGAGGTTAAGATGTAGTATAGCCACGTCGCTCGGCATTTGCTGTTAATTGTGTTTGGTTGGTTTACTATGGCTTTCAATTTATTGTTTTGCTTAAGAACTTCAAGGTTTGTTGTTATTTCCGTGAATGGGTTTATATTTTTTAATTTCATAAGTATCATAGTTCTTGTTTCTTGTTTTGTTTTAACGCCTTGTGTTGGCTGGTAGTATTTTCAAAAAGTTCTATTTTTTTAATTCTGTAAAGTACCTTCTTTTTAAAGGTTTTGATAGTTCTCCAAATCGGATTATTTCGAGATTCTTATCGGTTACTAAATTCAAATCATGTGTGGCCTATACTTTTGCAAGTTTAGTAACTTGTCCTGTTCTTTTCCAGGTTCATAATTTTAAGAATATAAATTGCCATGATTGCATTTTTCAATATAATATACGTAACTCACCATTTCATATATATATATATATATATATATATATATATATATATATATATATATATATATATATATATATATATATATATATATATATATATATATATATATATATATATATATATATATATATATATATATATAATATCAGCGTAACACTATTGGCGATGAAAATAGTGCACAAAAAGTGGCATTTTTTTTTTGTCTAGAGGGTAAAACGTTAGACTATGAAAGTTCGATCCCCGCCCGGGTCATCCTGATGATGACGGTTTATGGCCCAAAACACGTATCCATGTCTTCCATTTTATGCACGCGAAAATGAATTTATAAATAAATTAATAAAAACAATGTAAATATAAAAATTTTGATGAAACGTCCTGTTAAGGGAAAATGAATGCAGTCTTCAGCATATTTTTTTTAATACGCTCAGGGAAGCGGTAAATACTACACGCATGAGTTAACACCGGTTTACTATCTCCAGTGAAAACAGTAAAAACACACAACATTAGCGTAGAATTAGAGGCGAAAAAGGTCGTGCACTAAACGTGACAGATTATTCTGATCTAGAGGTAACACGCTAGACTATGAATATTTACATCGAGGGTACGATCCTCGCCGGATTAGTCACGCTGGTAACAGTTCATACCAAGAGACACGTGTCCATGTCTTCTTTTTATGCACGCAAAAATTAATTTTGGTTCAAAGTAAAACTCTCGTAATCCACAAAATCTGGACAAAAAAAAGATGAGAAAAACAATATGTGTACATGTATCATCATCTACATATTGCGAGTTCTCCATATCAGGACAATATTACATAGCGAGACATGGTGATTCGGATATTTGAAAAACGAGTGCCAGTTTTGTTGACACTGTGAGTAACACCCAGAAGTAAAACACCTACGCTCTGACGATCGCGTTAACATTAAGCACTTATAGCACTTATGTTCTTTACGAACTATTACCGAAACAAACAATATTCTTATCACGAAAAGTGATACGTTATGCTAAGTTGGAACAAATATTTATCCTACTATATATAAATCTTAACAACGTTCCTAGCTTTAGATTGAAATTTAGGTGTTCTCGATTATATGTGAATTGATTTATACATTTTCCCCGGCTGTACTTTTCTGAATACTGCAACAAAAGTATAATGTTATGATAACCACATCTATTCTGATAAGTAGATCTGTCAATTGTTCTGCATTCACTATATGTTTTAAAGATACGTATTGCTTTGTTTCTGACGCAACTGGTCAGAGACTGTAGTAAGTTGTCACCTTTGTCTGTACACAAAATCACAAAAAGGTATGTAACTATAATGAAAATGAACAGCAATAATTTAAACATAATTTATACAGCTGTGGTTAGGAAAAAGTTTATTTGAGAAATCGAGTGTCAAGTCTTATGGTGGGAACTTTTAAATTAACATTGTGCGTTTGTCCGTTAGATGTTCTCAAATTAGAGAGAACTCGTTTTTGTCTTTTTCATTTCTGATCTCTCTCTCTCGTACACACTCTTTTTCTCTCTTTCTATTTCTCTCTCCATCTCTTTCTCTGAAAAAGGATCAGTTCTTTGCATTTTTAAATAATTGATGTATTTTCAAAATTCAAAGTGCATCATTTAAACAGAGTATGTTGCTGAATAACGTTTCCTTGTCATTGATTGACACTATTTAAATACATGATGGTGCAAGTTATGACTATAAAGACGAAATTTGTTTTGCAAATAATTTACGCATATAAATGTTTACTAGTATAAGTATTTTTGCTTTGATTTTTTTTTCTTTGGTATTTTTCTTGGATGCTGTTCTGGTCCTTGTTTTTTAATGAGTCACCATTCTGAAAAATCCAGGATATGTCTGTATACATAACATGGCTGGATAGAAAATTAAACGACCATGAGGAATAGACATATTGACTGATTAATACCGATACAGTCGCTGTAATCTGCATTCTATTGTTTATTTATACATGCTGGCATTAAACATACACATCTTCTTAAACCTTGACTACATACAATAAATGCGTACATATATATATATTTATATATATAATTGTATTATATCAATGATATATTATGTAATAAAACACATTACGTACATATTTGTTACATTTACTTCAACAGTGTTCAATGTATGACTAAGGCTTACTTGTAGAATAAACATATACTTATTTCAAGTCAGCTACACCTAGACGTTTGTTTCATACTTTAGGGAAATCATTGAAGTAAGTTTAACATTTGCGACACAGAACATAAAAGAGAAGGTTTTCATGTGATTTCCGGCTTACAATTATCATGCAGTTATGGAAATAGCGTATCCTAGTTAAGTCTGATGGTTTCCTGGGGAAATGAAACACAAGTTGTTTCTAGCTTATTTGTATAATGTACATGTTACTATATGTATGGTTATGGTTAGGGTTTGCGTTAGAGTAAGGGTTATGGTTAGCGTTAGGGTTAGGGTCAGGATTTAGGTTTAGGATTAGAAATAGGATCATGGTCAAAGTTAGAATAGGTTTTAATGTAACAAAGTACTCCATATATAATTAGACGAATTAAGTCGAAAATCTAAGGCTCAAACCGAAAGTAGTCTTAAGATTAAATTGAATGTAAGGGAATGTAGTTAAATTGAAATCTTATTACTATGGATTAAATTAAACGCAAATCCAAAGAAATTTGTAGAGTAAAATAGAATACTGTATCCATAGTACGTTACCTAACCCCCTTTAAATCAACTGAAATTTGGGTATAAATGTATGTTAAACATTCACAGAAGTATCAGAATTTTCACGAATGTACTATATTTCATTTCTATCCCCGCTGCATGGAAATAAATTACACCAATTATAATTAACATTAAGACCCTTTTGCACCTAACAGTCTTGATGGAAAATAAAAATCGACCGTTTTTTTTGTTTCCCAGTTACTCCTGTGAATTGAAATAAATAAACATATACGCATACCTAACTTTATATGAATCGAGATATGTTGTGTTACACTTTTGTGGGATATCTGCCTGTTAGGAATCTTATAAATAAAGTATTATCAAACCAGACGAATATGAATAATAAATAAAGTGACAACTTCAGATGCGAGATTTATTCAAATACTAATCAGTATATATATATATATAAAGGCAGATGGTAACATTAAACGAAAAGTTCTTTACGCGAAACTGTACGTTTCAAATATATTCAGAATGTATTGTATAAAAAAGAGACGAACATTAAGCGCAATATCTACTTGCTTGAAAATGCGAAATACTCGTAGTTTACCTTTGGTTGATTTCGTCTAAAGAATATTTCAGTAACGTGTTATATGTTGAAACAAATTGTGCATTTGTTATGGTGTAAGCTGATCCACCTATTTCAGGAATACATGGGTTTACTCAGACACAATAAATACAGTTACGACTAAAAGTTGTGACAGTAATCTGTGGTGGTTATGGCCCAGAATCAGTAAAATCCCTATTTAATACACTTGTGTTAATTCAACAACTGATTATTACCTGCCTTACAAGGCTACAACACTAGCGACGGGGATCGAGATTCACATCGCCACAACACTTGCGTTGAAGATTTATTCGGACACTACCACAACCTATGTCGCACAACACTGAACGCAAGGATTCGAAACAAACATCCTACAAATCTAGAGATAAGGTACTCTGACTTATTCTATTCAACATTGTTCTTCGAACATATTTAGCACGACTTGTACGACAATGAAATTTGAATTCATTCGAGTACGAATATAAACTGGACTGGACATAAACAATGGCGATAGACAACTCGGATGTATATCTACAATTGAATTGTTACATTCTTGACTTAATATAGATATATTTTATCAATGGACGAATAAGTTGAAACCATATCGAATTCGCGCCAGTAAAGTGTTTAAGTCTGTCAAAACAACTTTGTTCTTTTCAAAGTAGAACGAAATAGTTCCAAAACAAAGTTTCAAGAAGTCAAGTCGTTACACTGCAAAGTTAAAAGCAAGATACACTAACAAAAGGTGTATGTCGATTATCAGAAACTGCATAATTAGTTTTACTTTCTTTCTAATGAGAAGTTAGGAACTAATCTCATAGTAAGAAAAACTACGTTTTTACTTAAAATAAAAACATTAAATATATATATATATATATATATATATATATATATATATATATATATATATATATATATATATATATCTATACCCCGGTCAGTTATTTCAACCTGGAGATGTTAAGACATCAGCAAATAAAATCGAAGCAGAAAAATTACAATCACAGAAAGACTAGGCATGCTACCAAAAGAAAATCCAAACAAAATAATTTGAATTACAGAAGAACAGCTAGCACGAAATTTAAATAATTGAGCAGATGTTAATTCAGACCAAACAGAAACAAGATAACTTATTCGAATTGTCAAATTAGTTGAAAAATAGTACAGTTGAAAGCGCGTTATCTCAGAACACGATTTGGAACACCATTGACAATTTCAACAAAGATTCGGACAATAAAGTTTATTTTGCCTCGCATTTCAGGCCTTATGACAAAATATATCATCAACTACTATGAAAACTACTGATTTAAAAAAAAGGTTTGGTTGCTGTTGATTGGGTAAAGTGGAACATACGAAATTTGTAAATTAAATTTTAACTCAAAAGACCAGCGAACAAAAATTTAATAAATCGATACAATTGTTGACCAAATTATTTTGTCCAAAAACATATCTTTTCGACAAAAGGTCGAAGTGTTTGAACCTTACAAAAAAGGATAATGAGGACTTTACGACTTTTAGAAGCGTAATAAATAATCACTCTGATGACTTCAGGTTATCGGAATGATATACTAAATATATTCAAATGTCTCATATTTGCATAAAGATTACTGTCAATCAGAGATTCGGAAATAAGAAGAAGAGTCCTAAACAAAATGGATAATTGGCCGCATTTAACGTTCCAATAATAGCCGAGGACTTCCAACAGCGTATGAGCTTACGTCAAGTTAAAATAATATAGAACAGTATCAAATGTTCCTTACTTAAAAAATCCGCAACAAGAAAAAAAGGCTAAAAGGAAAAGTATTTGTGATTTATAATTCAAGTAATCTGATAGGCACAGCTTGAATCGAGAAGTTCCAAATGTGAGATGTATCGATATATTTCTCAGTGTCAGAATGTAAAAACTAAAGATGCCGCTGCAGAAAACTGAAAGGAAGAATTGAAAGAGAATTTTTCACAAGTGTTTTTTTCTAGTGGGCTTGGTCGATGCAACAAAGTGATTCCAAAATTTTAGTTAGACACCAAATATATAACCGATCTTCAAAAAGAAGCGAATTTTTACTTTTGCTTCAAAAGAATTAATCAACTTGGAACTGGACAGGCTTGAGAAAATGGTAGTTCTATAAAGAATTGAATATAGCGAATTGGCTTCTCCAACAGTTTACGTAAATGAAAATAATTTAAAAAGTCGTGATTGCGCAGACTTCTTCATAGGTTTGAACCAGACATTGAGAGATTGCCATTATCCGTTGCCTAGTTCAAACATTTGCAAAGCTAAATTGTGGAAAGTTGTTTTTTCAAAAGTCGATTTAGGCGACGCAAATTTGGAGATTCCGGGGAACGAAGTTATTCTGCATAAATACACATAAAAGGTAATCAAAATTTGAAAGACTACCGTTATGAGTAAGGTGGCTACGGCTATAGTGCATCAGTTAATGGACGCATTACTTAGAAGTCTAGAGTGTTTGAAACCCTATCTGAATAATATTTGAATAATCAGTAAAACTACGGAACAACATAAAGTGTACATACATGAAGTTTTCAAAAAAATGCAATTAATAAGATTATAGTTTACAACCAAGAAAAGAAAAACATATTTTTATGGAATAAATAAAATATACAGGACAAATAATCGACAAAAATAAAAAAGACCCGACACAGAGAGAGTAGGCATGATAAAGAATATTTCAGCGGCAGAAAATATATCGTCTCTGCAGAGTTTCCTTGGGTTAGCGAATTACTATAACGTATTCATCCCAAGTGTTTAAACCTACGAGCGTATCTAAACGAACTATTTAAGAAGGAGTAAGACTGGATTTGGTCGGCAAAATGCTAGGAAAATATTGTGAAAGGAAAGAACACTCTTGCGTCTTTTTTATTTTTAACTCATTATAATACAGAACGCGAAATCAGTACAGCTTCCGATGCGACTTTATACGGCATAGGAGCTTCTATTATACACGGAATAGATAACTGTTTGTTGGAGCCGTTTGCGCATGCGTCGCGTACACTTTTTACAGCCGATAAGAGCTACTCGCAAATAGAAAAATTAGCACTGAGCATCATATTTACGGTAATAAAATTTCCGGCGTTCTGTGTATGGAATAAGATTTACATTATATCCTTCATTAAATTTATGAACAATGTATGACCCTTATAATGGTTTGCCTACACAATGGGCTAACAGATTACAGAGATGGGTATTATTCTCTTAAATTATAACAACAAGATTAAATATCTCCCATCTTCAATAATCAGTTATCCAAGCTTACTGTCTCGATTAATACCGAAATATGTATAACCCCATGAGGTAATTCCTGTCTACGAACAGAATTTAACGTTAAAAAGAAGTTGTATTCTATCGTAAAATAACATCCATTGACACTTATAGATATAAAGACAAAAGCGATCAACGATTATTTAGTAAAGAAATTGAATAGGGCATAATAGAAAAGAACCACCAAATTCCGGAAGTATATTCCATCTGCGACAACACGTTAATACATAGTGTGCGGATTGTCATTGCGGTGACATTTCAAACACGTATTCTAGGAGTGTTTCATGTTATGCATTCACGAATATCACGAATGAAGAGTCGTATTCGAAGTTACGTTTACTGGAATAACATAGATCAAAATATCGAGAATACATTTAAATAATGTAACAAGTGTGCGCTTGCAGTCAAAACGCCACCAATAAAATTCAAATCCTGACCTGAAACGGATTACAGTTTTCACGAATCCATATAAACAATGCTGGGCCATTCGGCGGGTTCTATAATCTGGTTGTAGTTAATAGATTCACTAAATAACAAGAGAAACTTAAGTGTTCAAAACTAACGACAGAAAAAAACAATTGTGTTGCATCATAAATTTTTCCCACGTGCTGGAGTCATGGATTGTGTTGTATCGGATGACAGTACTAAATTCACGTCCAATAAAGTCAAACTGTTTTTAAGTTCTTTTTAGTGGAACACCTCACAAACGCGCTGTGTCATGCGCGAAGTAACGGTCAGGCGAGCGGCAATTGGTCGATAGTTTTAGAAGAGCGTTAAAGAAAAGCGAGGTATACATCCACGGAGAAAGCCATAGCAGATGTTTTACAAGTGTACAGAATGACTCCGAATGATCACGTTCCGTCTTGCATGTGACAAGCGGAAGCTAGGTCCGCAAAAAAGATTAAGACGTTTTCGGCAGAGTGTGACTGACTCATAAGAAAACATAACGAAAAGTAACTATCAAAAAAGAAACTTTTAAAATCGGAGTAAATGTCTTTTCTGAATGTTTAAGAATAACAGATCATTTTGGGAAATCAAAGCTGTGTATAAAAGAATTAAGAATATGCTCTATATAATGAAAGAGACACATTTTACCTATAAGAGACATTTAAAACAAATCAAGAAAATATGTTCGATACTGTAGAAAACAATAGTACATAAGAAGAAGTGATGGGCATCGTTGTTTGTTTCGCTGGAATTACCAGTCCCGTAGGTTGTTTTTCAATAGCGAACATCTAAAAGCAAAAGGAAAAATACCGACTTAATGGAAGTCAATCCCAGGAGAAAAAGACATTGATTTTTTAGGAAGCAAAGGTTTGAAAGGGGGGGGGGCATATGGTGTAAGCTGATCTAGCTATTTCAGGAATAAAGTGACTTGCCCAGAAACAATAAATGCAGTTACGACTAAACGCCGTGGCAGTTATTGGTAGGAGGTATGACCCTAGAATCAGGCACGTACCTTCTTTGGCATATTTTTGTTAATATATTTTTTAATTAAACCACTGTGTTTATCGTGATTATTACCGGCTAAGCAAGACTACAATAGTATTATTACTACGACACGCGTCTCTTAATCATAGACATCAACTTAATACAAAATATAGAAAGTTCACAACGAGTTTTCCTTTCCGCCAGAAAAAAAGAATTCAAAATCCCCAAAAGTATTGGATTGCCAATTAATTTCAAACCGTTTTTTTTTAATTTTAGAATCTATTTTTTTATCCAATTTTAGAATCTATTTTTTGCGAAAATCTATGTTGTTTGTTATCGAGTTAATTTAAGTTTATTCCTGTTTATTTTCAGATCATTAAAATGTTGTGTCAAGTTTAGGAAAATTGCCATTTTCGATACCTACTACTTTTTGTCATTTTTTAAAATTTCAACGAACGAGAAAGATAAAACATTACCGTTTATCATCGTAGGTACATTCATTGAATTTCAATCTTTTGAACGTTGGGGAGAAGTTCTAAACAAAAAGAGAGAATACATTAATTATTAATTATATATTACTTCTATTAACTCTTTTAAATGTAAATTCATAAATAAGTTGGAACTTATTTGCTAATCTTAATTTATTTGTTAGGCATTCTTAGTATTATGTTTTTTAAATTATTTCTCCAACTATGAAATGGTTATCTATATATGATCGATAATAATAATAATAATAATAATAATAATAATAATAATAATAATAATAATAATAATAATAATAATAATAATACATCAATATTATAAATACTTTTCTTAAATATAACAATTATAGTCTAAGTAAACGATAAACGTATACTTAGTCCGAATATCTCCTCAACCTCGTTGTGAGTCAATCATAGATTTGAATAACTTAGACGATATGCAATGAAGCTGCCTGATTTGTTAGGTCGTAGTGGTGTCTGGAAAACAGATGTAACGCGAATATTACGGTTTCTAAGGAGCAAAATGAGTTTAAGAAAATATAAGATCAGATGTCGTTCACATACAGTACGTTTTAGTATGCATTCGAATTGAGGTAAAAGCATGCATCTGATATTGAGACTATAATGCAATACAAATGCATTAGAACATTAAAAACATATCGTGAATCTAAAAGATGCTCTTTTTCAACGTAATATGTAAATTCGTTAAGCGTAGGACGTCGATAGCATGTGCATCATTAAAATGCTCTTATTCTTCTATTTTAATATTTATTGTACGTATTAATCTTACTATCAGGTTGCTAAATGACCCAACTAAATACATTCACAGGTTAAACTACATTACCGTCTTAAAAGTTAATTAACTATGCACATCGTAGGTACATTCATTGAACGCTTTGCTAATTTATTTAATTCATATAAAAGCTAAGACAAGTCTCCACAGAGAGGTGGGCTTGCAGAAGACCAATAGTCGATCTTCCGGACACCTTAATTCACTGCAGAGACTAGTACTCCCACATCGGCCTTTATACCCACAGGCGTCCAATTCTCCAGCTGAACAGACGACTAGGATGCTACCCACGGTCAGCTCTGACCTGTTGAGGTCGGCTACTATTTAAATTAGGTATTTGTTATTTTTTTTAAATTGTTGCATATCTGAACATGCACCCAAGAATTGTTTTGTCTGAACTAGTACAATTGTGTGAGGGTAAACCGTATTCATAATATTTTGCCTACAGCAAATACACACTTACGATTCTTTCAATTCTGAACCGAGGCTAACAGCAAGTAGATAACAATGGAGCAACGTCTCTGAATTCAGGGATTGATTCCGAGTGCAAAACATAGCTCAGGGCAGCCGAACCAAAGAACAGAAGAACCTAAAAATTGAAAAGTAAGAAATATAGATAAAAAGGAAAGAAATGTATTTTCTGAAAAACATGACACAGGGACGCAATTCTTAAGAGTTTCGTGAAGGGATGTATTTAGAGGTACAAACGTGCATATCTACTCGGAGAATATGTACTATTCCGGAGACATAGCAAGAATAAGTCTGACTCATAAATCGATTATATGTAAAAACTGGGATAATTTTCGAAAAAGTGAGAGTAGTAGTAGTAGTAGTACTACTGCTACTGATACTACTTTTAATACAACTACTTTTTAACATAATAATTATCTATATAATGATACCCTGAAGTAATTTATTCTTCCTACTTACGTTAGCACCCCCTATCCCTTTTAAAAAGATGCGACCGCTCTATTCGCGAAGATACAATGTGAAATAAAAGAAATTACAAGAAAGGTCATATTTAACAAAATCGTGCAGGTGTTTCGGAGATACGCATCTATAAATAGATATATTCTTTATCTACATAAACTCGAGTACTTAGATAAGTATATTTTAGTTTTAACAAAAAACTTACAATAATATCGGTGAGTCTGCGTTCGCACCGGACGTCCATGCACGACATCAATATACCACAGATGAAGGATACAAATGTGGAATTCCCACGAGTATGGCTATTATTAATTGTAACCGCACAAAACAACGCGATGAGAATGGACTATATCACAGCTAAAATAGACAAAACCCAGGAAAAAAAGAAAATGAAAAAACGACGAAACAGTAAATCACACAATAATTAAATGCAGAAAACTAGTCAAAAGATAATACAAGAACAGACATGGCTGCGCTGGAAAGGCAGTTTACTGGGAAGTATTCGATGCTGTGTACTTAAGTCATACAGAACAATCTTACAAAAAGAGATGGTATTGAAAATTAGATTATTCCGTCCCAGCTTATCACAGGGTGAAGACTAAAGAGGCCGAACATCGAAGCAAGTACATGAAACTTTCGAAAGAACAGAAAGGAATATAGAAATTTAAAGATTATTACTGTAACACAAATAATTTGAGGGTACTAAGAACACTCATTATGACTCAAGATTAAGGATACGAAAAATTAGATTAAAGGGGGGGGGTGAGACTATAGAACACACGGAATGTCGAAAATAGCCGAAATTTAAAGGAAAATATACGAATGCGGACATCGACTCATATAACCAAGAAACACATACAAGCCACAAGTGAGATAAAATGGAAAATAACTAAAAATTATAGAAAGAACATAACAGTAGCGCTAATAGACTGAAACTGACAGCCATCTAATAAACTACCGCTCTCCTCTTATCCACCCCAAATATCTATACACGCATGTGGCGGCATCAGCCTTGTTTAATAACACAAGAAATATCCAAAAGGATAAACAAATCTCTACTGGAGGCTGCAGATAGTAATAGAAACTTATGGAGGCTTATTACAACTATAAGTTTAGAGACGACAATGGTTGTTTCTTGCGAGGAATCAATGGTAAATGGCAGTTGCGATGACCCAAAATGTGTTGCAATTTTTATAAAAGAAAGGAATTGGCGGAAATCGTTGGACTGCAACGAACACTACTGAAAATAATTAATGTGAACATTGCTTATGAATAATAATGATGATGATAATAATAATGATAATAACAATGATGATAATAATGATAATAATGATGATAATAATGATGTGAAAAATACTAACGGAACAACTGAGATAATAAATCTACAACTCCTTGAACAGTCGTGGGCTGATCCGCGAACAAAAAGATGCCAGAAAGGGAAAAGAGAGACGCATCATCTGCTAGAATTAGATTAAAAGACTATAAATCTATTGCATGGATTGACTACAAGAAAGCCTAAGACACAATCTCTGAAGCGTGGATCATTAAAAGAATAGAAAGTTAATCTCATTAAGAAATCAGTGGTGGCATAAAGAAAGAATACAGAGAGGCATCTTCTAAGCAAACTCTCTATAACCACGACTATTTATCATAGCCATGATGCCACTCATCTATATACTCCAGAAATGTGATGTCGGATACAAGTTTATAGACAGAGAACTAAGAATAAATAACCTCATGCCTATAGACGAGTTGAAGCTATTTGCAGAAACTAAAAAAGAACGTGAACAACTGATAAATGCAACCATAATCTTCAGCTAAGACATCCACATGGAATTTGGAATGGAAAAGTGTGCACTGCTAGAGATTAAAAGAGAAAAAAACTGGAGAAAATAGAGGGCATGGAACTGTCCAACAAAAAGGAAATGCGGGCCCTATGCCACCAGGATGACTAACATTATTTGGGAGTTCTAGAAGCAGACACAATCTTATCTACATAAATGAAAAAATAAAAAATGAGACGGGAAATGAATACCTTTAAAAAACAAGAACACTCTTGGAAACGACATTTTACAGCAAAAACTTACGAAAAAGAATGAATACCTGGGCAGTATCAGCAATAAAATACTTTGGGCCATTCGTAAGTAGAACTGAATGAGAACTCAGGCACTTTAACCAGATGACTAGAAAAGTAATGACGATGCACAATGCACTGCACACTAAAGACGATACAGAAAAACTCTACGTAA
This sequence comes from Sepiola atlantica, assembly GCA_963556195.1. Taxonomy (NCBI): domain Eukaryota; kingdom Metazoa; phylum Mollusca; class Cephalopoda; order Sepiida; family Sepiolidae; genus Sepiola; species Sepiola atlantica. Next base: position 91,596,900 of record OY744519.1, on the reverse strand, counting down.
ATAGACACTGAGAAGGGAAGAATACTGGTAAGTATAGAAGACTGCGTAGTAGACACGAAAAGGATCTGGAGAAATACATATTCCAACAGACAGAAAGGCTGATCACAACAACAACAGCAGCATCACAATGAACAACTCGGGAAACACCAAAACCAGAAACAAAAAGACGAGAAAAAAAGTGGGAGGAAAAAAAGACATATGCACTTTTCATAAAAAAGACAAAAGACCCACAAAAATAGTTAGGCAGGGCTAAGAAAAAAAATTGGATAGAGAAACGGAATCTCTATTGACAGCGGCACAAAACAATGCGATTAGGACTAACTAGATCAAAGCTAAAATAGATAAAACTAAGGAAAACAATAAATGCAGATTGTGTGGGCAAATAAGCGAAACAGTAAACTATATGATAAGTAAATGCAGCAAGCTAGCCTAAAAATAATACAAGAACAGACACGACTGTGTGGGGAAGGAACTACACTGGAAACTATGCAAACAACTGCATTTCGAACACGCGGACAAATAGTACAAACATAAATCATAGACAGTACTGGAAAAAAATCACTAAATCTTCCGGTACATGGAGGTGCCAACAAATAAACACTTATAAGCAAGGAGACCGGATATCATGATAGAAAACAAGAAAAATAAAACCCTGCCATGTTTAATATTTTAACATGTCCACAAAGTTAAGATATAGGAGACGGAATAACGAAGCCAATACACGGAACTTACCAGAGAATTGAAAGTCAATATAACACCTATAATTGTAGGAACACTAGGAACAATTCTAAAGACTGAAAAAAAGAATAAGAGAAATTACAATTTAAGGGATCATTTAGACCATGCAAAAAAAGGCAATTATAAAAACAGTTGCAATCTATCAGAAAATCCTCGAATGCGGAAACCAACGACATGAGCTACGAATGGTAACCAGTCACATGGATGTTACAAAGAAAGAAAACGAAACCAAGGCTCAACAAATGAAATGGCACCAGCCTCGGTTGATACCACACAAAATAGTCATGAAAAGTCAATGAGGATGGGAAGACCGAGGAGGGAGAGTACAAACCAGACATCCACTGGAAGTGGCGAGAGTGCAGTTTATTGCAACCCAGATCTTAGAGGAGACCAATGGTTGTTACCAACGAGAAGTCAATGGTAAACGGGTGCGGCGGTACCGCAAAGTCCTTTGCTATGGTCATCGAACACCACAAGGTCTTATCAGTGAGCAATCACTGACGATGACGTGTGTGAGAACTCGTAGTATTTGGAAATAATAATAATGATAATAATTCTCATCAACAACCCCCCCTAAACAAAGAAAAGTGATGTAAACAGCCTCGACCGATACTACACAAAATAATGGTGAAGATAAAAGATAATTGAAAGACCGAGGAAAAATGGCACTAACCAGACCTCCACTTTACGAGTGCTGAGAGGCTTGAGACCTTGCGGAGGCTTATTGCCATCCAAATCTCAGAGAAGACTAAAGGTCGCTGCCAGCAAAAAATCGATGGTAAGCGTCCGTTGTGATTACGCAAATACATTTGCAATAGTTATCGAAAGAGGTGGAGAGTACTGAAAATTTGGGAGAAATTTGTTGTTACTCAGACTCCAGGGAACACAACCGGTTATTATCACTGAGCAATCACTGATGATGATTTGTGTAAGTACTCTTAGTGACTACAAATAATAATAATAATAATAATAATAATAATAAATAATGATAATAATACCACGCAAAACAGTCGAGAAAGGTCAATGAAGATGAAAAGACCGAGGAGGGATAGTACTAACCAGACCTTCGATAAGAGAGAGCAGAAAGTAATGGAAAATCTGAGAGGAGTATTGCCATCCAAATCCCAGAGAAGTTTGTTGTGATAACGCACATTCATTTGCAGTGGTTATCGAAAGAGTTGAAGATCACTAGAAATCTGAGGAGACTTGTTGTCACTCCAGGGAACACCCCTGGTGAGTATCAGTGAGCAATCGTTGATGACGACTTGTGTGAGAACACCTAGTGAGGAGTAGTAGTAGTAGTAGTAGTAGTAGTAGTAGTAGTAGTATTAACAACAACAACAACAACAACAACAACAACAACAATCACCTCGGGGGTTGAACTTCAAACAAATAAAAACGCACAGTAACTTGAATACCCGTAAAGAAAAAGGAAAAACATTAGAGAGTTGACTCTGCCGTTTAAGTTGTTCACAACCTGAAGTTTCAGGTGGCAAAACAAAGTAAATACGTGCACGTTGAAAAAGAGCTGAAAGATCTGTTGACATCATTCCCGAGAATATCTGAGGAAAATAAAATAGACTAAAAGGTATTTGAATAGAAGTAAGGAATGTCACCAAAAGAATCAAGACACCGGCTAACGCATTTACTATATCTCTCTCTATAACACTCAATGGTTGTGTGTATGTGTAGAGGTGTTTGTGTATTCTCTATAGAAATATTGTACGCGGAACTTAGAAATATTTTATGACTGGATTTAATGTAATCGTTCTCTAGAAAGCTAACAACGCAATTTTCAATTTGATCAAGATCCAGCATCAAATAATAATGGACCTTTTGAAATTAAATTTCATATAGAGAGTGTATACACACAACAAATAGTATAGGCTTCATTCGTTTTGAAAATCTTCCATAAAATTAGGGTTACGGTTCTCATACTAACAGACACTCTAAAACAGCATCTAATAATAATGAACAGATTACAATAAAATTTGGCTTAAAAATGTCATGCACACGTACGATTATTATGGCTATGTTAGTTTTGCAAAATGTTCATAAAAAACCGTGCAACTTCATTTTCTTGATTTTTTATGTGGAACTTACGAAAGATTTAATGATTGAATATTATGTAATTTTTGTCGAGGAAACTAAAGATCGTATGTTCACTTTGATCTGGTCCTTTTGTGGAATTTACTGGACCCATATCTACAGGGCCTCTAAAACAACATCCGATATAAATGTACCGACTGCAATTTTATTCAACATGCATATTGCTTGCAAACAGAAGATCTTTATTGAATATATTACTTTTGAGAATACCTTACTCTAGGAGCATGTTTTCTTAACATTTTGCGAGAATAAGTACAGAATATACTTATGTATACTTATCTTATGTAACCTTCATCGAGAAAGCTAATGACGCTATTTTTATTCTCATGCTGTTTACGCGTCATATATTTAGAGGTGTACTAACAATGCTTTCAATAATAATGAACCGATTGTTATGAAATTCTACATATATATTGTATTAAAGCAGGAGATTATTATGGGCTATATGAATTTAGATGCATTTAGTAAGAAAAGTGTCCTATGGTGTACCCCCACCCCTGCCCATTTCTCCGCCTGGTTACATTAAAATCTGGGATATAGGAAGGTTAATACACATAATATATACTCTATATTAATTTATACTATGTATATTTTGACACTTTGTCTCAATTTCACGTCCTCTTACTAACAACCGTCTCTTTCTCATGTACTCTTATGTCCTGACGAATATAAAATTTACTAGTTTCGTTTATTCTGATATTAAAATATATGTAATGCAAACAAACAAATAAACAGCTAATCCTGCTAGTAAATAATATTTTTTAACTCTTTTCATCCAATTTATTTTACTTTTGACTCATCCGACACGGATATATTTTTTTAAATTTGAAATTGTGCTGATACAATTTCAAATCGTATCTAAGTCTATCGCTCAAAACGCGGTGATTACAAAATAAAATAAATCTGTACTAGTTTCCATGGAAATTTTACGGTGTTTTCTACATCAATCTGTATAATTTTCGGCTAATAATATTATATTCTTGTTAAAATAATAAATGTGTGTCAGGTTCAATACTCTTAAATAAAATGACTCTTTCTTTTTCTGTATAAATTAATTGTCATTGTCATTCAAATATTATTTAAATAAATAAAACAAATATGTCTCTGCATTATTTATTTATTTAACATCATAGCAATTTGATTCTTCTTAAAATAATGAATATTCTGACTGTAAAAATAATTGCCAGCTAAATATTTTTAAAATCAATGAAACAAGTTTCACGTTTTGAAATTTATTTATTTAAACTTGTACTATTTTAGTAAATTAGACGACAAAAAATATTAATTCAATCATTAATTACTATCTGATGATTTAATTTTAAAACTTACATTTGAACATGAAATTCCTTTGTGTATATAGGTAATTATTTTCGCGACATATTACATATATTTTCAAAAATGTATTCTTTGTCACCTGTTCTCTCGACATATCTCTCTCGCTATCTCTCTCCGTCTCATTCTCTTTATATATATATATATATATATATATATATATATACATATATATTATAAAATATAAAATAGAAGTCGTTACCAATGCAAGATTAATTAATTATGTTTTTTTTACTTTAATCTTATTAATTTCGGAATAATATTTCATCATCAGAGTTGACTCGTATTGTGTCATTTTCTTTTCATAAAAATAACGCAAACAAAAATAAACAAACTATTGTCCTTTTTTTTATAAAATGTCCTCGGTATGAGTATATTCGCGGCGATGTCGTTAGCGGTTATGAATTTAAATTCTGGTTGTAGAACGAAGAAAGCATAGGCATGCTCGAAGTTTAAGAATATGGGTCGTTCATTTCAAAGCATTGTTGAGTCAGTATTATAAAATTGAAAATGGAAGCTTTGATCAATGCAAGATTATTTTTTTTACAGATACAAAGGACATTTTATGATACAAAAACAAAAAGAAAATGTTTCTTTATTTTTAAGTTTGTTTTTTTTAAGATTAAAAAAAATGACACAATACTGGTCTACTCTGATGATGGAATATTATTCCGAAATTAATAAGATTAAAGTTTTAAAAAAATATAAATTAATCTTGCATTGATAAAAGCTTCTATTTTAAAATTGATTTATTTATTCGTGCTGCTGGACTCTGGAACTCCCTGTTTCCCGTTCCTTGTGTTTCTGACGGTACTGATATATAGAAATGTAAAACTAATGTAAACAGTCATCTCGCCGTACAGCTCTCAATTTAGGTTGAGCCCCCCCTAAAAATCTCTTACCCTTTGTCTGCATATTTTTATTTACGTATGATCAGAAAAAACACCATATTTTAATAGTATATTAAATGAAGGGTAATTATTATTTCGGAAATATAAATGCAAATGGTTTCATTTTACGTTACACAACCTCCTAAAATTGAACTTTTACTACATGTATGATCTGAGACGTCGGTGCTTAATCGATAAAAATCTGGATATTTAAAAAGGATTTTTTATGCAGATAGTGGTGCAAATCAAGTTTTAATTACATCGTTTAGACAACAATTTAATTTAATTCGATGAATTTAGTAAACAAAATTAGTGGACACTGATATGTAAGAGGGTTTAAATATGTTGTTTACAACGTCTACGTGAACAACGTTCTTTGATAAGGAATAAGCTTAACGTATATGCACTCTGTAGCTTGAAATGACTAGCAAAACTCGACAGGGAAAAGTGATCAATATCTGACTGAAAAACACAATAGAATCAATTAACAGTCACTTTACGCGGACACAATGTCGACTCAATATCTTTAAACTTATATTAGCAATATACTAGAACAAAAGTCACCTGCTGGCCCACCAATTAAGCGCTTAGTGTTTCACTCTTTTCTTTCTTTAATATATTAGACTTTTAACAAACACACAGACACACTCACACACACACATATATATATATATATATATATATATATATATATATATATATATATACATAGAGTAGAGAAACTAAAGCACCGTTAAATTGAGAAAAGTTTGCTGTCATTTGCGGCAAAGCGAGTTCCGCTCGAGCGTTGAACATTGTAGATAGCAGTAACGTTACTCCTGCCTCCCCAGGTAAGTGTATCTTAATTTCAATTACTGTGTGTGATGATTGCCTCGTAATTCAAGCCTGAGTCTACGAACTACGCTCGATCCCACGCGACTGCCTGCAACTACCACTCCTGCACTTACAAGTTTTAAAAATAGTATTTTTATTATCCCAGCATTTAATTCTCGTAGTTTTAAATTTTCCGTGAAAAATAAATAAATTACATCGAACTTATTGTTTTGTTTACAAACCGCAGTTTCACTATTCTGTCCAAATTACGTAAAAAAAGAGTCACACTATAAGCGTAGATTAAAACCCTCTGTTAAATCACCCCCACCTTCCACACAAAACAAAAAAGATATTCTACTTTTTTAGGCGATTACGTATGAACACCCTTAAAAACATGGTAGAAATATGAAAATACGCTTAATTTAGAATTAAGAGAAAGGATCAGTTTCGTATTTCCATTTAATTTAAAATGACCGTTCATTTCCGAACAATTTTAGCGTTTAAGGTCAGTTAACTAAATTATTTTATTTTGCTATGGAAGCTAAATCCGTTGCGTGGTTTTTTTTTTGGGGGGATGGGTTCATTTTACGTGTGGTTTTGTGACCTTGCCAATCGGACTTAGAGTTAGCGATTAAAATATTTTCACTAATTTCCCTCAAAAGTAAGAATGGCCCGGAAGTGGGGCATCATTATACGTTAAATGTATATGAAACTGATCGCCCACTGTAAATTCTAAAATAATTATTTATTTTTCGTTTTTACGTTTCCCACAATGTGCACTTTTCACACGTAATTGCCTAAAGAAGCTGAATTTCATTTTGAGGAGAGAGATTAGCAGCGGTTGTTAATCTACAAATTTACCCATATTTTATTTCTTAAATCTTATGTGTTCATAAATATACATATTTTTTTCATTTTAATTATAAGCAATTGATTTGTTTAGTTGGGTTTACTTTTTCTGGGAACATTTAATAAACAACTTCTTTGAAATTGGCTAATAAAATATCTTATTAAAAAGGCGTAACTAAAAATCTAAAAAGTTTGATATTTTTGTTGATTGAGACCCTCAACCGCCCCAATAAAATTCTACTTTTTAGGTGATTACGTGTGACTACCCTGGAAAATCTGATGATGATGTATAACATCTGTCATGAAACAAAAAAGACCTATAATCTTTCTAAATTACGAAAAATATTATACTTTGACTATTCATTAAGTCTTTTTTCTGTCTTTAATAATAAAGGCGAAAAGCACAAAGTAACCATTACGAAATACTCAGTAGTATGCATTTCTTTTCGTTTGACCAATCGATGTTCCAGTCTTTCATTTATTCATTTCATTATATAACCAGTGTTTAATGAGAAATTCATTTTCATTTTTATGCTGAAACAAAATAAAATTCCTCGACTTTGAATTTCTTAAAGACCATATTAATTAACCTTTTTTTCTAATAAATAATATTTGACTATGTCCATGCACAGTACATTTCCAAACATTAGAATATATCAAATAACACTACGACAATCATATTTTTGTTATTTTCCTTTGAATTATCAACATGTCGGATGGAAAGTATTTTGTTTTTGTGAAGAAAACTATTATTTCAGCAATTGCTGCCCGGGGTGCGGGTTGTTTTTTTTTCTAGTATTACATATATTAATAAATACAATGCCATCTTCGGTGTTTTAAATTGTAACTACTGTTTTCCCACTACCGAATCTTTATTCATTCGAGCACGTAAACCCATCATCACACAAGCTCGATACGAGTTAGGAGAGAGTATATTAAATGCTTTTAAAGCGCTCTTTCGTCGACTTTCGTAATACATTCAGCATTTTTACGGTTTTAAACCCAGCACGTGTCTGAAGACGACTCATGCGTGTTGAAAACGTTTGTAAATATGGCAATTTCTTAAAATGTTTTTCAGCTTGCTAATTTCCCCTAAAGCATAACATTTGATCGTTCATTCATCGACTCGAAAAAGTGGATCCAAAAAGAAATAAACAGGAACTTTCACTTCTGTTTAATCAATTTTTTTTCACCCTAAAATGAACTACTGTTAGTGTAGGTTTTTTTCAAGACACTTTAATCTAAGAACTTTTTACTCTTTGTGAATTTTTTCTGATGATTTTGTAGTGTTGCAGAGACGATATTGACAAAAAAAAGGTGTTTGGCACAAGACAAATGAAACGGACCGTAAAAATATATTTCACAGAAATTTTATATTTTTTGGAAATGTGAAAAGATAAAAATAATAAAATAAGACCATGGTTATTGTAATATAATATGAACTGACTTATATTTTGCTCTGTTATCAATAATTGACACGCATTGAGATTAATCTTTTAAGGAGACTACAAAGTAAAAGGAACTGATGGTATATGCTAATACATATATTGTCATTAATAATGATATATATATATATATATATATATATATATAAAGAGGGAGAGGGGGGTTTCTACGGCGTATAGAATAAGTGCGAGGGATAAAATAACATACAGTTCGATAGTGAGAGATAGAAATTTAATACAGGAGTGTGACTGGGTTGTTTTCAAATAACGATTTATTAGCACAATTAAAATTGTGTGTTTTAGCATTACTAAAGTTAACATTGGTAAAATATTTCTTCACATCGTGCTGTGTGATTAGTATGCATACGGGAAAAAGGATAAAGGAAGCTAATGGTGTAATGATATTTTATTTAGCGTATTGAAAATTGTATATATAGGATAAATTAAGACATAAAATATAAAAGTTTTTAATTTTTGACATTAATTTTAGCTTTAAATGTTTTAACTTAAATATTACATTTTCTTCATTTAATTTTTTTTATTTTAATCTTTATTTGTTAATTTGGCTATTTTCTGTATATATACTGTGGTGAAGTCCCTATTCTATTAATTTTCATTATTGTGTTTATATAATTTATCTCATTCTATGGTTATAACTATATGTCATACATTATAATTATCTATTCACTAAATACTCATAATATATATATGTATATATATATATATCTTCTATATATATATATATATATATATATATATATATATATATATATATATATATATATATATAGTAATGCACACATGAAATCTTTTGCGCTGTATAACATCTCTTCAGTGCGATTAAGCAAACCACTGTATAAAGCCAGGATAAAAAATTGGCCGTATGTACGACAATTGACAATTTTAAGCACTTAGCCATGAATTGTCAGCTCAAAGCAAGTTAAACCACAATGGTACACATTGCCTAATGCCGAAAGATTAATTTCTTTACACAAAGAACATCAGTTCGGTTAGACAAGCAACTGCCTTACACTGGAATCGAAACTCGACCTTCTATACAACACTGAGGCTGCTATTGAGTAAGCGAAATCACAATAATAAACATATTCAAATGCTGAACTATTGATTTGTTTGCATGAAGCGCTGTCTGTGATACGCTTGTTGGCAATTTCACTTACTAGGAAGCTCAATCCTATGTTAGAGAGCATATTTAACTCTCCATAAAATACTGTTTCGCTGTAGCACAACTCTACATTGCAATTAAACAAGCAACTACTTCAAGCCTTATATATATATATATATATATATATATATATATATATATATATATATATATATATATATATATATATATATATAATTATTTCGACAATCAAACATAGCCCCCTCTATTGGTCAAAGCATGAGGCGCGTCTTACGATAGATGTATCCGACTGACGATCACAATGACGTGCGCAACTCCAGTTTAAGAATTCCAGTGTGAAGCTTTCATCGTTTGTGTGGATTACTCTCGTTGTTGAGAATTTCACTCAACGCATAATGTATCGCATTAAAACATCGCTACAGCTTCACCTTGACACGTGTGTCGTGAATCAACTTCCGGCTGACTGAAAATTTAACTAGTTGTTTTCAATATTGCATACCGTTGAGTACATCAAAAGGTAAACTGTCATACATATCGACACCCAACGCTCGGGACTTGTTGATACATAACAACCTGTGAGCGACTATTGTACTTTTGATATGTATATTTTGTTTTTTTTGTTTTTTTCTGACAGATTTAACATTTCCCTCGTTGTTTTAACAGCGACTGAGAATTATCGGCCCGCTAAGCGGTCGCGTGCAAAATCAACGCACGATAACTTGCGTGTTTTATAAGATTTTCGGTACTTTGTAGAAATAAATTCAAAATCTTTATTAAAAAATTATCGTTCGACCCTTTTAAGAAAGCGATAGATTTAAAGCAACCATGTCCTTAAAATGCATAGACAATTACATCTCTGGAGTGAATTCATGACGCCGTCCAACTGTCAATTAACACGAACAGTATCACCTATTCAGACATACCAAAGCCGTTGAGTTTAAGGATCTTTACAACCTGGGCTTAAACGGAATTGCTGTTACCGATGGTCTAACCGAAGAATTTATAACTATTGTAGCCCAGGAACAAAGTGAGGTGCCATACTATGACTATAAGCGTCCTTTCCAGAGACGTCTCCACAGCGCATACACACTAAGTTACACTCATGAGGACGATAGCGCTACTGTTTCGTAAATGATCAGGAATAAGGCCCGGGACCCCCTATGCACTGCCAAGTAACAATTGTGCTTATGATCGAAAATACGACCTAAATGGACATCGAATTAACAACCAGTGAGATCTTCACGCAACTATAGAGTTACATGCTTTGACGAAAACAAAGATCTGACTCAAGCACACATCCCCGTAATACATAAAAAAGACGTCCATAACACGTATACAGCAACAAAATAACGGGAAATCATCCACGAAATATAAAAGACTTTCAACCTTGTGAAAGCTACATCTACCCGGTACGATCCACAAATGCATGCACTAAAGAGAAAAAACACACCGTAAACCCATGCCAGCTATAGTAGGTTATAATTTCCATTGTCCTCTTTTACTCTGCTAAAATGGTGGTTCAAATACTTTGTAAAGAATATTAGTGGCTACAATTTTTTTTTAAAACCGCCTGCTTCTCAACAATAAAAGACAAAATTGATAACCCCAACACAACGTACATAAGAAGAGTAGTCTCAGCTAGATAAAATATCCCACTTTTTGCAGAAAAACAATCTGACTTAAGGTCATATTTAGCGGCTCTGAAAAAGGAAGATCGGAACTCTAAGCTGACAGATCAAAAGCAAGTGAGCTTTGCGTACTATATTCCGAACGGTATGGATTCGAAGTGACTCAGACACTATTTAGAGGATCACCCGAATGTCACCAGTAACGAACTACCCGATCAATTACCGGCACGGTACGGCAAGTTTATAAACTCCACTGATGCCTCTATAGCTTTAACTTAAAAAAATAGCAAGATCGAGGGGAGATACTCGTAGACTTAGCAAACAGAATGCACCGACTTGCTAGGTAAGCGTATAGATACGTTATATTAAGAGAAAGTTCAGCTGTGTAAATGCAGTTTGTAGAATCCTATTGATGCGATGAATAACCCCTTTATACAAGAGAATACGGCCAGTTCAAATCTGGCAACGTTATCGAATGCCTTTTATTCAACTAAACAAAGCGAAATGTTCTATGAACGACTCTGACAAGAAGGGACAGGCTATCCAAGATGATAGCTTATTAAACGGCGTACCCTTAATCTAGTATGATCCGCCTACGTCATACTAGATTAAGGGTACACAAAACGAAATCCTATAGTGCAAAATTGTCGGATAAGAGCAATGGTAGCTACAGATATAGCAAAATAACTAATAGTGTAAAGAGTAAGTATTGTGGGGGGGGGCACTTCGCCAAAATCGCAGAAACGAAGCTAGTGCATTTTTGCCATGCTATGTTGGTCACTTGATGAAGAATAAATGACTTCCCTCAGGAAAAGTAAAGATCAAAGTACCTTCGAAACACTCTCACTACAACAGGTTTGATTAAAGCCTAGTACACGAACGTGTAACCATGGTAAGTCCTCGAAGAAAGAAGGCTACCGGAGAAATATAGAGGACAGAGAACATGGGTGCTATAAATGTAGATGGTCCGAAACGAGACCACCGAAGAAAGAATAGGCCGAAAAAGAAAACTCGAAAAAGTAGAAAATGCCAACAAAACAAATTCCCCAACCAGGACTTTGAAATGAGGGTGCATAATTAAAATTTAAGAGTAGACTGATAGAGGCACTGGTCGACACTAGAGTTGAGGTCTCGCTCTTAAATATATCCGTTATGTAGAGGATATAAATGGAAAAACTGGAATTGAAGGAGTCTAACATTACAGTGACTAGCATACTGGCCCAAGATGCTCTTAAATAGCATGCTCAATTTACCTATTAGAGTGAGGAAAATGAAAGCACTTTCGAGGATGCTTGGATCGGAAGCATATCGGACATAGATCGCTTAAAAAAAGAACAAGCCCAAATTACTTGTCAACCTAATCAATTAAAGGTAAGAGGGGGAATATACCGCTTGTTAGTAATACCAATTATAAAATCGACAAGTCTAAAGGTGAGAAAGTGGAGTGCATTGCAACTTGTTACACAGTTAGTTCGGTTTTGTAAGAAGAATAAATCTAATCAATATCGAAAGCGAGTTTTAAAAGGAAAACCGGTGATAGAGGCAGCTAACATTTAAATATTTTTGTTTCAAATATGACACATTCCAACAAAATGTCTGTTTAATATAATATTCAACAAAAAATGTGTCAATGTAGTACGTGTTTTACATTGGCAACGAGTCCATTGGCAAGTGTGAGTAGGTATTAGTATGATGTTGCATAGGTAATCAGTATCTACGATGTTCGAAACATTTTCAAACGAATATAGAAAATTAAGCATTTGAAGGTTAAGGTGCCACCAAGCTGCCCGCGCTACAGAGGTATGTTGGCCGCAAAAAGAAACAAAAGAAACAGAACTATTGTCTTCTTTCCACCGGACTTTCAGATAGAGAAGAAACTTAAAATGACATCCTACGTCTAATCACTCCCAAGCCAGGAAACAAATGTGGGAAATCCCCAATTAAAAGGTTCCCGAAATAACACCCCCACGGTAGTAATTTGCTAGTCTTAAGCGAATAAATACTTGAAACAATCAACGCTTTCGGCGGAAGGGATAATCACCGTCCTAGAACCAAGGAGGAAACAAAATAAGAAAAAACGAAACGTCGAAAATTAAAATGAATGACATTTAACTAGGAAAACAAGTTCAAACGACTGTGTCAGAGAGAAAACTTAAATGATGTCTTTTTTCGAAGGGAAAAGGAGAGAAAGAGAAGATAAAATACGTGTGCCTGGTCAAGGAAAAATTATAAGTGACATTTAGCAATTCAAGCAAACGGGAAAAAAAGGTGACGAACGAATATATCACTAGCATAGAATCTTCTTTTTTTGGAGTGTGATTTACAACACGTGTAAGGTCGATTATCTGCCTGAATTTGCCCTCGTGAGCAAGCAATTTACTCAACACATTATGTTATCACATTAAAACATCGCTATCACCGCCATTGACAAGTGTGTAGTCAATCAAATTATCGATCAATGCTAATTATACAAGTTGTTTACAATATGTCATGCCGTTCAGTACATCGAAAGGTCATGGGTCGAACACATCGACACCTGACTCTCAGGACTTGTTGTTACAATATACCCAGTTAGCGACTATAATTCCTCTCTTCCTATTATATATGTATGATTGTTTACACCCTTATTTTTGCTGTAGATTGTTACCTTCTCTCTTTCAAGGGAGAATTATCGACCAGAATGATTTTCTGGCACGACATCTCACCGACTTGCGAAGTTTATATATTATTCCGAAAGTAGAAATAAATTATCTATTTTAAATAAAACATGAATATTCGTTGTTGTTCACAGTGTTTAATCTTCAACAATGATATCATCAATAGGCACAGACAATTAATTCTCAGGAAGGTATAAATTACGCCATCTAACCGACCATCTGCACAACGCGGTATCACCCATCCGGGCAGCGCCAGGTCGTTAGATTTTAGGATGATGACAAGGTAGGCTTAAACGTGATAAGCAATAGTATGACTGAAGTTTGAACCAATAAATGAAAATATCGTACCCCCGGAGCTGTTATGGCGCCATGCAAGGACAAGAAAAGCCCTCACATAGACGTCTCCACGGTACAGACACATTTAGTTACACTCGCCACGTGAACGATTGTTTTTTGATGATTCTTTCCCAATTATCGCTACAACTATAACTTAATTTTAAGATATTTAAGTCTTTATATTTTCATTTATTTTAAGATTATTAGTTTTTTTTTGCATTTAGACTAGTAAAAGCTTTTTTACAATTAGTAGAGCATCATATCCGTATAATCTTATGGTGTCTACATCAATGTATATGCTAAGATTATATGAGATTTAATAACAAACTTAAGCTATTACTTCAGTTAAATACTAGCGAAAGATCCAATCTGGTTACTCTTTTCTATTATTCTTTTTGTGTTAATCAAGAGAATAGTTTTGCAACTTTTTATAATATTCTTTATTGATGTTTATAGTGTGAGGTGTATGTATCCATTTGTTTAGATTATACGTGATTTTTATTTGTTAGTTGATTCACTCTCATATTTTCTGTCTAATGTTTACGATTACTTGTCTAGTGGGCTTAATTATAAAACACGTTCAAATAAATATTATACGACTACAAATGTTTTTTTTATAACATTATGTATAACTCTCACACTTACGTACGCAACATGTCTGGTTCCTAACCATAAGTAAGAAAAGAACAAATAGTTTAGTGGAATATTGTTAGAAAACAATATGACGTGTAGATCTAAACAAACACATTGTTATCTTGCCTAAAAGACTTAAGATTATTAGATTTAGAAAAAAGATTAAACAACAATCAGAAACACCGATTAATGTAATTTGCACACTCTTAGTAATTTTCTTACAGCCTCGTAAATCTGTAAAACACACTTAAATCAGATTAAAAAAATGAATAAACTTACATTTATTAACCTAGAGTTATTTTCTACATACTAATATGGATGTTGTTCCTTTCTTTTTTTTACATACTATATTTACTTTTCGTATATAGACATATATATGTACATATTTGTATTTGTATATGTATGTATGCACGCTTGATACACAGCTAGTGAAAACTTGAGTGTGTGTTAAACTGATGTGTGCAGACGTTTGTCTTTATCTGCCAATATACTGGTAGACTGTAGATTTTTGCTGCACACATATGTCTACCCATATAATGCAAATTGCGTATTTCTATATAAATGCTATATATGTGCATATCTGCCGTTCAAGAAATATTTTTGATTTGTGTGAGATTCTGTTAGATAACGATAGTCTTTCCGCTCTCACACCAAGTCATTGTGTTAATTGCGCAATGTCTGACCCATTTAAAAGAGTTAGTAGAAACTTATTCTTAACGACTCAACTGTGATTAGACGACGTTATAAAAATGTTAACTGTACGTTTGTTCAAATATATTTTGGATTTAGTCACGTGACCCTTACGATAGTAATTTTTCTTCATTCCACAATATGAAACAATAATGATCAGACTTATCGGCTTGGGACGGGTAAAACAAATTACTCGATCATAACATTTTTTCATCACTTGCAGATCTTTTTAACAAGATCATGAATCAAGATATTATGCTGCTGAACTTATACCGACAATCATGTTTTCATTTTTAATCAAAATAAATAACTTGATTATTAACCTAGAAAAATGAAATCATTAAATAAGCTCTAAGAAGAAATTGAGATTAAGAGAATTTTAATAATGAGTGTCTAATCACTTTACACAAATATATTTTAAATTTGAAATATTTAAATGGAAGTTTGCGTCCAAATCATGTCCCTTAAAACCCTTATAAAATATTCTAACAAATTTAAAATTTCGGATCTAATACTTTGTGTTTGATTTCATAAAAATCGGAGATATCTGAATTTTCTCTAACGGTGTCTTCCCCTGTTTTTCGTAATTTGTATAAAACTAAATTAAAGTAAATATAGCCTATGTTACACACCCTTTTACCGTGCAACTCTGATCTAAAATGCATAATGATCGGTTAATGAGTATTGTATTGAATTCTATACATATAAATATATAAACATATACACATATCAAACGTTATGTAAATACGGGTTACCGCTATTGAAAGCGACTTAACTCTTATCAACATGATAATACCCTAAGGTAATTTCCTTGTCTGTTCTTACGTTATTAACCTCATTCTATATTTTAAAAGCTAAGATTGCCCGATCGTCTAAGATGAAATGCAAAAAAATAAGTTCATCTCATGTCGATGTAGTAACGAACATAAAACTCGAGCTTGGATCAAATTGTAAGATATGTCCTGTCCAAATAGTATACAATAATATTATCGGTTTAGCGTTAGCGTTCGCGCGGACGTCCATATAATAGAAATATATAATGACATTTTTAAGTACAGCAGATGAACAGATGAAGAAGACAATTGTGGAAGTTCAACAGGTCCCGCTAGTATAATAATAATAGCCGACGAATAAACTTGAATGTATATTCAGCTTCTGTTATTGTTGACCACATATCTCACACGTACGCTATTTCTAAAAAAAATAATAAATACGGGAACGCACACAAGCGCATACACTCGCATGACATGTATTTAAACACGCATTTGCTCAGTATACACGCATAAATTTACAAATGTATCAATGTGATCATCATTTGTATGTCATAAAGATAAACGTTATCAAAAAAGGCATGAGAAAAATATAAATCGTATATAGGTTATCGAAAGTCATATACGTTTTCGAACGTCAACGAATAATGGCATGCAGATAGCAAAAGCTAGAAAAATGGTAGAATAGGAAATAACCCAACAGCGTGTCTCGGGGTATTGACGAAATATGAAATTGCAATAATATGAACACGTATTTTGAATCCACCCCATTTTATTAAATTATTTAGTTTAACTGCCCAAAGAGAGTCTCACTATTTATTACATGTGGCAATAAAACGTGTGGATGCATATTTTCTTTTTCCAAATATATCTTATCACTAAACATATTGTTCTCTTACGAAGGTTAATGAAATAAATGTAACAGAAAATAAATATGTCTGGCATGGGTCTAGAAATTAACGGGACTGATGTCCAAAAAAACGTATTTCAATGCCCCAAACAAAGTACATATGTAACAGTATTTAATGTAATAATTAGTAGGGTATGCAAAACAATGTTAGCAAATGGAATTGTTGTGAGATTAAGTTGCATTTTAAACTAAACACTTATTTGTGTTGATGGGGTGTGAATGATTACTTTCGGTAGCAAAAATTAATAAATTAGAGTTAATTAGAAAATTTTAAAAAATAGGAAAATTGTATATATATATATATATATATATATATATATATATACGGATATGGTAGGGAAACTAAGGAGATACTTTGTTGATTTCGATAAGCGTGGGCATTACGTGCTTTGCAACTTAGCGGGCACTATTAGATATCCTCCTGGAGATATATGTGTGTGAAGATGATGTCATCAAGCAATAGTAAAAGATGAAGTTAAATCATTTAGTTTCGAGTCTGTTTTAATCGTCTGAAGAAGAGATTTCTTCAAATGCTCGAGGGATTTACTACAAAACAATTCTACGTTAGAATAGTAACTAAACGGAACCTCCATGAATGTGGTTTCTTTCAGAGAATTACCTGTCTGTGGAACACAATACCACGCGACTGTTTTCCAGCTGACTACAATACGGTCGTTTTGAAGTCCAATGTCAGCAATTTTTTGTTGAACCGTCCTCTTTAAATATCAGATTCTGCCAAATTTCAGACATCGTTTCCTCTTATTTTTGTATCTTAGCTTTTTTACCTCTGGCTGCGATGATCAGTTTTTTTTTCATCGTTAAGATTATCTATTTTTGAATTAGTTTTCGTGTAATCTATACTACCAAGTCGTCTTCCCCGTTCGCTTATTTTTATGTACAGACGGTCAGTATTATTCTTCGTAGTTTACTAGTAATTTTCTCAAATTGTCGGTTTTTTCTTTTGTGAGTAAGATATCCTGGACTCTTAATGAGTCCAGGATATCTTACTAGAGACACTACCCAGACATTTATTCCTTTCATCAGGTGTATTCTATATGATTTAGTTTCTAAGAATTTTCCTGTTTTTCTTTACGTTTTTAAAAAATCTCACTTTGTATTTTTTTGGTTAAATATGTCTGCTTCCAATACGCTTAAGTAATAATAGGTGTCAGGTACGCCAAATGCCGTTATCTTCTTTTGGTTGGGTAGTTTCATGCATTCTGCTATCTCGAGTTGTAAAGTTATCATCTTAAGTAACGTACACAATCTAATGCTAATTCATCAGAATTTTCTGAATGAAAGTTTTCGTTGTTTTAATTAAATTTTGCTGTCTATTTACTTTTTTCAGCTAATAGCTTCACGTAGTCAGTATACTTGATTTGGTCTAGTCTTACTTCTGTGTCTGTGAACTTCTATCCGGCATAACGCATTCGGAGTATGTTTTAATTGGCATCAAGACCCCGATAAACAATAGTGGTAATAGAGTATCCCTGGAAAATGCGTATTTGTATTCTGATCTCAATCAGATGTTGTTCTTCAGCAATCACTTCCCGTTTTTATGTTTTCATTACTTTAATTATGAGATTGAGCATCTTTTCCGATATTTTGTACATCTATTAGACATTCAAATACACATGCTGAGACGATACTTTCGTGAGTTTTTGTCGTCAATCAATGCTATGGCTGGGTTATTTTTCCTGTTTTAATTTACCTCTTAAAGGATCTTCAGATTTATGTACAACAACAAAGTATGTGTCCCTCTTATCGCTTTCTGGCATTTGTTCTCTTCCATATGGAATAGTTTGCGTCTATTAATGAAGTGGTAGATCTGTTCTCTCAATTATGCCGTTAGGATGTATTACATCGTGAGACAGGTTATTGGTCTGTCTCTTTATATTAATGTAGTTCTATCTGAAATTATTGAGTTTGCATTAAGTTTTCATGCAGGTTTGTGAATGCCTTAAACCAGTACGCATGTATTCCGTCATTGTCTGGTGCGTTTTAGTTTTTCATTTTTCCTGGGGTCATCTTTAGTGTTTCTTGATTAATTTATTTGTGTCCCTTCTTCAATGTTTGCCAGTTTATCTTTCATGCTTTTAACCCATTCAATATTTCTGCTGTGGGCTTGTTTTCTCAAGAGTTTTCTTGTTATTTTTTGGTCCAGTTGTTCTATTTATGCTTTCAGTCTCTCTCTCTTTCTCTCTCTCTCTCTCTCTCTCTCTCTCTCTCTCTCTGTTGACTTTTTTGTAAAAATGGCTTCTATAGTTTGCAAAAGTTATTTTCTATGTACTGTTCCGATTTTATCTGTATTTTACTAATCTTCCGACTTTTGCGAGTATATTTTGTTTTAGTTCTTCATGTTTCTGGTGTTGTCTTTTTTCTTACTTTTGTAAGTCATCTGTTTACCCTTTCTATCTTTTTATCTATTATTTATCTTATATAGCGCATTAGCTTGTTTTCGTAGTTTGTTGATCTTTTTTTCCAATCAGGTTTCTCATCAGGGTCCTGCTGATCCATACATTTTTAAGGTTTTGTTCTCTCTCAGTGTTTAGGTTGCGCACATCTGTTATACGTGTCGTTTCACTACTGCGTATTTCCTGCTGTTCTGTTACACCAATTGTCTATGCATTCCAACTCTGAAAACCATCCTCTTATCAGAATGTCTTGCTTTATTTGCAATCCTTTTTCTGTACATGATATTAATTAGACATGTCATATAGTTTCTAGATGCGCTTCAGGTAGTCTCTTTATGTGTGGTTATGTTTTCCCTTTGTGTGTGGTTGTTCTGTAATAGCACTCTATTACTAACCTATTTTCCTTTGTAGTCCAGTTTTACCTGTGAGTTATCGGTTTTCGGCAGTGATATTTTCTACTTATTTGTACTTGTTTCGTGTTATTATCTAATCGGGCATGAGGGGAGTTACCTGTTTTGGGTCCGTAAAATTCTTGTCCTTTATGTTAGCGGGGCTAACGTTCACAGGGTGCCAACCGGGTATTCCATGTTTACTATTAAATGAGAACTTGCCGCTCATGAAACTAAAATATTTTTTTCTGATCCCACAACTTTTAATGACGTTTATTTTTATTTATCGTGTTTAGGTTATGTGGCAACACCATTCCGAGGCTTGATTCACCTGTAATCCAGTCACAAGAAAAGATGGTTCCAACAAAATAAGACAGATAAACATTAAGTATTACAAAACCGCCCCAACTCAGGTAGTCTTTGATATTTCAAAAGTTATAGTGGGGGATAAATACTTGTAAGCATATCTTTTATTTTTTAATTATCTTTAAACGATTTAAATTGTTATCAACAGTCCATATTTTCATAAACAACCTTACTGAAAAAGTAGACAATTATAACCTTCGATTCGAATGATTAACTTTCAGAATGCAAATTTTAATTCTAGTGCTCCTTACCCATGCTGCTTTGCGGAAGCAATCCCGACTATTATTATTATTATTATTATTATTATTATTATTATTATTATTATTATTATTATTATTATTATTATTATTATTATTATTATTATTATTATTATTATTATCATCAGTAGTAGTGACAGTAGTAATTATTTAATATTTTAAAAAATTATTGAAGCATTAAAATCATAAGCGATTTGCAAAAAGTAGTATTTCAGATCGTATGAACATCCGAGGATGAAAAGGAAATATTCTATCTGATTTATCTCACATGGGAAGAGAATCAATGTTCGAATTTTTATTTGTGAAACTAAGTAGACTTGCAATGAGTGAGGGTTCACATATTAGCGTAGTAATCTTTGTTTTTATTATTATTATCACTAAATATTGATTTTATTTTAAAGATTAATACCAAAAATTATACGCGATTGCTAATAAAGAACTATCGAACACTAGTGCTTTATAGACAACAGGGCCACTCTTCGATCTACGCGAATGGCATACCGTTTCAGCGATTCCCGACTGATAACACTGATACGGAGGCGCCCTTTCACGCCGAAGTGGCGAATCCCCAGTCTGTCATTCCAGCTAGGATAATGCCTTTTCAGATATGACCTAATGAGGCTAATTCCACTGCTCCCTGTATTTATGTTGTAATTCTTCTTTCTTCCTTTTCTTTAAATCCAAATCGGTTTTTAATTAGATACAGAAAACTTTTTCAATGTACCCACTTGCTCGTTATTTAATATATTCCACCTCCCATACGGTGTCTTCGCAATCTTCAATTAGCTTTTCTGCACCTTTGATGTTATCTTCCCAAGTTACTGTTTGCTCCATTATAATCACTTCGACCCGATATTCACCTACAGGGAAATCTAGAGGTTTTCTTAAATTAACATCGAGTTATCATTCTCCTTCCCAATTGATATATGTCTTCGATGCGTTTCTATTCGTTGTATTTATTACTTTTCATTTTTACAGAAAATGTATCTTTTCTAAATTTACAATATTTGGTATTTTTCCACTATTTATTTCCTCAACTTTCTTGGTGAACATTTTTCCTATGGTCTTCAGCACGTGGTTGTGTCGCCATGTTCGTCTATATAGTACTAGTGGGCAATGTGACAACATGTGCTTCACTGACTATTTTTGCCCGCACTGCTGGTGAAAGAAGTACATCCTAAGTCGATGTTATCAAGAATTATAACCTAGCTGCTTCTGCGCAGAGATCCCTTTTTAACTAATTTTTGTCTCAACCACTATTGACTTCTCATTGACTCTGTAGTCTACTCTGTATCGCTTTTGCTTTTCATTCTTCATTTATACTCTTCTGCATTTAATTCAAACACCTTTACTTTTCATCCCATCGCTACTTGCATAAAACGGTTAAAAAGATCTTGCTCCGAATCTTCGCCCGTTTATGTGTACTGATCTGATGATATTGTCTAATTGTCTGATAGCTTCATCGACAGCATGTTCTGCATTTCACTCTTTTTCAGTCCGAACTTCCGGTGGACCTTCCCTGATCTTTCTATCTTTAGAATCTATAAGTGTCATTACCGTTGTAACTTTTCCAGCTTTGTAGTCTTCCACTATCGGTGCAAAAGGTAGATTCAGTTGGGCCGCAACTCTCTATAGTTCTGATGTTGTTAGCATTTCCGGAAATTATAGCCATGTTTCGATGTAACAGTTGAATATTTGTTCCATTCTTTCAACTCTTGAAGAGTAATGTCATACATCATCATCGGCCATAATAATATTGAGTACAACACAAACTGTAGACACCAACACTTGAATATTCCATGCAATGCTGTTTTATCAATCGCTTTCAACCCATTTCAGTAACCTTTTGTGTATCTTTACCTTGTTTTCTATCGTTTTATGTGGTTTGATATGATCTCCAAATACTTTTCATTGTTTTTTCAGTACTGCCCGATCGTTGTCGACGTGAAGTCACGGAAATCAGGCGCGTCATCTATAACAGTACCGTCTTTTCTTTAACATGTGTTTTTTTTTATCAGCTCTAATCGGATACTTTACTTGCTTTTGAACTTCTTGACATTTTTTGATTTATGCGCCTTAAACTACATTCTAGATCATGCAATAAACTCATCCAACGGTTCTAAAATATTTCTAGTTGCCTTTTCTTCTTTCATTGGTACTGCAATATCATCCATATATTATTCCAATTCTGTTGTCACCGTGTTATTATCAGATCTACAAGTTTTTACTATGATTTTCATCACTAGAACGAATATAATAACTGATATCTTGCATCCAGCTGCACTATTAAATTTAATCTTTGCCACTCCGTTGTATACGTTCTCGTTGCAAATCTCATCCTCAATAAGTCATGATAATCCTTACCATAAGTCTGATTCTTTAGGGATACAAAAGAATTCCATCGCTTGGTATGTATCGACATGTGGGTATTACCCCCATACGTTGGAAAGATCAAGCCATCTTACTGACAAATCCCAGAAAACACTTACACCACTTAGCAGCGATAATTCAATGGTAAACGGCTGTTGCGATAACAGAATGCGATATGCAACGGACACTACTGTAAATCTGGGGAGAGTATGATTCACTCATATTCAAAAGAACACTACCTATTATTGCAAGTGTGAAATCACTATTAATGAATTTAAAAACTTCGAGTTAGCAAATAATTATAATAATTAGTAGTAGTCGTTCTACTAGTAGTAGTAGTACATTTGTAATTTTAAATTTCTATGACACATCAATTTAGTTAAATTATTTCTAGTAGTTTGAGAGAGTATACGTGTTTTATAGTACGATTCCTGGTAGTAGCAGTAGTAATTTGAATGGGTGTCACCTCTAAGAGTAAAATGTAATGCTATTTAGTCGATTTGTCTTGCAGTCTATAAGTTAACAACCGACAGGTAGCAGACAAGAAGTAGATGATCACAATACAGATCAAACATATGTCTACGTGTTATCTCTACAAGTGGCACTGCCCTACATATAACCTTCTCAGAGCTAGACAGAATTTAAAAAATATATCACTTGATTACTGCTCACCAGCAGACAGCGGGACAGCTTTTGATAAACGACGCTATATCTCGGCCAAGATCAAAAGTTCCAGATAATTTTTAATGAGGAGTTTTTTTCTTCATTCTAAAAAAATGGCATCCACATCAAAAGTTTGATACAACAAGATTCTGCTCACGTGCAGTCGGTTTTATAATGATTGATCTGCAATATGCACCTTTCGATACTGGTATAGTCCATAAACAGTATTTAATTAACCAAAACAGAAGCGCATATATACGTTCTTTTAGTACTTACTTGTTTATCCTCGTTCAAATAAGCATGTTATATGACATAATCACGTTGACACAGAGTTCTCATTAGATAACTAGAGTTAAGTCAGTACCAGTAGCAATGTATGCTGGATAAGAGCGATACACCCATGCAATAAAAACTGCAAAAATTAAGTTCGTAAAAATCAGTTTCCTTGACAGAGGTGTACATACGACTGGTGTAAATGAACTGAAGGGAACACACCTTATTATTTTAGTACGTGTTATTGTTGCTTACTGGGTTTTTTCCATTCACTATTTTCTACAAGTTAGGTTTTCCCAATTTTTTTAAAAGCAAACGTTTAGATGTAAGTTAGACCTGGTGGATTTTGTGACCTATTGCCTTTTTGTTCATACTTACGTGTTATATGGTTCTCATTAAATAAGATCCATGTAACCTTTAAGCTTAGCTAATTAATATAAAAGAAAGCTGCGTGGTTGTAGTACATATAAATATTTACAAAATAAATTCTAATGTAATGGATCCCAGGCTGCACTGAGTCATACCAGCTAGTTTTTCATATAATAATTAATTTTTACAATAATGTATTTATGATAGACAGGAATAATATTATATCGTAGCATGTTTTGCAACCGGTTGTTGAGCTTCGAACGCAGACGTGTTTATCTGAAACATAAATCCAGCAAAATCAATACAAACCAGATAAAAACAAAGTAAAGCAACTAAAAAATGCAATTAATTGATAGCATTAATAATATCAGCAGAATAAATAATCCATGTAATGGTAACTCCGAATTATGAGCTAGCGTTATCACAAGTATTAAAAAGGCCGCTACCTTTGACGTAATAAATATACTAGTATGTATATATAAACAAACTTCTCATACTTTATAGTGGTCTTCTATCACAAAATAACTCACAATTGCAGATACACCTTGGAGACGAAGTGAAAATAATTATTAACTAGAATGTATTACGACTAGACATTAAAATACTATATAGTGGCGATGTTTTTATTAAAAGGTTGTTGAGTGTAAGAAAACAGTCATAGTTATATATATATATATATATAGAGAGAGAGAGAGAGAGAGAGAGAGCGAGAGAGAGAGAGAGAGCGAGAGAGAGAGGGAGAGGGTATATCTCTTCTCATACGATACTTACTCTGTTGTATCCTCAGTCATTGAAAAAGAAAACATTTCTAGACTGCGGCAATTTTTATTTTTATTTAAATCCCTTTTTGGGTAGTTTCTTTCTTGCAGAAAAAAATCATCCATTCCTATGAAATTAACCGTGCGCTATTTGATAAATTAATAATGAACAACAAAATACAACACTATTTTATATTTATTTTTAATTTGTTCTTTTTATATTTTGATAATTTTTCATTGTGTTGAGCTGAAAAGACCGTGGTTTTATTTGTATTTGTGCGCTCTTTGAACACTGCTCCGTAAACAGACTGGTCCGATTTTTTTAATTAAAAAACAAACCAATATAAGTAAAATTACACTTAATTCTACACAATACAAACAAAATAGTTTTATTTTTTACCTCAACCTTAAAGTACGTTTTAGGTTTTGTTAGGTTAAAGTAGTTTTTTGTGCGGAAGAACAAATTTATATTTTAGTAAATAGATATATTTTGTTTAATTGTTCGTTGTTGATATTTTCGATTGTTTATTAAAAATAAATTAAGTAAAGTTATATTTAACTGAAGATGTTCAATAGTTCCTTGAAAAATAGATTATTTTTGTTTGTGTTGTTTCTTTTGTAATACAATTGTGGTACATTTTAAGAATTGATATCCAAGAAAATTTCAGTACTTATGTCATCAATTCCGAGTTTTTCCGAACACTTCGAAAGGTTCGGTTTTTAATGTGGGGAAAATCCATGTTCCTAAATTGAACACTTCGGATTAAGATACAAATTTAAATTGTCGCAGTCTAGAACGATTTCTTTTTCACTGTCATATGGCAGAAAAGCCTAAGTATAGTATGAGAAAGTATCCTAAACTTTAACAGTAATTATATTCTGAAAAGTAAAACAAACAAAAAACAACAAAAAAAGAATTTATAAATAAAAGAAAACCACAAAGATTATTTTACTTCAAAATGTATTATTTATTTTGTCTGGCAAAGCAAACCTTAACGTATAATTGTTTATATTTTTTACAAAAAATATTGAAAGAAGTTTTTAAATACGCTTTGTAAAAAGTATTCATACTTTTAAAGAAGAGACTAATACATTTTCATTAATGAAATTTTTTGTCGTAGTGATAAATTGTTGATGTGAAAGAAAAAAGCAACAGTTTTCCTGTACCCTGTGGTCTATGGAGAAAGCTGTCTTAGGATGTAAATCAGCACCTAACAAATACGAAAGTGTAGTTTATATTATCAGGAATATATACATTCTTACTAATGTACGTATGCAAGTGTTGCCAGCAGAGGATGTTATGTGTGAAAATAGTTTGGTTATTTGTATATTCGCGTCTATTGTTGTATTTAGAAATGTTGTTTACGGAATATGGTGATAGGAAGGTTGACGTAATTTAATGTACAACTCGAAGTAGAGATTTTGTTTTGTGTAACATGAATTATATGAAGGTAAATAGAATGAATAAACTGTAAATACAAAGGAAGTAGAAATGCTTAGCGATGTAGATGATAAAT
The DNA here is from genome assembly GCA_963556195.1 of Sepiola atlantica. NCBI lineage: Eukaryota > Metazoa > Mollusca > Cephalopoda > Sepiida > Sepiolidae > Sepiola > Sepiola atlantica. Next base: position 91,570,580 of record OY744519.1, on the reverse strand, counting down.
TATAAGTGAGCAGTTTTTGTTGATTATCAGGAAATGCTACTATGTTGTATTCCGTAATAACCGATGTTTAGTTAATTATTATCTCTGAATAAATTACACACAGTGATTCTGGTGACGGTATTAGTAGAACATTAATGACTGCTGAAAGCTGATGCTACATTCTGTTTCAAAATGGATAAAATATAATAAACACGAAATGATGAAGAATTGAATGCAACATTTCTTGAAATACTCATAGGTGATTAAGATATTTGGTTATCGGAACATTTTATCATATGAAGTAGTAGATTATATTCCTATAATAACAGCAGTAGCACTGGAAATATCGACGTCATTTTTTATGTAGGAGAAAACTCAAAAAGAACATCATCATGAATTAGATTTAAATAATCAGTAAAACTGCAAATAATAATGAACACTAAAACGTGTGTATTATCTCATAAATAATGAAGAACAAAAATACATTGATTTAAATTAAAATTAAAACCGTAACTAATAATGTGAATTTAGACGTTCGTATCATATCATAACTATTGAAAAGCATCCGTATGAATTACGCACTTGCCAAATCAGGGGTTCTTTAGTCGGTTACATTTCACTGAGGTTAAAAAAACGAAAAGATCTGTGTAACAATAATTATATTGTATTTAAGATAAAAATCCCAAGTAAAACACATATCCAGTTAAAAATCATTTAGCTACGTAAGATATGAACTAGGGTATTGACATCATGAAGACGAATATTGTGGCTGATAATATCGGACACAAATTAGCATTTATATTTTTGCCAAAAATTGTTAGTACGGAGCATAGCCCCAAGGTTCCGTAAGAATATGCACAAGTAAGAACACATTGGACACAATAATTGGGATAAAAAAGACAAACACATGGATCATGTTCTAATGAACAATTTAGTTCAGTAATATAACACAAACGAGGGAGAGAAAAAAAAAAAATATATATATATATAGGAAAAGATAAGTGTTTCTTTGGATGGAAGGTAAGCGATGTATGCGACATTTAATGCACATATTTTATGTAGATCCAAGTTCAACAGAGTTCTAATAGTAATACTATATTCATATGCATCTGTTCTCTTTGGGAACCGAATTAGGTGCATAACGATCTTTTTTGGTAAGTGCGATCGTAACTGAAGTAAAATAGTCAAGCAATGATGCGTTCAATATTCATTGTTTTTATATGCTTTTCAAAGTCATTATCAAATGTTTACATACTCGAAGGCATTTAAACATCATATTCGATGTTCGACTTTCTTAGTCATTTTCTTCAATTAACTCATTCAAACGTGTCGCCTGTCGAAGTACATATTTCCTTTTCCACACGACTGCTTTCGTCGTATCTCAACCACCATTTTTCTGTTACGTCCAGTTTGCAAAAGAAATAAAAGAAGAAGGGAAAAATAACACTATCGCTTGTGTTGAAGCGCTACATTGCCGCCTTTTCTTTTTTTTCTCTGGCCATGAATCAGTAAACAGAGAAAAGGGTTAAAAAGGCACAAATTAGACTTTTGTCGCGAGCCGTTGTATTGCTTATGCCCCTCTCTCTCCTCGCTGTCTGATGTGACGCTCGATTTCGTAACATCAATACATAGTTATGTATACTCTGCCTATTTTTCATCAACAAATCACATGTTTCTGTCTGCGTACGAATAGAAAAAGCTCTAGAAATATCATAATATTTTAATAGTATCTAGATGAAATCCCGACTTTTCTCAGGATTACATTTGTAATAATATATTCTAATTCAAATGAAACGAACTATTAGGTAGATTTTTCAACATGTCGACATACTGAGCAAACGTGATATTTGGATATTCGTGCCTGTAAGACCCGAACATTCATCAGAGAGTCGACTGGTGATATTCAGCTGCAGAAGCTAATAAACGAAGCAAAATCCGGTGATTCGCGTGAAGGAGACGTGCTTCTTTAACTCGTATCGCGCTAATTATTCCATTTTTAGACACCACCATACTCAGATATCACTGCCATGGTTTTAACCTGAAATTGCAATCGGCACGTTAGATAAATATACGAGTCCTGCCAGGATTGAATGTCGTACTGCTTGTTGTTTGTGTTACAGACAAGAAGAAAATGTCTGCTTTTCTGCCACGAAATCAAATAACTCATAACTACTCGGTTTTAATTAAATATTTTTTGCAAAATACAAAACCACTAACCGAAATAACTGAAGCAGCAGGTAAACCATAGATATCCTAACAACATTATCGCGGTGTTGTCCTAGAATAAATCACCCTGCCTCCCTGTCCTTAATCCTTATATTATCATTTTATTCTGATTTATTCTATTTGTATATTATAATTATAATAAATATAAAATGGATAATAGTAAGTAACGGGAACGAAGAAAATGTTAAATCTTATAGATTTAGGTCCGAGTATTGCTAGAACATATTTATTTCTTATGATAAATTAAAATAATAAAATAACTAAAAGGTGAGCAGAGCTAAATGCAGGTTACGGTAAGAGGAAAAGATAACGGTATGAAAATTACAACGAAGTATCGTGGTGGATAAAGAAAACACTCAAATAGAAACTACTTTATGTCTTTCTGTTGGCTTATAAAAAGTACGTCGCAAAGTCTTAATATAAAAAGAGTCAAGAATATCAACATGAAAGGGATACACGAGTTGTTTTTCCACTAGACCGATCTTGACGTCTACTTAAAAATCCGGTATCCCCACCACCAACACCACCGCAATCATTTTATTTATTTAAATCTAGTAGTAGTTTGCACTACATTCGAAGGACATTGAAAAGATAAGACATCCGGGTCAAACGACACGTGTCCACAAAAATTCATCAAGTACATTATTTACCTGCGGATATTCTGAACAATACATACTAGTCTTCCGACTTTAAGGATCTAATAAGGAGACGCATCTGTGCATCCAATGCTAGTGTTGACTGGCTTCTATTCTAAGTAAGTCAAACTCTGCATTTTACCTTAGGATTCACGAAAGAGAAGTATTTGAAATAGTATGTATATGAAGCGCATTCTCTTTAAATTTCATATCATTAATAAAAAAAAGTTTCTTTTAGTATTGCTATTCAACGTTTCGAAGACAAATGTACGTCCTTAATATGAAGTATTTTTATTTTTGTGAACAATCAATATTGATGTTATTATTTAATTTCCCTAGAGTATTACCAACCTCAATGTGTAAACTAGCAGGGCATTTCACTCTTACAACCGCTGTCTAAAATGTTTAAATGGAATGTCTTGTATTACGCAGATAGTATTTTTCTACTTCGAAATTATATTACGTAGGTAAGAAAATTTCAACTTCGAAGTTAACGTTAGAAATTTAGTTAACGTGTAATGGAAAGTGACGCAAAATAACAGGAAGACATGATAAGATACTTAGCAAAAATAAAGTCTAGTTGAGCCTCTTGGGTTTTCCGATGTGAATGGAAACATACATGTTTCGGAGGTATTCCTCTCTCCTCAACGTTGCGGTTTGAAGACTAATATTGGGTATTATACTACGAACAATTTAAGGAAATGTAAACTAACTGTGCCAGAAAAATACAATAATAAAATAAAGTGTTGACTGTAATTTAATTTCCAACCGAATTTTGTGCAACCCACTTTCTCTCTGCCTTTTTCTCAAAAAGTTTTGACTGTAATTCAATTTGCAACCGAATTTCGTGCAACCCATTTTCTCTCTGCCTTCTCTCTGCAATCCAAATCGCTTCGCCCTTCCTTCCCAGCTGTCCTCTTCATTTATATCAATTGATATCCACATATGCAAATCAGAGACCATCATAAAAACCTGCACCTATGAGGAGAAACCCTTTTTTAATCTTCAGACACAACATGCGAAGTACCTCATTAGCATCGCTAACCGTGTCATCCCAATTCTGTGTAACAGTTGTAGCGCAACGTTTAATAAAGCCTGTTGCCACTCGAAGCTATCCACACACTGGAAAGTGTCCCACCAGTTTGCAACACATGGAGAATACACATCTTCGTGTCATATTCTCGGAGCATCCACTAATTACAAATTCCTTGCCGCCATCGCAGTTGGCCATGCTTTGCCCAAATTTCTAATCCCAGCACAGTTTTCCTGCGTTTTTACTAGAAAGTGTGTACAGGTCCAGATGCTTCCTTACGGATTCTGCCGACGTCATATCTTCATTAATATATGTCATCAATATACGCCGACATTGCTCTCCTTATCGTCTTATCCTGGGGTAACACAACCTCGAACACAGTCCGCATTACAAGAGGCGCTATATTGAAATTAAATCCTAACCTAGTTCGTCAATGTCTTTGTCCTTTAAATATGACTGTCTGGTACGGCCAGAGGGATCTCTCAACATGGATCTGTAGGTATGCCTTCCTGAGGTCCAGATTGGATATATTCGTTTCTTGCTGTCTCAATTTTCGCATTTTCTCTGCGCAAACACCTTATCGCCAGTGAATGCATCAACATAGGTGTTTAATTCACGATAGTCCATCAGAGAACGCACCTTAGTTTTATTAGCATGTAGCACAGCCATCAGTGGTATTAGTCCCTTGGGTGGGCCAAACTCCTCCTGATTATATGGCAACAATCAACCGTTGTTTATCCAGGTCTGAAACTTCCCTTAATTTATTAGACATTGGATATTCAGTAATCCGAGTTTCAAGTTTCTCTGGTGCAACAAAATCAGCTTTGTTAATACAAAGCGCTGCACAGATGGGTTGAGCCTCGCAAAACTCCACACTTCCAGATTTTGTGATGCGAACGCCACTGAGTTCTTAAATGGCGCCAATGCTAAGTAACATATCGAAATGAAGAGGTTTACCTTGCATAATCAGCACGTTGATTGAGGCAACGTTACCAGTCTCTGTATGAATCTTAATAGTGCCATTTCCGCAGTAGGCCTGCAGATCTGCTACATATACGTCTACAGTCTCACCCGGACGCAATACACATACCCCGAACTTCTCATACGCTGTAAATCTGTCATCGGCAAAGGCAGTGAATAGAGCTCCTATAATTGTTGCTGCATCGGATCTTTCTTCTTGAGTTAGTTGCTGGTAAACTGCAAATGCTCCCCCAGTTAGCCAAAGTAGAATAACATTTTCAAGCCGCTTCACTCAAGATAAGTCACACACTAATTCCACCTTCTCAATTCATTCAACGACTGCTCCAGTCTCATCAAAGTCAGAAATTATCTTTACGTCAAAACGGCTATCCATTTTAAGCCGAAATTGCTTGTTAACTAACTATGCCAGTAAAAAAAAAGAATAAAACAAAGTTTTGACTGTAATTTGATTTCCAACCGAATTTCGTGTAACCCACTTTCTCTCAGCCTTTCTCTCCCCAATCCAAATTGCTTTACCCTTCCTTCCCAACTGTCCTCTTCATTTATATCAGCTGATATCCACATATGTAAATTAGAGACCACCATAAAAACATGCACCTATGAAGAGAAGCCCTTTTTAAATCTGAAGACACGACATGCGAAGCACCTCATTCTTTTTTTCTGACGGTGAGTGTTCCTATTTATTGTCACAGGAAAATAATTAAAAAATATATATTAGATCTAAAATGAATATGTGCTTCTGTTGTTGAGAGTACGAACACTTATTACAACTGTTATGCTGACCATGCTACAACTCCATAGGTCGCGACGGTATCTCTTAGTCTCAGCAAGAAACCCCCTAAACACTCTGGTTTGCGTTGCTTTGTTTCTTTTTGGTGCGTTGCTGTATCTAGTACTGACGAACACACACCGAATGAAATAAATGAGAATGTGAACGAGTTCAATGTAGATGTCAACAAAGTGCAATCGGAGAACGAATCAAAACAAGCACCGGGTGTGTTGTTAATGAGGTTGAATACACGTGGCCAGTCTAGGAACAATATTCAACAACGTTGTTGAGACAATGAAACATATTCTGATAGAAATTACGCAGCGGAATCATTTTGGAAAGCAAATCCACAAAAGCGATTTCAAAATATTGAATGGAATGGTCTGATGAAATATCTTTTATACATTGCATTTGTACACATACATACGAACATAAATAATGAGTATAGCTATAATGACTTTATCGCCGGGCGTCGTCAAACTAAGTCAAAGTAAAGCGTGGGAGACGAATAGTCATTGTTTCGTGAATCACATTATAGTTGTAATCTACCTTCTTTATTTGGAAGTGTATTAATGTTTATTCTATGGGATGAAATTGAATATTTGTCCAAATTAAAGGAAAAATGATGAATCGTAAGCTTAAAGGTTTTCTATGTGTATAGACACTTCTAGCTAACGTCTAACATGTTTGTAATCTACTGAAAAGTATCATGTCTTCGGATTTCTTTTATACAAGTAGTATTAGGAGGAGTAGGGGAGGGAGGGGAAGCAGATTTATTGAATAATCCTGCACTTAATTTAAATCAAAATAATGTATAAATAGATGTAAGAATTAAATAACATAAATATACATTCATAAAATTGAGAACACGAAATGAGAAAAATATTATATAAATATTATCATTTCAATTGTTTTAGTTTTAAAATGTTTAATCTCGGAAATTTGCATTAACAGATTAATAACGAAACAAAGCTACATATGACCAGTTTATTTGTTATAGCATACAATTTAATAATAAAAAAAACTTCATATGATCCTAAACGAAGAAATTCAATATTAAAGTTATGTTTTCTTTTAATCTCATGTATTCTGTGTTGTTGTTTGTCGTAATATTTAAATATTAAAGAATAACAAAAACAAACTTTCGAATTTCATAACTTATCTGGAGTGCTGTAAATATTATTTAATTCTATATTTAACTAAAGAAAGTAGATAATAACATTATTTTGTATATATATATATATATATATATATATATATATAGTCTAGCGGAATACCCGACCCAGGATAGGTAAAATTAATTCCCAGAGTAGATAAGTTGAGTACTAATCTTATGTCCTTTTACAAATATTAAAACCAATATATAATGCTACTAAACCTTATGTTTAGAATTATTATTCTAATTATGATCAAAATCTATTATCTTTTTCTTATTCTGAAGAATGTCCAAAATGAAAGGCTAAAACTTAAGGTTTTTTAAGAAGAAATTTACATTCAGGTAATTTTGCTTAATTGGTGTCTAATCACTATTGATCAAATTTAATGCAAAACTGGAATTTTTTAATGTTTAAATAAGGGTTGCTGCAATGTTCTGCCTCCTACGAGCACGTTAAAATATTCCAAAGAAACAAGTGAATGTTCATTCACTGCTTATTGTTAAAATTGCATAAACATAAAAGGTATCTAGATTTTCTCGAAGTAGTTCCACACCAGTTTTACTCAATTTTCATAAAACTCTATTAAACAAGATCTAGCCCACATAACTCTAGCCTAGCAGCCGTGTTCCAAAATTCATAATGATCGGTTTGTTTGTTTAGGAGGTAATCCTGTACATACACATATATAAACCTATACACATACTTAAAATTGCATGTATATATATATATATATATATATATATTATAATATAAAATGAAGTAATAAAATAAGGTGTCAATCAAATTTTATTAGAATTCAAAGTTCATGCAAAGCATCCTTAAGTCCTTAGCTCATGAGTTTTCAAAGATAATTCTTCTCTTCAGAGGACCATTACCGCAGTTATACTACTACAGGCAATAAAATTACGCTTTGAAAATATATAAAATTATATACACAAATATATAAAAATACATAACATCAAACATATCAATCCAAAAACATACTTTTGTTGAATCCATACAGTCCATCCAGGTCATACAAGTTGAGAAGCATAATCAGGAAGGACATTACTCCAAGATACAAACAGCAGTCCAAATATGTGAAATTGAAGGGGCCGGCAAGGTTATCCAGTCGCGAAATGTGTCCATATTCAATGTTAATGATAAATAAATCAATCAAAATAATACAAAAAGTCCAATCAAAGTTCCGAGATCCCAACATGTGCAACTCTAATCAAATCCAAATTCGTTGTTTAATTAGAAAACCAGCTAAATCCGAATTGAGCAAAACAAGACGGACTCCCATCACATCTAGCCAGAAGAGCGAAAAATATATAAGTGATCTTCTCACCAGACATGACAAATCCCTAACGAACAGAAGGCGATATTAAATTGTCTACATCTCAGAATGACTTCAACGGGTTCAAGATTATGTCTGTCCTACTTCCTGTTTGACAGGTTCAAGAAAAGACAGCAACATACAACCCCGCCATCCATCCCACCCAAATTAGGTTTTCACTGTCTGGGTCAGTAAGCTTATTCCATGTCAAAGGGGAAGGAGCTAAGAAGTTAAAAGAAAACTAAAAGGGAGTTAGGAAAATTAGGTCAAGTCATCACGTACCCATCCAAAAGTATTACTTAAAATCTGGCTTACAGTAAAAAACCGACTTCACAAATCTAGCCCCATCAAGTAATTTAGAATATTTATGAAGTTAAAAATTACGAAGTTATTAAATTCCAATAATTTTATAGTTTAATTCAAGATTTAATTTTTAAGATTTAATTTTAACAGGCTAGAAATTATTAGTAGTTTAATTTAAGATTCAATCCCATCAGCCCAGGAATTCCAACTCAAGGCCTGACATTTCCCAATTAAAAAGTTTAACCTGCCCTAAGGTTTAATTTTTCCCAATTAAGATTTAATTTTCCCAATTACGAAGTTATCTAAATAATTAGAACTTAATAATTTAATAGTTTAATTTAAGATTTAATTTTATCAGGTTAGGAAGTTTAATTTAAGGTTAGGTTTGTTCAATCAAGAAGTCCAATCCAAATTAGGGCTTAATTTTTCCTAATCTAGAAGTTGTAAATATATTCAAGGTTTAAGGTTTAATATTTCCCAATTAAGAGGTTGTAAAGATATTGTAAAGATATTGTAAATATATTTAGAAACTGAAAATTTAGGTGTATACATTTAGAAACTGAAAATTTAGGTGTATAAACCCTTACAACCTCGGAGTCTAAATCCCTTAGGCAAAAAAGATTAAAAATCAAAAAGGACCCATCTCGAAGTCTGGACACCCCCGGTTTCATTGCTCGCCCAAACAGCTACAGCAAAACTAGTGGTGGTTTCAATATAGCATATTTGAATTTCCTTCTGTGTCGACATTTGGAGACTAATTCACTCCTAGAATTTATCAGATTTAAATGTTTAGGTGCAGTAGCTATCATTACAGCTTCAGAGTTGCATAGACCACAAGATCTGGATCCTGGGCTGTAGGAGTTTGATTTTTTTAAGATAGACCACTTTATATTGTGTGGAATATTATTTGATCTTAAATTTTTAACTAAAGTGGTCAGGGATGTTCTGTTGTTACCGACATCGTTATTGAAGGAGTAGTTATGCATGGAAATGCGGGATTTAATTAAATTTGCTGTGGCCCCAATATATGTGTGTACCCTAGGATTTACCCTTATTCCCGCGCCATTTATATTCCTATTCACAGGTCTATTTCTATTTACTGTATTTATATGATGTGGATTAGGTTGGTTGATTGATTGTATATTATTGTTATCGTTACCTTCCATTGGGAACTCATTACCGGTTTGCTGAGGTAGAGGATGGATATTAGAATTGTTAGGTCTAGAGTTATGGTGCAAATTAGTTGTGGTGCTCAATTGTGGAATTTGATTAGGGGCTGTATTTATGTGGTCTCTAGGATTCATTATATAATTATTTTGCTCAGTTACAGTACAAGCATATACAATATCAGAATATGTGCATCTATTGTCCAATGGGCAATCACTGGTGCGCCTGCAGTTGCATGTATTTATAGGATTGGAATAATTAGAATTAGATTGGATATTTTTTATTTTTTTGCTATTTGCTGAGATTATTGTTTGGGCTATATTTGGCATAGTAGAGTATGAAATTTTAATTGAATTCTTATTAAGTATGGAGCTATATTTATGTGGGTATTTAAAAGAGTTTTCCAATTTGCTGAGATTATTGTTTGGGCTATATTTGGCATAGTAGAGTATGAAATTTTAATTGAATTCTTATTAAGTATGGAGCTATATTTATGTGGGTATTTAAAAGAGTTTTCCAATATTTTAAAGAATTCCTTCGGGATATTGGTTTTAACGTTATTATTGAAAGGTGGGTTAAACCAAATATTATTTTTCCTTCTAAGGCGTTTACGTGCAGTAGGTGTAGGGCTATCTATATGTTCTTGATTTTCATCAGGTATGATAGAGTGCCTTAGGGGTCTTTGTTTATTTACATTTCTTTTAGTTCGGCTCCTATTGCTAGTTGTCATATTATGTGTAATAATATTTACAGTTCTATCATTCTCTTTGTTTTGGTTATAAGTTATTTTTTTAGAATATCCAGAGTTGAGCAATGCATTGTTATAAAATTGTGCGTTTTGGTTGAAAATGTTTTTATTGGCAGAAAGCTTAGATATTCTATTGGAAACAGACGGTACTATTGAATTAATTATAGCTTTCGGGTGGTTAGATAGTTTATGTACATAGAAAAGAGTTAGATTGGGTTTATGGAAAGGGCTATATGATCCGTCATTGAGGTTAAGGGTGATATCAAGGAAGTTAGAAGTTTTTCTCTCCGGATCAACAGTTATGGAAAGGCCGAAATTTCTGAAAAAATCATGTAATTCTTCAATTGTTTTGCTATATCTTCTAGGTCTTTCATCTGAGACAAATAGGGCATCGTCTCTGTATAGGCCCCCTCTTAAATTTTTAAACCTATGTTTCATTTCATTTAAGAGGAATAAACCCACTAGATCCGTTACCTGAGCAGAATCAGAAGCTCCCATAGTAATATCGAAATCGTTGGGGGTGTCCTTTCTGGTCCATAATTTGCCTTCGAATTGGAGAATAGATCTTCTTGCTAAGGTGATCAGTTTAATTTCCTGATCAGTAAGGTCTGAATTATTTTTCGCTAAATTTAGGGCTTTATTTAAGAGAATTGGGGTAATAGATTGGTAATAGTTGTCTATGTCAAAAGTTATAAAACTTAATCTATGTTTATCTTTAAGGTTCATAAACCATTCAATTACGCTATCTGAAGATTGCCACAATGAAAAGAAAATGTTATTTCTGATTGTCGGGATGACCCTATCAAGAATTTTTTTACTGATTATGCCTAAGTCAGATTTTGATGGGCAAATTAACCTTATTGATGGGTTTTGTTGAAAGTTAGTCTTATGGTCTTTAAGAGAAAATCTAGGTGTAGCTGGCGTAACTATTTCTGCATGGTTAGTTAGATTCATATATTTAAGTAGTTTTTTAGCCTCCAAATTTATATCTATAATTTTATTGGGTGGTGCAATTTTATATGATTTATGCAACTCACGGTATATTAAGTTTTTGTAAGAGGTATAATCCAATTTGTAGTAGTTCTTAGTCTTGTCTGCCGGAACAATGAAATCCGTATGTTTGTTAACTCTCCTGGTAAATCCATTTATTTTTTTGACGATAGAACTGCAATATTTAGTCTGCTTCCTGAATTTAATTCTTCTGACCAAGTCGAACAAGGCATTCTCAAAGCCGGCCAAATCATCATTCTGCCTAGGGAAAGATGTTGTTTTAAGGCCGTAATGAGCTGCGGCAATTCTCTCAATTTTTTTGAGCTCCTTAAATGAGTTCAATGGTAGTCCACCTCCACCAGTATTTTGCCGTTTCGTGTCTCCATTGTCAATCCGATCCGGTGATGATTTTAGATCATGATGGTAAGCTCTCCATCTAACATTTATCAAAAACTTATTTATTGACTGGACCAATTTGTATATATAAGCCTCCTTAGTTGGAGTAGGTATGTTTTTGGCTGATAATGGAAGAAATTCTTTGCTGAACATATCCGGATTGTAATTAAAGCTCTACCTCACGGGAGCTTAAATATATGAAGCAATCCAACAAAAGATATAAGCGTCAACTAATATCTTATAATTAGTGAAACATCCGGATAAAAAACTGAAGCTCAATATACTGGATAGAGCATTAATATTATAATATAAAATGAAGTAATAAAATAAGGTGTCAATCAAATTTTATTAGAATTCAAAGTTCATGCAAAGCATCCTTAAGTCCTTAGCTCATGAGTTTTCAAAGATAATTCTTCTCTTCAGAGGACCATTACCGCAGTTATACTACTACAGGCAATAAAATTACGCTTTGAAAATATATAAAATTATATACACAAATATATAAAAATACATAACATCAAACATATCAATCCAAAAACATACTTTTGTTGAATCCATACAGTCCATCCAGGTCATACAAGTTGAGAAGCATAATCAGGAAGGACATTACTCCAAGATACAAACAGCAGTCCAAATATGTGAAATTGAAGGGGCCGGCAAGGTTATCCAGTCGCGAAATGTGTCCATATTCAATGTTAATGATAAATAAATCAATCAAAATAATACAAAAAGTCCAATCAAAGTTCCGAGATCCCAACATGTGCAACTCTAATCAAATCCAAATTCGTTGTTTAATTAGAAAACCAGCTAAATCCGAATTGAGCAAAACAAGACGGACTCCCATCACATCTAGCCAGAAGAGCGAAAAATATATAAGTGATCTTCTCACCAGACATGACAAATCCCTAACGAACAGAAGGCGATATTAAATTGTCTACATCTCAGAATGACTTCAACGGGGTTGTATGTTGCTGTCTTTTCTTGAACCTGTCAAACAGGAAGTAGGACAGACATAATCTTGAACCCGTTGAAGTCATTCTGAGATGTAGACAATTTAATATCGCCTTCTGTTCGTTAGGGATTTGTCATGTCTGGTGAGAAGATCACTTATATATTTTTCGCTCTTCTGGCTAGATGTGATGGGAGTCCGTCTTGTTTTGCTCAATTCGGATTTAGCTGGTTTTCTAATTAAACAACGAAATTGGATTTGATTAGAGTTGCACATGTTGGGATCTCGGAACTTTGATTGGACTTTTTGTATTATTTTGATTGATTTATTTATCATTAACATTGAATATGGACACATTTCGCGACTGGATAACCTTGCCGGCCCCTTCAATTTCACATATTTGGACTGCTGTTTGTATCTTGGAGTAATGTCCTTCCTGATTATGCTTCTCAACTTGTATGACCTGGATGGACTGTATGGATTCAACAAAAGTATGTTTTTGGATTGATATGTTTGATGTTATGTATTTTTATATATTTGTGTATATAATTTTATATATTTTCAAAGCGTAATTTTATTGCCTGTAGTAGTATAACTGCGGTAATGGTCCTCTGAAGAGAAGAATTATCTTTGAAAACTCATAAGCTAAGGACTTAAGGATGCTTTGCATGAACTTTGAATTCTAATAAAATTTGATTGACACCTTATTTTATTACTTCATTTTATATTATAATATTAATGCTCTATCCAGTATATTGAGCTTCAGTTTTTTATCCGGATGTTTCACTAATTATAAGATATTAGTTGACGCTTATATCTTTTGTTGGATTGCTTCATATATATATATATATATATATATATATATATATATTAGAATAATACACGTTTCAGGACGGTTAAATTAACTTCCGAAATAAAAATGTTTTCTACAACTTGTATAGCCCTTACACACATCTAGATTAAGATATAATGATATTAAAACTTATGTTTTGAATTATTATTCTAATTAGAATAAAAAACCATGACATTATTTTCATTCGAGAAGATTTAAGTCTTAAAACAAAGGCATTGCAAGAAGAAATTGAAAATAAGTGATACTTTCCTTAATTTGTTTCTAATGACCATCGACTAAATTTATTGAAAATCTGAGATATTTGAATTCTCTAATTGGATATTATCTTACGATTACCCCTTTACAATACCGTAAAAATACTCGGAACATTCTGTAATTTAAGGTAATATTTCTTGATTCATGTATTATACATATTACAAAGAATTCACAAAATTCGGAAGTATCTAAATTTAACAATTGCAATGGTTGTGCGTAAAACCATATTTAACTAAATAGAGGCAAATCTTTATACCTAGAAGCTGTCTTTCAAACTGATACAAATATATATACATATAGAGCTATCTCACTTATATATATATATATATATACATATATATATTATTTCATGTATACACATAACATATTATAAGGAGATATAATATATTATGTATAGATTTGTAGTATTTACTTCAATACTGCTAAAACTGTGAGTAGAGCGCAGTAGTAAGTTATGAAAATATGTTTATGGCAATTAAGCTACACAGACGTTATATAGTTGACCAATCAGAGTCTCTCGTATATATCCACCTCCTTCTGGATGTACATCATGCTTTTCTTTAATCTTGTCCTTTTTGTTTATGATGAACCCAAGTTGTGTGCTCTGAACTGATACAAAACTAGCTAACGGCTATTTTATCATTTTCTGTTAAGAACAATAAATCAGGTTTCGCCCAAATAAATAAATACATAGAAAAGAAGTATTATCTGTAAGGAGTAACTAACTTATAGTTATAATAAAAGCTAATGCATTATACCGCAATTCGATCTCGTGCAAAACTAAGTGTGATAAAAAATTCTACTAGATCTAGAAATTGGGAGAAACCTGTAAGACCAGTAAAAACGAATGAGGTGTTGGGCCACGAATCATCTGATAGTTTCAAGTAACATCAAGCTTTTCCTTGAAGTCTTAGACACAAACATTCAAAAGCGTAATTTAGGGTGGACGTCTTGTTTCCGATCAAAGCGAAGTTGAGCTTGTACGATGTTGAACAAACTAGGAACGAGCGATAAAAGCAGTTCATGACTGAGAACTTACCTTGAAGCGTCTTCAAGCTGCATCTTTTATGCAAGACGTTGTATGAATATGCTCATAAATGATCGATGAACAGAATACGCCAAACGCTTATAAACATACGAAGAAAATAGAGATCGATGCACACACTTCTCCTAAACAATAACAACAGAGATACAACAACAAGGAGGCTTGTCTTTTAATCGATATAAAAATGTAAGAAAAGGAAAAAGAATTGATATATTCATCTTTCTATTCTCAAGGTTTTCATAAAAGATATATATAGACGCCATTACACTGTGGGTTTGTCAGCCGGGCGATCGTGATGGCGGCGAAAAACGGGGAAGGGAATGTAAAACGTTTGCAAAGGAAATGAGTGCGGAGCTAGAAGCCAAATTTATTAAATGCTGTTTGCAGCCGACAATAAAACCGTAATTCCCTACGGATAATGGCAAAAACAATCAAATACCTTTATTTCTTGTTCAGTTTGTTTGCTTCGTTTTTTACTATATTAAGCTCTTTTCATGTGTATGTTTTTTTCGTATTTATGTGTTTTGATATTTATGTGTATTCATATTTATGTCTTTTCATGTGTATGTGTTTTCATATTTATGTGTTTTCACATTTATGTGTTTTCTATACAATTATTTAAGAGTTTGGTATTAATTACAAGAAATAAATGTTCAGAGTTTTGCCCGAACCTCATTGTTTAAGATGTTCTTTCTCTTTACTTAAATTCGTCTACATACAGCTATAATCATTTTTTACACCAGTTCTTGTTACCCAACCGATATTAAGCGAAATTGAGCCTAGTCAGTATTAGATGGGTGACCATTTAGAAATAACAGATGTCGTATTTAAGAAAATGGGAGCATCTTTCGGACACGATTTCTGCAAAACTAACGATGTCAATATTTGCACACTTTAAACTGCAAATAGAAGGTCTCCTCTATTTAATATATATATATATATATATATATATATATATATATATATATATATATATATTGATTATATGGCTCCGACGGCAGATAGACTGAACAGTGATGTAGGATGTAACAATGTTTATTAAGTTTCTATATACCTTATTACCTGTTGTAAAGAAGGAAAAAATAACATGATTAAAAGTAAGTAAATAAGTTGATACATATAACGAACGAAACACAACAGGGAAACGTTAGAAAAACATAAAATACAATTAATTTTAAAATATGAAGATCAAAGTAAAAGTGTCCACAGAGAGAGAAGAAATACATAGATACAGATTAATCAGGAGCATAAGTAAGGTGTATGACTGCATACATCCGCCTGACAACGTAAGTATAGTACGAAGTCTTATGCGGGCCTCACTTCTTGATATTGCCTTAAGTATTCCCAAAGTTATCTTAAGGTAACTCAAAAATGTTTATCTGATAAAGATTAAATGTTGCATGGTGGTAACAATTGTCAAAGAGGATCAGATCTTAAGATTAAATTTAAAAAATAATGAAAATATCATGAAATGCATCTAACATCTCGACACTGGCTGAACTTTTCAACATAAAAGTCAAACGTCAATGTCAACGTAAATGTTATATAAGACACCGGACTCCATTAGGTACGACATAGCGAAAGTAGTTTTCTTTTTCCATTGACATTTTTAAAAAAATAAGTTAGTTATTATTGTAATTGTTTTACAAATTTATTTTCTAATTTATGCATAAAATAAATTAAATTTACAAGTGTTTTTTTTTATTAGAGTTTAATTGTTTAAATTATGATAACCATGTTTTGTATTTTTTTTTTACAAGGACTTCAATTGACTGTGGTCTGTTTAACCTGCTGCGCTGGTGCATCGCGACGCAAATTCACTAGACCAACCAGACAATCTGCCAAGTCCCATCCATTCACTGTGGATATCCCTAGGTGCCGAAGAGCTTTCTACCCCAAAAGCATCTTTTCTCGTGCTGCTGGACTCTGGAACTCTCTCACTGCTCCCTGTGGTCATGACGGTACGTAAATACAGAAATTAAAAACTAATGTAAACAGACATCTCGCTGCACAGCTCCCAATTTAGGTTGACCCCCTCCCCTAAAAAAACTCACCGTTTTTCTCAGTAGCCCCTTACGTCTACAATGGCAGTCTGCCTTGTTTGATTTTTTTAAGTACAATTTGAAAAAGTATTTTCCGTTTATTTATAATTATTATTATATGAGATAAATATAATATTAACGCTGAGTAAAACAAAAATGCAAACGTATATTTTATTGTTATAAAGCTAGATCTGAAATTATATTGAGCTTATTGTGTGTGCTAGATCTTGGATCGAGTCTCTTCCGGCTCCGAGATGTTTATTCTCTACGTTATATATATATATATATATATATATATATATATATATATATATATATATATATATATATATTTAATACAAAAAATTAGTGTAACATCCATACCGTCGGTTTTCAGTAAACGTTCAGCAGCCTTTATTGATACTCTTGCGAAAACCAAGATGATAGATGTAATGTGATTTGGTGAACAAGCAAAAAAAACATCACTCGATGTCTAATGAAGAGATTTTTCATCTCTGAATTCGCCTGTGTGTATATATGTGTGTGTGCGAGTTCCGTCTTTTTTTCTTTTCGACCATCTACGACACATCAACCCATTATTATTTACTATGATTAACTTCACACTTGTTCATTGTATCATTCTCTTTCTTTTCTTTTGCAGTCTGTGATATTGTTTTTTACTCTACTAAATAAGTTCACATATGTTTGTGTTTGTCTCTTTTTTATTTTCATGTAAACTTTGCTCAAACAATGTCTGTTTAATGTTTACCTTCTTTTTCTGTTCCCTTTTCCGTTTCTATGTATTAAACGTAACAGTCTCTGAGCAACAAGAAACAATTAGTATTTTAGAATACAAAAGTTACTGAAAATTGATGTTGTATTTCAATCTCTATCGCTTTTTTCTTGTTTATACCATTAGTTTGCCCTCCCCCTCTCTCTCTCTCTCTTTCTCCCTTTCTCTGTGTTATCCTGTATTCTTTCTTTTCTCTGATTTCTTTTATTATCTTTATCGTCGCCTCATTTCTGTTATTTTTTTTACTGTTTGTCAACTTTCTTTCTTTTTCTCTGACGAGTTCCTGTATGTGGACTACTGGTTATTTTTCGTCGCCGTAACTAGTGTTCGCGATGCTACCATGTGAGAGAGCCTATGGCGGAAGTGTCACAAAACCACGTATTTGTTTACGTTGTGACTCTTAAAACTTACTTGACGTTCTTAAACCTGTTTTTTAGTTCTCTTCTTCACTTACGCCTTATCGCGGATCTTAATTCTTTTACCCTGTGTGTGTATTCGTATACGTGTGTGTGCACTCTACGGGTTCTTAGAGTCTGTATGCGTGTGTGTATGTGTGTGTAAATTTTATTAATTCTATTTAGCAGGTGTGCGTGCGGGTGTGCTCTAATTCATCAATCCCTTAATCTCTTTTTTTTTCAATCAACAACCGACAAGCCTAAATGTCGATTTAATATAATGCGCAAATTTATCTCAGATTCACTCTATCGTTTCTATTTGGTTCCATCCTGTCTGATTATTCACAGGGGTGACAAATACATTTCTAAAGGTGTGTATCACTCTAACGCACACTAAGCTCGGACATTATCCAAATCCATAGCAGTTGAATTACTCCTATCCGACATAGGGCGCTAACAAAATATCAAAATATATATGTATATCATTCCAGACACAGCATAACAGTTAATTAAAGAAATATTGAAAATTGAAAAAATAAATAAATGCGTTTTATTGAAAAGCAAATATATGGTCTCCACTTATTTATTTTTGTCGATTTGTTCACGTTTTCGCCATTAACTGCATTGCAACTATTCTTTTATATAAAATACTGATATACTTATTTACCAGCG
>OY744519.1:91534395-91546895 GCA_963556195.1 Sepiola atlantica | reverse complement strand
TTCTCATCCTCGTTTGAGTGTTAAAATGTTGGAACGTTCGCCAACTTCAACTGGCAACTTACTTTATGATTTTTTTCCGATCCTCTCTCAATCGATTACCTATTTTTGAAAATATAGTCCTCAATCGGCATTCTTAAAAATACCAAAAGATAATATGCTTATCCTTTCATCATCCCCACATCCTCTAAATTATGGAAACACTCACAGCCGCATACCAAATACGATGTCTACCCAAACACCTGACCTATACATTGTAGGAATTTAGGTTATCATTTTTAGTAACTATCTTGTATTTTCGATAACTTGAGGGTCGTTACACTGGTAATAAAACTTTTTTAAAATTAACTGAATCGAGAGAGGCATGATCTTAAATACTGCGATTGAAGCCTGAGGTGGGAAGAGCCGTGATACCTTTTATTTCTTTTTATCTTTTTTCTTGGATCTTAGCTAGACGGACGCGTTTCATGCGTCGTTGTATAAGCCGTTAAAACTCCTGTTTACTGCATTCGTTTTAGCAAAACACGAAAATGTATGTGAACCGTAAAAAAAGTGTAATTGTTTTTAAGCCCTTTTCCTCAGGACAACAAGCATGTATTGTCCTAATCCGTCATGCAGGATTCGAAGTATTACATTACTATTAGACGATGATCATCATACTTGTTATTAGAGGATATCCAAATCAAAGCATAAGGTAAATCGTATTTTGCTCCTATGTAGCAGGTCTGTTTTAGCACGTACCAAAAGCGGAAATCAACAACCATAGGAAGAGATATGGAAAACCAGGAAAAGATACGCACACACGCAATTTATTATCGTAAGAAACACACATACGTTAACAAATACAGCTCGAAAATTAGAGAATAAAGAGAAAGAAAAGTAAATTTACAGACGTATGAAAAATATATTTTACAGAAACAAAGAAAAGAGAGAAAGAGATTGGTATAGCTTGATCTGCTGTTTAGTAAATACAATTGTGATGATTTTATACGTATGCATTTTTAGAAAAGTAGCGCTACATTTAAACTGAGATAGAACACGCAATACTTTACTATGGCACTCACTGATACACAAGTAAACTTTCCGAGAAACACGTGCCAAACAAGATCATGTTGTCTCTCTTTAAAATGGCATTCGTTACACTCCTTTATAATGAAGAAATATTAATGAATTCAGATGTTGTTGTATTTAGTCCAGCGTCCGCCAAAAGTTGAATTCTTTTTTGCAAAATACAGAAAACAGTTTTTACAAAATAAAAAAATAAACCTATACAGATTTAATATTATATTTTGTTATTGTTCTTTTAGTTTAATGTATCGCGTGTTTTGTATTGCTTTTTCACAGAATCAATGCTTGCGACGGGATCAAATGACAGATACGTTGTGATAGCAAAATTCCTGAACCTGTAGGGCGTATAAGCACAAGTTTTACTTTTATGATCGACGAGGGATCCTGGAAATGATATTCTGTTTATAATTGTTGATGCGGGAAATTGCCAGGCGTTAGAATTCGCAAAGAACAGATTTTAGTTTTTAGTTCCATGCTCTTCTCTCGAACGAGTTGGAGTTAGATTATGTGAAAGCGCTCTGAAGTGACTTCCGCTTCCCGTCTGTCTGTCTATCTCTCTGTCTGTCTGTCTCTCTCGCTATTGTATATATATATATATATATATATATATATATATATATATATATATATATATATATATATATATATATATTGTGTGTGTATTAAGACAGCATGTTTTCATTTAGGCATACGTTGTTGTGCATCACGGAATGTTCTTGTTTTATGAATCTTTCTTTTTATCTTCTCGATCCTTCGTACAATCCTATTTGTATTCTTGTCCAATTGGTGGCTGTAGGCTCTGTAGCTGTTTTGTTCCATTTTTGTCTGCGATTATTTTCGATTGACTTCTCTCATCTGTCTTGAGGCGGAGGATCCGACCTTCATATTCATGACTGTTAAGTTCAAGCTGTTCTGTAAATTTATAAAGTTTTAAGATGACGTATGTGTAATTATACTGTATGTGATGACATGTTAGTCGCGTAGTTGATTACAATTTACACTATTTACATTGTTAACCAATATTTAACATTAACAATTTACGATATTTCAAAAGGGTTAAATGTAAAGTTATTTTTCCATAGCCTAGAAACTTGAAAATATGTTGACTGGATTCGTAATTAATGTTCTTTATTGTGGTACTTTCGTGTATGTGCAAGGCCCTTAAGATTTCCAGTCTTTTCACATTTGAATCGTGGGGTAGATTTTCGTGTTATTGACTAACAGTTGTCTGAATTTCAAATGGGGGACTTATGTTGTTTCAGATAGTGGCAGATTGAACTGTAGCCCGTAAGATGTAAGGTGAGTCTTCGGGAAGTATTAGTAAAAGTGTGGCCGATGTAAGAGATACATTCTCCTAAGGGGGAGTGAAACTGATAAATTACATTGATTCGTTTTACTAGGATTTTTGCATGAGAAGTGTTATTACTCATGATTAGGTTGTGATTTTTATAGTAAACGATGAATCTAACTATGTCATACGTATTAACAGAGGATATATGCGTGTGTATTGTTTTTAATTACTTTTTCATCTAATTTAAAGTTATAATGCAACTGCTTACAATACAATGTGTTGATGGCCTGAATTGTTTAGCTATTTCTTAGTTTTGTCTACATTTATAAAAGTTAATTTTATTTGTTCGTCTAATTGGAGAATTGGTTATTAATTAAGCCTTGTTTAATATTTTTTAATTCATTGAAAATATTTTTTGTTGAGGGGATCAAATTGACCCGGTTAATTAGTGTTTTTAAGATTGCTACATATCGTAAAGAGGCAGGTAGCATCGAAAGCATCGCACTTCAAATGTCAGTACGGGAAACATTTGCGCAATCAGACTTGAGGCAACTTGCATTTGACAAAATGTTTATGAAGGCGAGTGTTCGCTGTACATTTTAAAGAGTTGACCCAAATAAATACCCGGAAATTGTGAATTGAGTGCAGCAGTGTCTTATTAGTTACTTTGCTTTCTTTTTATGTATATTTTGTCTCTTTCTCTCTCTTCTTCTTTCCATTTCTCTCCATATATCTACGGCTCTCGATTTTACTGCAGCTAAAGAGAGTTTGAAAGAGTTTGCGTTTTTAATTCGTGACAGTTGGGTCGCGCTCGGCCAACTCAGCCAACTTTTTAGTTACCCTGTGTCCTCGGAAGCTATAATGTAATAAAATAATTTGTGTGTGTATAAAGTTTGCTTGTCTGTTCTCTCGTTACATGTATTCAATTCCAAATGATGGCCACAGTCAGATAGTTAATTCACTAGAGAGAATTTGTGACGTTTAATGACACCGTGTACCCAGACAAAATACCCAATGGAATATAAAGTATTTCATTGATAAAGATATTTCTATCATTCCTGCGGGAACTAGTGTAGTACCGTTTTAGGAATATAAGAGCCATTCTACAGACGGGCACACTAAAATACTCTCCACGGCAAGCGATAGTACAACAGATGAGAGGAGAAAAAAAGAGGAAAAAAGACGAAAAGAGAAAAACGGAAGAAATAAAAGCGTGAAAGAAGATAACACCTAACGATAGAAGAGGCAGAAGAATAATTACTATCCGCAAGATTTTGTCTTTTTTCTGCATTGTTTGAATCGATCATGAAGCTAACAAAAGAAGCAATTAACTTCTCTTTTGAGTCAAGCTAGGTGTGAATGGACGCCAACTTAAAAGAAGCCATCTTGATAGAAACCATTTTGAATTTTCTGTTAGCTAAAGAAATTTTGTAATTAGTAAAACCTCTTTTCTTCTGCTTTTTTTAAAACTATTTTCATTCTGAATCATTATTTTTTTCTTCTTTTCTTTTTACGCGTTATTTACTATTTAGTTTTGTTCTAGTTGATCTGTCGTAAAACACAGAGAGATAATAATACATGTGTTTGATGACGTGTAGGATTCATTAAAAACGGCTGCCAGATAGACGCATTTATAATTTTTCAATTCGAAAATAAACTCATGCGGTTATTCAAAAGTATGTCATTCTTTCGCCAACGTTAATCGTTCGAATTCTGTTTAAATGTAAAACATTCGAGATTTTCTTTTGGCAGAAAGGTAAAGTTTTGCCACTACGCATATCGATATAACACCGTAGGTACTTGTAAGTAATGGTCACCCTGGGGATTACAGGTTTTGCGGAGTCCTTATTTATTTGTCACCCCACATGAGCAGAGTAAGAGACGAGGTTTTTTTAATTTTACGAAAATCCAGCCCCTTCCCTAAAGAGGGTACTGTGAATTAGGATAAAAACAATGATTAACTAAGTCTAGAATATTTTCCTCACTGACCGAGGACAAATAAATGAAGTGAAGCTTCAGAACAGATACTACACTTTGCTCTGAGCCAAAAGTGTTTATGAAGTCAATCTGGAGTAGTGTCGTAGAATACCAAGTCAGCCCTGAAAAAGCAGAAGCAATTTACGATTTGGTAGCTACTGTAATGTAAAAAGACGGACGACAATAGCAATACGAAGAGTTAGAATAGATCTATGTTAGGATTAGGGTTAATAATTTTTTTGTCAATCAAATACAAAAGTTGTAAAAAGTTCTTTAAAAAAAGTGTCTTTCAAGTCGTAAATTTCTTCGCCTATTTCCGGGCCAGACCCATAGTGTGATGTCAATACCCGGAACTGACTTCGTAAAAACTGAAATTATTTTGGTACACATTCCATACAAGTTTCTAAGTTCCTTAATCTTTCCGATTATTATTGTAGTACGATGTTTTAAAACATGTTTACACATGTAACATGTGTATTGGTGTGTGTATTACATTGTTTCTTATCTAACCAGAAAAGGTGTAAAATAGTAATAAGCATATTTATCAGCAAATGTTTCGACGTCTTTGGTTACAAATGGGGAAATATTTGAATCGCTTATTTGTGCGCGTAAAGCAAAATATTTGCATTATTTTGTCTCATATAAATAGAGATTTTGTCAATTCGTCAGTCACAAATGTCAGAGTTTTAGCAATAGAAAATATTGCAGTCATAGTAGATAAAATGTTCTTAAAAAGAAGATGATATGGACGGAAATCGAAATCGAAATCCTTAAGATCTTCAGTCTGACGTTCTACCAACTGATCAATTTGTACTTTCTTACAAATAGTTCTTAAAAACTTACCTAAACAAAACAATTATAACTTTAGCGTGACGTCATAGATTTATGACTTACGTCATGTTTCAAAACATAAATACAAACACAAGCGATAAAAAATGAATGGTTAAACATTATCAATAGCGTTTTAAATTATTTTAATAGTCCAAAAGACTTTGAGTTGAGTACATTTCTAGTTTGCCGTGTAAGAATACACATTTAAAAGTACTTAAAGTAAAATCAACAAAAACATTTCAAATTACCTTTTTCAAACTTGAAGGCTACTTGGGGTAATTTCAGAATGTTTATAAATAAACTTAACCTTAAACCGAACCTGGGTATATGTTCAGGTTCGGGTTAATTCATGAACATAAAAGAGGAAATGTTGCAATGTATCAGGGTATGAAAGCTGTATTGAGCAAAAAGTGTTAGTGATAGAATTCATCAGCGAGAAGAAATATTTTACTGAAATTAACAAATATCATATTTGTTTCTAAATTCGTAGCATTTGTTCGTTTTCCCACTATATTTAAATAGTAGGATAGACTATATGTTAATCATTGTGTGCCAACAAGTATAGGAGATAGAACAACTCGAACTAGCATCAGATAGAGGCTATCAATGTGTTGCCTAACTTTTTGCAAAACATGATTGGATCATTCTACCGCCTCAGAAAGTATCTAACCTGATAGAACTTTCTACAATATATAACAGTCAAATGAAGTACAACTGTAACATCTAGCGAAGTGCTACTCGATGCATCCTTTACTTGTCTGGATAGAGATCAAAACCAACTTCGCCATCTTGTGGGACATGATATCTTCTCTTCTCTGTGAACCCTTTTCCACATAAAGAGACGCTGTTGGACTTTCTCTACTTTATATTTATTTCCATAAAATGTGCTCGACTGAGCTTTAATCTTTGTGTTCATCCTTGTAAATCTTTCTCCATCTCTTTATGTTGGAAAATGTTGTCCCTTCATCCTTGTAAATCTTTCTCTACTCCTTATGTTGGAAAATGTTGTCCCTTCATCCTTGTGTCGAATATAAAACGGAAGTTCCATGCACATAGTCTATTTCTAGGAACGTTCTATCTGTGAGGCATGTTCCCAAAAGAGTGCTTCCCTGGAAGTCACAACGTGGACATCTTCAAATATAATGTCAATAAACACTTGTCATAAAGGATTGTCAGTAATTTTATTAATTCCTTTCATTATTTTAAATCTGTTCATAATATACATCATAATTAAACTTTCAATCATAATTAATTTTATCCGTTCTGGGTGGGTATTTTCTATTGTATACACACACACACACACACACACACACATATATATATATATATATATATATATATATATATATATGTGGGGGGTGAATTATAACAATATATGTATTAACATATGCTATCACTAACTTTTAATTAGCACTCTCTACAAAAAACTTCAGCTCGATGATTGTCAACCAATTACAATAGAGCATACATAAATAAGTCAGTGTTGCAGTATTGCAGAGACGATATCGATATAATAATATTGCTATTCTCACCTCAAGAGAAACGGGCCGTAAATATACATATCACAGGAATGTCATAGTTTTTTAAAGTGTGAAAAAATTAAAAGATGAAAAACATGGTTATTAGAAGTTTAAATGAACTTGACTTATTATATATATATATATATATATATATATATATATATATATAAGAGAGAGAGAGAGAGAGACTAAGAAGTTTGTGGGAGACAAATTACCATAAACGTATACAGTTGCCTAGATATATACAAACAGTAAACAATGAGCAATATATCCGCCAATATGTTATGTTAAATGCTGCTTTTGTGGTTTTCACTCGTGCCTTCGCTGGAAATATCGTTATGAAAAGATACGGGTAATTTTTGTTGTATACATGACATATTGGCTGCTGTTATATATTCCATTGTTTCTTAATTGCTAGTTCACAGTACCATCTCCGCTGAAAGATACGCGTTAATTATGTAATTAAATTATCCGAAACATGAGATTTGCGTAATCTGTACAATTTCGACTTGTAAGTCATCATAGTCCAGTCCAGACGATTGTAAAAGCGACGTTATTTGTTAAAAATAACCCTTAATTGATCGAAAACGCACGATATTAAATAAGAATTATAACTTAATAAGCTGGTAACGAGATGCAGGTCAGACGTTTTTGCTGACCTCGCGTTTCGAATGCCATTGTGATGGTTTTCATAATACCAACACTGAGACGTCATAAAAAAATATTTTATTGTTTTTTTTAAATTTCGGTATTGGATTAATGGGTGGATATAAATATATATATATATATATATATATATATATATATATATATATATATATATATATATATATATATATTAATGGCAATATATGTATTAGCATATACTATTAGTTCCCTTTTACTTTGCAGTCTCCTTAAAAGATTCAGCTCGATGATTGTCAATTAGTGATATCAGAGCAAATATAAGTCAGTTCATATTATATTCCAATAACCATGGTGTTATTTTATTATTTTTATTTTTTCACATTTCCAAAAAACATAACATTTCTGTGATATATATTTTTCAGGGTTCGTTTCATTTGTCTTGTGCCAAACAACGTTTTTATGTC
The DNA here is from genome assembly GCA_963556195.1 of Sepiola atlantica. NCBI lineage: Eukaryota > Metazoa > Mollusca > Cephalopoda > Sepiida > Sepiolidae > Sepiola > Sepiola atlantica. Next base: position 91,539,120 of record OY744519.1, on the reverse strand, counting down.
AATATCGTCTCTGCAACATTACAAAATCATCAGAAAAAATTCACAAAGAGTAAAAAGTTCTTGAACTTAAAAAGAGTTTCGTATCCAAATGACCTTAATAGACATCTGAAGGTTAATTGATGTAACTTTAGTAAGTAAAAAAATTACCCTGAAGTGAATTAGAATTATAAATAATAAATTATAAAACTTATTAACTATTTTAAGAAATATTACTGAATTAAAATTTATAAATGTCCGCACAACTTTTAGGATGTACTAGTATTGGTTAGGTGTATGGTGTTCGAACACCATACACCTAACCAACATTACACTAATATTCTAAACACCAATCATATATTTAACATAATATTAAAATAAAACTTAACTTAATTTTATATTTCCTGTGAAACTGCTTTTTTGCTGCGGTCTATATCTGGCAGCCATTTTGTTTTGTATTATTCTCTACACAGTCGGAGAAGAATAAAATATTATTCTTCTTCTGGTCTAATTATTTTTGAAAAAGGGATGTCTTTTCCCGAAATATCAAATAGTGATTTTTAATCACCCGGACATCACACGAACAGCTAAAACACTCTTGCTGTTATGTAAGAAAAAAAAAAATAAATAAAATAAAAGGAAAAAAAAGGAAAAATAAATAGTAAGTCTTATATCGTATTCGATTTATTTTTATTGTTTTTGTTCCTTTCCTTTCAACTTGCATCTTACCCGGAATTGCATTGCCCACAGCCTTTCAAAAACTTACTACTACTATACCCAGCAATGCTTCAAGCAAACTACCATTCTCTACTAATATATATATATATATATATATAAATATATATATGTGTGTGTCTGTGTGTGTGTATGTATGTATGTATGTGTGTATATATATATTTGAAGGTTTGTAATTTACGCACGTATATATCTGTCTACGGTTTTGTGGTTGGTTAGGAGTTGTGTTTCTATGATGATATTTCAACGAAAAGACATATCTTGTGATGAATCTTTCAAATCAATATCATGTGTATTAATACTTTCGTTTATAAAAGGAAGTTGCACCTTTGCTTAAATTATTTTTTTCAATTCTTAATTAGGCAGATTTTTTTTGATTTTTTGATAAGATATTTCTTTCAGAAAAGGCAAAGCCGCCTGGGAAACAGACCTCGGATTTAGTTTCTAGATATCATGAAAATAGTGAATGATTACTGAGAATCAATGTTTTTAATCAGAACCTTAAATAGATTTAAGTAATAATGCTTATTTTCGGCATTTTAAGAAAACATGACCAGTTTTTATCTATCCATAATGATTATCCCCCTCTCTCTCATCCCCTCTACCGTCGATTTCCTTCTGTTTATATATATATATATATATATATATATATATATATATATATATATATATATATATATATATGATAATTTTATTTACACAGACATGTACAAAATCTGCGACACTGGCATGTCGATGTTATCGATCAACAGTTACTATAAACTGAGATCTCATCAAGCAGAGTTAGAATCCGATCTTAACCTCAGATCATATTTGGAGAGAACCTTGAAATTTGCAGATTTTGTACATGTCTGTGTAAATAAAATTATCATATATAAAGCTCTATTTTGATATTGAGCACTTTTTATAAACCCGGTTAAAATTCTCTGGATTACCACCCTGTGGATATTTTTCACCTGGATTATTACCATTATTATATATATATATATATATATATATATATATATATATATATATATATATATATATATATATATATTACTATGTTATGTATCAACATGATAATTTATTAGAAGATATAATTTTTTATGTATCAATTTTCAATAGTTACTTAAACAGTTCTCGATACGTAAGTAGAGCTAAGTACTAAGTCATGAAAATATAGTTATGGTAATTAAACTGCATAGAGGCTCCCGCGTGTCATCCCCGGAGGTAATTTTCAGGCAAAAATGGATGGAATTAGTTTTGCCTGGTGTGTTATATACGCGGCTAGCTAGTTAACCAATCAGAATCTAAAAAAGTATATATCCTTATAAAATTCTATGTGGATACATGAAATAGTAATATTAAGCTCCTCAAGCAGTTGAGTAGTTTCACAAGAATTTATTCCACCACTGATAAATAATCTAGAAAAGTTAACTTTGAAACATCACTTAAGAATATTCCGACACCTAGCAAGCATGGATACATTATAAAATAAATTTTAAAACGGACGACCAAATACGCCGAATGAGATGACGAGCACACTTCTTCCTTGTAACAAAGATAAACCTCCTGATACAAAAGAATTCTACGGATTCAGAAGCCTAAAAAACGCAAAACCAATAGATCTCATGATTAACTTTTCAAAATGACATCTTAAATGTAATTAAAGATTCAGAATTTAACAAACAACATAATAATTTCAAATAAATTACACATAATCGTTAAAAATATAAACAGCTCTAACAAAATCTTCGTAAAAGCGGATAAAACTAGGATTTTTTTTAAATAGATAAACAAGAGTATAACAACTACTAACCGAACACATTACGAACAACTATAAAAAAAATAGATACAAGGGGACATCATTACATGGATATAATAAATACTGAAGTAAACAAATCACCGATAAACTAAACATTAGCAACAAAGTTAGTAAATTAAAACCTAAGGAAGCCTATATCTTATTTAAATACCACTAAAGTAACTTTAACAATAACCGTGGCACTTGCTTAATTTATCCGACCAAACCAGAAATAGGAGGAATTGGCAAAACAATTATATCTAGAATCAACAAACAAATAAACACAGACCTAGAATTAAACCAATGGGTGAATACAGCCGAAGCAAGCGCTTGGTTTAACAATATCGAAAATAAGAACAAATGTACCTCCCTACAATTTTATTTCTATCCATCTATATCAGAATAACTCGTCAACATCGCCCTAGAATTTGCCGAGATGTATACTGATATATCCTAGGATGAAATTCAAGGATGAAATCAATATCATTTAAAAATTTAGGACATCAGTTTTAATCAATAATGATGACAAATGGATTAACACAAATATGACAAAGTCCTTTGATTTGGCCATGAGTGCCCTTGCTCTGCAGGAGTATCAGATCTTTTGGAGTTATTTATGTTATATAAACTCACCAATGTATTTGATAATACAGATATCGGCCTTTATAGAGATGATGGATTAGCGAAAATAAGAGATTCCAACAAAGTCAAGGGAGAAACTTCAATCAAAAAACATATTCCGAATTCTATCGGATGAAGGCTTATCAATAATTCTAACAACGAAAATGTTTTTTAAACATCAATTAACATTTACAATAGAGCTCTAAAAATAGTGATTACCATAGTAGCGAAATTTAATATAACAGACAGGATTATAATAAAATTAAAAATAAAAGAAAGAGAAATATAATCTATTCTACACTGCCCAATAACCAGATGCTAAAAACTAAACTGGGCAAAAAATTTCTAAATCTGATCGAAAAAACAAACAGTAACCAATCACCTGTACAAAATATTCAATAAAAATAACTTAAAACTGTCCTACAGCTGATGCGAAAACCTAGAAATGATAATTAAGGCTCACAATAACAAAATAATAAAAGAACAGCAGAGAAATAGAAAAATAACAAATTACATAAAAGTGACAAATATAGCAAAAATAACACTAAGAAGAACAAAATATTAACACTACAAATAGAAATAAACAAACCCCTTATAGTTACCACCGGAATAGTAATGAAAAAGTTAGCAATGAAGAGAAAATATTTAACTGCATAAACCGTACACTTTGTCTACTACAAAATAAATGCCTAACCAAAAGTATTGTTTACAAAGCCACAATATTTGCCAAGAAAAAAACGAATAACAAGAAATACTATGTGGATATGACCTCCCTAGATGTTAAAACTAGATATTATGACCAACATAGCTCATTTAAAAACAGAGAACGGCTAAATTAAAACAGAAATAGCAAACCACTACTGGAAGCTCAAAGTAAATGGACGCTCACCCATAACTGAATGGAAAATAATACAACAGGCCAGTACATGTAAACATTTAGACGACCTGTGTAGATTATGTCTGAATGAGAAATTTGAAATCCTCAACTTAAAAGACTCCCTAATTCTATTATCTATAGAAGTGAGAAAACAAACAGGTGCCTGCACAGAATACAATTAACATTAGGCTAACATACATACATTAATAAATAAATAAACAAACAAAAAAGTAAAAAATATTAACTAAATCAAAACTTACCAACTTAAAAACGAAAACCTAAAATAGTAATACAATGGAACCATGTGTTAGAATAAGTTCACCCATTATATTGACACAACAAAGAAACAGGATATAGGACAGTCTATAGATAACAGAGCAATAGAACAGGATATAGGGAAGTAAAAATAACCGGACCTTTGTTCGTGAGAAGTCCAACGATTGGCTAAGAGAACAACAAAGAATCTGATTGGTTAACTAGCTAGCCGTGTACATAAAAACACCCGACAAAACAACGTCCATGCATTCTAGCCTGAATATTTCTCCGGGGATGAAACGCTTCTGTGTAGCTTCATTGCTATACATATATTTTCATAACTTACTATATATGTAAATATATATATATATATATATATATATATATATTGTGTGTGTTTATTATTATACCTATTGTAGTATTTCAATTTTTCTAATGATCATATTAGTGTAACAGTAACCCCAAAATGATATAT
>OY744519.1:91349395-91531895 GCA_963556195.1 Sepiola atlantica | reverse complement strand
AACTACGTGTATTACATTTTAATCAAAGAGAATAAATAATTAGAGTGTTAAATTTGTTTCCGATTCACATCAATAAAATGAAATACATTTTCTTTCATTCTATTTATAAATTGAAATTTATTCATATTATTGACTATAAACAAAAATGTTTACGATAGTTTTGAGTAGGAGTGAACATATATCCGTATTGATTCTCTGAAAATGACGGGTGTGTCTCGAAGATGTAATATACTATAAAGTTATCTAAAATTATTGAAAGTAATGTAAATGGTCTTAGACATTCCAACCCAATAAATTCTGAATCCTTGCCTTAGCACTGTTCCAAGAATTGAATGTTATGTGAGAAATAAGAATAAAAAATATCATATTGTGTCATTGGCTAAAACCAAGCAGACATAGGTTCTACATTTTCCCAGGAGTTTTTTTTATTTACTCTTCGTGGTGTTTCGTATTTGTTGCTTTTTTTTACCAGATTATGTTTTGTAAATAGGATTTTAGATTTGTATATCATGAGATTATCCCTTGAAACAAAACTATAATATATTGATTAAATTAATGGATGTAAATAACTTCCAATAACCTTCAATCTATCAATACATCATGATTTGGTTAGAATTTGAGACCAGAAATGATTTATTAATGACAGTCGAAATTCCTTTTAAGTTTTAGAGGGTCACAAAATAATTCATTTTTCTTCAATTATTAATAAGAAAAATATGGCTTAATGTTTACAATGAAATCAAAATGCATTTTGAAAGAGTTAATTTCGTAATTCAATTATTTTTTTAATTAATACTTCAAACGTTTCGGTTTGCTTTCTTTGATTTCAATTAATATTATATTAATAGTAAATAAAACTAATTAAATGTATAATAATAAATGTTACTTAGTTGTGACTTTTTAGGAAAAGATAGAAATGCTATTTCATGGATTCAATTACTTTATTCAATATGTTATTTAAAAAATAATTTTCGAATGTTCGTATTGTTGTGTCGATTTTAGTAAATATTCGATTAATAATGAATAAAAAAAATAATTCAATGTATCATTATCAAAGTCACTTAGCCCCAAAGAAGAAAAAGTCACATATACAGGGTGGGCCAAAATAAGGGTCCTATCTTTAAATTTGAATAACTTGAATTTGAATAACTTCCACAAAATAAAAGTTAAACTCACCAAACTTTATGTGTGTGTAGACTGACCCTTCCGAGATTTTTTGAAATAAACAAAACAAATTTTAGCCGAAAAACACTTCTTAAAACTTACAAAAACTAAAGTATTGTTTTTTACACTGTTTTGAGTTTTTTAAGCAAAAATAATGTTTTCTAAATGAGGGTACGTTCCTTATGGCTAATACGGCTCATGCTTGCTTCGGAAGGGGTTCTTTACTTATTCTAAAAAAAAAAAAAACTCAATAAATAAAAAAGTTATGAATTTTTAAAAATAGGACCCTTATTTTTGCCCACCCTGTACAAACATATGTGAAGTAATTGTATAATTTTATTACTATAGAAAAGAGGAATTGTATATAATTCTATTAATATCGATACAACTTCGATTTCTAAACACGGTTTTAAAACAACATAGTGTGTCGACTAGGAACTGAATGATTTTGCATCAGTTCAAACAAGGTCGATTGTAAACTACACATTGAACAAAAGTGTTATGTTACCCATACCTGGGAGATATTTAGGGTTCATACTACTTAGTTTAATCGCAATAGATTCGATAGAGAAGTCAAACTTAGGATAATCGATTCAATAGTCCGAAACAGTAGAAGAAATCGTAATGTGTCTGAATCATATATTTTTATTTGGTTTCCCCGATATAATTAGGTACAGTAGGGGCCACAATGGAGTGGCAAACGCCTCTAATAACAGTAGTTTTATAGACCTTGCAGCATTCGAACACGGCTCGCAGAGTCGTTAGTCTGTTTTTGTTTTAATTTCAGTCAGCCAACTCTTGCAACGTGCTTGTACGCCACTCTAACACATTCCAGCAAAACCCTTTACATATTCCAAATTGAGATAGAAACAGAGAGACCAAACAAGAGAAAGGCAGACAGAGAGAAATAAAGATAAAAAAGTATAGCATACCTCATTTGCACACAACAAGATTATTTGCATAACATATGTGAATTATCGAATTAACAGAAATCTCTCAAATCTCTTTCGGAAAAAGTCAATTTCTGTTTGTATTTTCTGTATTTATTGGGACTTCTTTTTAGTGAGGGATGCTTGTGCGTTTATTAGTGTTTCCCTCTCTGTTGGTGAATTTATACGTGCAATGCGTTATCTTGCTCTCCTTTCAGAGTTTGCGAGGCGAATAATTACGCAAGTAATTAGAAAATCTAATCATCGGAAGAAAATAAAAAAATAACTGCGCTTTTTGCTGAATCGCAGAGAAAAAACAGCACAGTCGTTCTAATGCCACCCTTTCCTTAGTAAAACGACCACTGCCGCCCTCATCTTGATTCTCAACTATATACGCAATGATTCGTTAACCTGGACACACTTTATATCTGTTCAGTGAGAAGACAGCAGATTTTAGTTTTGGCGGGAAATGTTAAGTTCGAGAGACCGACTTTTTTATGTTTGATTACTTTTTTAATATTCCAATCAACAATATTTTTTAAACTAATTTGTTTTAAGATGGTTAATTGCAAATAAGTTTTTGATCAGGAAAAAACAAAGAAGCAGAAAAGAAGCGGAATCAGTCTAGAAATGATTCAACCATTTGATGAGTTTAAAAAGAAATGCAAATTATCACATGAACATAATACGTTTAATATTTGTTATCTAATATTGTTAAAAGAGCTATGTAGATTTACTTTAGTTAGATTCGCTATTTTACCTCTTAAAATGTTTTTTTTAACTTCAAACAAAAATAGCTTCCTTCCAAAAATATACATATTTCATTCTGAATAGCCATTTTCTTTTCTCTAACATTGGTTCATTATTTTAATAAAATTCTAATTCGCTTGACTTTCTTTGCAAATATAATTATTCTTACTCAGCATATTTCTCACAGGGAAAACATTTTCTTTTCTGCCAAATATGTAAATTACATTGTTCTATCAACAGCAAATCCCGGAAATATTACAGAATGTGAATACTGATATATTATTTCGTTTAATAGTATTAAATAGCCATTACAATTATATTACTATTAATAGAAAAACAACCGTTGAAATAAATAGGTAATATCTTAAAACCTGTAAATTACCATGCATAAATATGTTATCTTACATATCATCTATCACGCCATATGCCACATCATTCATTCGTACTAAAATAGTGTAAGGGAGATAACTCATATTATAAACTCAAAGATGTATAATAGTTGTACGCCTAACAACAAATATTTCAATTATTTTTCTGTATAAGTTTTAAAATGTACAAACAAATACAAATTAAAAACTAAAATGACTTTACTTGATCCCTGGCAACGCAGGATAAGTAAGTTTCGTAAGAACAAAGTGGAAACCAGTCTCAGAATACACTTTTTAGCCGATAACTTTTTCATCTGTGCTGCATACTGCTTGAACATGTTGCTGATATCAAAATGCCACTCTATATTTCCACGTGATATTGCTCAAGATATCAAGATTGGATATCTTTTAGTACCTTTTGTAATCTAACACATTTATATTTTGCTTAAATACAACAAAAACGTATTTAACCACAACACTGTAAATCGTTTAATTAATACGTCTTGAGATAGGAACGATAAGCATAAGAATCATTTCGATAATTAACAAACAGATGAAGGAGATATCAAATTAAACCAATAGACTAACACTGCCAAAGCAATCACTTTGTTTGATAATATTGAAGATACAATTCGAAATCGTAGATTTCTATCCAGCTATATTTTTAACATCCACGAATAGTTCGCGGAGACATCTACCAACATATTAAATCACATTATAAAATTGTATGGCATATCTGTTTTTTTTCAATACTAATCAACAGATAAAATCTAAAATAAAATACTGCTTTGGCTTGTCGACGGGTTCCCTAAACTCTGCCGACAGAATCAAATCTCGTGGGCTTATATATTGTATATATCCTATACAATATAATTGATAATACTGATACTGAACATAACAGAGATAATTTATTTACTATAATAAGAGATTCCAACAAAACCAAAAACAAAACGTCAAAAGCAATAATCATATGGAAAGAAAGAATCCGTGAAAGTGTCGACGTATCTGTTAACATAAAAATAATAACTTTTCATATGTCACTTTGTAAATGTCATAACAATACATACGAGCCATATTTAAAGAATAACGCTAACTCAAAATACGCAAACTAAAAATCCAAATCATCTCTTAAGAACCAAATAACATATATCGAACGTACACTTAGCAATAACTCTAGTAAGGAAATGTGTTTAAGAATTTAAATACGATAATATCGACATAAAATATCAGCAACGAGATACCAATAATTATGATGAAAAAATAAATAGAAGAGCAACATACTTTGGTTAACTCCATCCTATGGCCAGATGCTTAATACTAAACTGGGAAATCAGTTCACAAAATTTCGTCGAAAAATACTTTCCCGTAACTAATTTCTTACACCCGATTTTCAATAAGAATTACTATTGTTGCTGTGAAAACAAGAGTTTATGGAAAAAGGAAAAAAACACAATGTGTAGATATGTAATAAATATAACCTCATAAACACTAAAAATAACAATAATATACCCACACAATATAGTAATAACTGGAACCATAATAGCAATCAGCCAAACACAAATAATAAAACTAATAATGCAGAACAAATGTAACTGTAGAACTCGAGCAATTTAATTACTACAAAATAACTGCTTAACCCAATGCATCGTTTACAAGGCCACAATATTTTCCAATGAAAACCTTTATGACAAAAATACTACTTAAGGGAAAAATTTGAATAGAATTTAAAACCGAGAATAATAACAACATAAACATATTTAATAACACATAACACAGACTGAAAGCATGACAAGATAACCATTACTGAGAGCTCAATGAACGCCGAGCCTTACTAATAATCGAGTGAGTTAATAGTATAGCTGGCCAGTACATGCAGATATTTAGACGACCTTGTGGATTATTTTGTAATGAGTAGATAGAAATGTTAAAGACAACTTCAAATACTAAATTTAAAAAGCGAAATAACAACTAACTGCAGATAAACAAATATATATATATCAACTTAACTAATAAATATACAAAATTTAGTAAATTAATAAATAAAACGCTTCACAAAATAATTCCCCAAAAAAGAAACTTGAATGAAAATAGCTACCGGAGCAGTAGCAGAAACTAGCTATGAAGGGAGTGGGAAACAACAGAAATTGCTTTTTGGATAGCCTTTCATATCATGCGTCTATGCTCTAGGAACCTGCTATTCTAGGGACACGACTTTTTTTGCACAAAAGTGTCTATATACTTATTTGAGAGTGGGTATGTCGTTAGACTTGAAGCTATTACTGTGAAAAATATTTGTGCTTCAACATAAGGTCTGAAATTAGCCGAAATCTATTTATGGCTTCTAAGTTCTCTTCTATGGGTATGTACACACCGGATGCTTTCATCCACTGGTTATTGTCATGAAGGTCTTTCCATCCAGCCCTCAAATTCGTGTGTAGCCTTTAAAGCACTTTAGGGCATCTTTTGTAAAGTAAGAACGGTATTATTTCTGGCTTTGTTGACAACACGTCTTATCTCTTCGATGTTTAGATATTTAGACGACCGTGTGGACTAATGTTTGAATGAGTAGTTAGAAATAGTACATTGTAAAAGCGTAATAACAACTAACTGCAGACATAAACAAATCTTCACCTTAGGATTAATATATATATATATATATATATATATATATATATATATTTATTTAAGGTTATGAAGATATATTTATGCAATTAAGCTACACCGAGGCTTCCGCATTTTATCCGCGGAGGGGAACGTCAGTTGTAGCTTAATTCTCATGAATATATTTTCATTACATACTACCTAGCTCTACTAAAATATCGTACACTGATGAAGTAAATACTTAAAATTGATCGATAAAAAGTATACTTTCTTATAATGTTTCATGTGGATTCATAAAATAATATATATATATATATATATATATATATATATATATATATATATATATATATATATATATTGACATTTGGCAAATGGCGCCGTTTAGGTTGAGCTTCATAATACGCTCAACTTACGATGTGCTTACATCAATGACAAACCTCGTCAAATGGAAGAACGAGGGCGATTTAACTTGTCCTTTATGTAAGGAAGCCACAAACAATGGGCCATGTTTTTAGTGCAAGGTTGCCCTGGCTAATGGCCGATATACGTGGCGGCACAACTGGATACTAGATGCACTGACGACAACAATTATCAATTATATGAAGCCCGAATCAGCTAACATCAGCCCAGTTTTCTTTTTGTACCGAGGGAGGGAAGATGTGGATCGGGTCTAAGTATACAACAGGTTCTTGGACTGAATCACGATTGGATGGAAGCAGCAGATATCTCTCGTTGGCACAATAATATCCGCAAGAAATATATGTAAATATTAACATTAATAGTAGTAGGTACGATTATACAAATAATAATAGTATTCGTAAATTCTAAACTGTCTACATATACACAAGAAACACCCGGCAAAATTATCTTTTTTAAATTTGTAAATAACATTTGTGTGAATTTCGTCGCACTTTCAATCTCGGTACTGCAATATACATCGCGTTTTCCGTTTTATAATCTACTACCGGAACCCGTCGCCCGGCGTTGCACGGGAGAAATGGCCTATAGTTCTTTCTCCAGCCCCACCCCCTATACCGTGTTGGCGAATGTTGCAAATTTAAAAAAAAAAAAGGGGTAGAGTCGAATGGGATCGAACGCCGAAACTGTCGATCATTAAACCTCCCTTCTTACCCACGACGCCACGCTTACGATTTTAAAATAATTGTGTAAATAGGCTAATAACGCTATGGGTGTTTATTGACATGCGTGTTATGTTAACATTTACATTCTGACGACCAAATGGAAACTTCAACAATAACGCGGTGTAGGTCATTTTTTGATGAAGTAAATTCATTTAGGCAATTTTTCTATAATATACGTGTTTAAGGTGTATGTTTTTGAAAATGTAAATGTATCCGCGTCTACCAGTATCTTAGTGCTTAATGAATTAAATAGGAAGTCGATTCGATCAAGAAATGTTATCCGCCATATTGAATCATTAAATGTTGCAGGAACTGTGTTCGTTAATTTCATTCGCTTAAATCCGGAATGAATTTAAATGTAGAAGGTAGAATTAGATAGAACGTAATCTGATATTCGCGAATAATCATCGGAGTGTAAGGGAGCGGTTGTTAAATTTTTGCGTATTGCTTAATATTATGTAGTAAAATAATGCCAGACAAATACGAAATAACAATGGGTGCTTTATGAAAATTATACTGTGTTTATTAGTTCCCGGTGTCGATGAGTGTAGTCACAGTACAGAATTGTTAGGGAGAAAAGTTTTTACTACCACCTATACGGAGTTGGTATTTCGGAGAGTCGTGGCGGCCGGGCCGAATGTAATATTCAGTGTTAGTTTGGAAAGAAGAATAACAGATATACTAAAACACGCTCGAGTGAATAAGTGCAATGTAATTGTGAGTTCAGTAGCCCGTGATGCATGTAGGTATTTTCCTATTCTCCGAGAAGGTACAGGGGAAAAAACGTCTCTACTTTATATATTAGATTAAGTTTTAATCCTAATTTTAATTGTGATAATTCGTAATTTTAATCGTAATCCCCGCACTGTAACATACCCCGCAATTTCGATTTGTAATCAATTAAAATGTTAAGCGTGAATACTCGTAAATTTGATCCGAATGTCCGCATTGTAGCATACTCCACAAATGTTTATAATTATGTCTGCTAATTGTTTTAATCGTGAACATTTTAAATTCCCTTTCTACATTTAAAATGGAATTCATTTTCTTGAAAATATATGTTTGCCTTTGCCACCCCCATTTTCTATTTTGATTATCATCATAGTTAATTATTATTAGTCACCGTGATCTTTTACCTTTCCGCTTCATTATAACGACCAATCATCAACTAGAATTCTTTTTTTCTTTTACTTTCAAAACGGTGGTAACATTTTCTCATCATTCATGTTCTAAATGCGGTTGGTGATACATCTGATGAGACCGATCAAGGGCTAAAAATAAGTAATAATGTGTACAATCCGAATGTGTGTCTAGTTTTTCTCTCCTTTAAGATTTATATATTAATATATATATATATATATATATATATATATATATATATATATATATATATATATATATATATATATACTCGAATCACGCTGTGTGTACAGAATTCTTAGTAATCCAAGTGAGTTATTATCATAATACACTATTTATAAGTAATATAAAAGTGATTAAAATTTAATCTCCGAAGCTCATGAATATTCACGCTTAGATGATCGGACAACGTCGATTACATTTTAATTTGCCAGAGAGTACAGTAATTAGTAAAATGGTTTCAGACAAATACTAAAGCACATAAGCCAGAAATATAAATGACTCGATTGGGGATTAATTGGCGGTTGCCTCGGATCAAAGGTAATCAGCACAAACGAAATAAGGTTTCTAAAGAACAGCAACATCCTTTCTCGTTTCAGAGAATTATTTAATATATATATATATATATATATATGTTTGTGCGTGCGTGTAATTGCAGAACTGTTGTTTATAAGTACACTCTTATTCTTACTCATATGGAGAGCTGTCGATGATCTATTTCAGTATCATAATGTTTATTATTAATTTGGTTGTATAACTCTCTTTCTCTCAACAATAGATTCCGCTTTTATAATTGTTATCATCATCATTATTATTATTATAATTACGATTAGTAGTAGTAGTAGCAGCAGTAGCAGCAGTAGTATTATTATTAGGAGTAGTAGTAGTAGTAGTAGTAGTAGTAGTAGTAGTAGTAGTAGTAGTAGTAGTATGGTGATACAGTAGATATTCCGAACACATTTCACATGTTGTAATATTGAATGCCGAGCGTGTTTATCATGTGAAAACGAGAAATGTCCACGTCGACATTTAATTAGGTAAAAGTAAAACATGTTCCACTACAAGTTAAGGTTAGGATGTAAGTAGACCTGTTCGAATCCAGGAAGTCACGTACAGGATGTCTGAATTGAGATGTAGGAAATAATATAGTCTACTATACTTCACTTGTGTTTGAACTCCTAAAAAGAGCAGATGTGTTCGGAATATCTACTCCATTCACCAATGGAGTATGTGGTGGGAGTATAAACACAAGGAGTAAGATGTAAGACTGATGTCGTCTGAAATAGAGTCAAGAAAAGGAAAACACCTAATCATTTTTAAACCTAATAATTCTTACTATATATCCGCTGTCAACACTTATATACAAAGATACACATTCATATTATAAGTTTCTGCTACAAAAAGATATAGACAAGTAGACCGATTCTGACACATAAATATCTGTGTACGTTATTTACAACAAATTGTATACAAACTCGCCCTTTTCTACGTCTAAAACCACTCAGTAATTCTGGGATACTTACAGTGAAAAATATTGGCACTGAAAAACCCGAATGGATCAGCGATGATGTTTCCGAACCTAAGATCTATTGTATTAACAAATTTAACAACTTCGAGTCTTTAGTGTTGTAGAATTGCTGAATTTCGGAAGAGATGTTCCACTATCACTCATTGTTCACGCAGAGTTCGCGTTGGTGCTCAATTTGTATTCCTTAGCAATGTGCAAAAGTAAGTGTTGTTTATGCAGACTATATACTTTTAAACCTATTTGTCATGATATCTGATTATGCGTTTCAGTTAAAATGTGATTGTTTTAAAAAGATAATACGTTAATCCATGGATAAAAATTATAATTATGTTTGAAAATAAATATTAAAATAAAAACTTGCCGACGAAGGCTAATGACACATATATTCAGTGAAATTTTAAATTTGATAATTGAATTTTATAAATCTCTTGAAATGGTAATATAAGTTTTCTAGAAATATTTACAAATAATTACCAAATGAAAGTCTAAATGTGCTGGGTGTATTTTTTAAGTACTTACCATTTTTCTAAATATTGCAGAATTATTGAGAAAGGTAACATTCATATTACAGTTCAGTCATTTCAACAATTGATAACATGGCCGCCAAGATTTAGACAAATATAGAAAACTATACAGAAAAAAAATGTGATTTATTATTTATTATGCGATTTAGAAGATATTGTTTAATAAGAGATAGGTTCAATTAATTTTGTGTAACATGTTTCGTTTTGGCATCGTCTGCTGCCTTCAATGTCTTTGTTTTGTTTGGGTTTCGATCGTCAGCATCCTTGGAATTTTCTGTCAGGAATGTGACTTGTTTACGGAAAATTCAATATTTAAACAATAAAAAACAAATTGATTAGAAGTTTGGAAATTACATTTTTCGAATTATTCTTAAACCCATAGCAAGGATAATCAATTATCTTTAATTTAAACAAAACTAACATTCCAAGCGTGAAAAAAGTCATGTTAATTCGATGACAACACTGACAAATTAATCATTAATCATGAAAAGCTTCGTAAATAATCAATTAATAATTAAATAGATAACATATTTAAAAGAAAGTTATAATTTGTTAATGAAAAAATTACAAAAATGCAATCTTCCATTTTATTTTCGCAAATTATGTAGATGGTTCTCTTGAAAATAAAATAGACGCGTTTGTTAGATATTTGGAAATAACTATTTACATCCAGTGAAATTCCCGTCTGTTTATATGCCAATCCCCTTCCATAAAATTTGAAGTAAAACGTTTTTAACATTAAGTCAAAAATTCGATATTTTTTTGAAACTGCAACTATCTCAATGTTATCAATGTTTGTTTTGTTTTCATAATTAAAAACAACTACCCTGAATGACTGCACTTCTATACGCGAAATGGAACTATTATAAAATTGCGCCGAAAAATAACAAGTATAATGGTATTATGAAAATATATTTATAGTATTTATAATTACATTTAATTTTCTTGGGAAAATATTAAATAACAATTCTATATAAAATGATAGTATTGTTAATTCGAGAAATTAGTTTTTGTTAGAGTTATATTGATCTTATTAACATAGTATTGTTAAAGTTATATTGATCTTATTAACATAGAATGTAGGGTTTTTTTATCGTAATATATAATCACTATATTTAAAAAGTGTTTAATTGTTAACATCTAAGGTGCTTTATTTTTATAAACTGAAAAGCATAATCATTTTTGTTAGTACTCTATAATATTGTAAAGATGGTATTATTTACATACAATAATACATTTTAACTATGTTTCCATATAAAAGTATTAGATAATTATCTTCCGTTTATTTTGCCAATACATAGTAATCTCTACTAGCTTTTTCGTCAACTGATTGCCTTATATGAATTAAAATAAAAAGCTTTGCATATTTCCGTATTTTGTTTTCGAAACAAGAAATAGTTTGCCTTTAATGCATGAAAATGAAAAAATCGTATTGACTTTATGATCTAATCGATTTTTTTTGTCTGTTTAATATATTAGTTTATTTAATTCTCTTACGAATTATTAACTATGAGAATGGCACTAAGTATTTAATATGCGAAGCAAGAACTTAGTAAAAACTCATTTTGATTTTTAAATATACAGTAAACATTTATTTAAAATAACGCTTCTTTCAATAATTTATATACCAAATATTTTATTAAAATCGGGCTAGTAGTTAATTTTAGCAGTTTTTCGTATTTCTTACTATCTGCATACTTATACATAAATAAATAAACAAATATATATATATATATATATATATATATATAAATAAATATATATAAGAATACACGTCACAGAAAAGATAGAATAAATTCCACGAACAGAACGGTTTTGCACCACTTTTATATTTCATTAGAACATTTTTAATTAAGATATAATTATACTAAAGATAATGTATATAGTCAATATTCCAATTTTGTTCGAAATAAATTACATAATTATGATCGAACTTTACGTCTAAATTGAAGGGTCTCAAGAATATATTTAAATTTAAGGGACCTTTATTAACATGAATCTAATGAGTACGGATGAAATTCAATCTGATATATTTTCCCATATAAAGACTCCCTGAAAAAACTTTAAAATACTCCAAAGAAACTGTAATTTAGAGAAAATGTATTAATTGATGTATAATACATATTGTCAAAACTTCACAAAAATCGGAGGTTTCTTAATGCCAATTAAACCCTTCCATTCACTAATTATTCTTCTGCATTAAGCGAAACCAAAGTAAATATAGGTCATATACGCCCAGCAACTGTGTTTGTAAATTCGTAATAATCATTTAATAAGTTTAAGAATTAATCCTGTACATTCAAATATATATACATATACACATACATAACTTTATATTGGAAGAGATTATACTTGCTATTCCAGAAACAATCAGGGCTCACAAAATAAAGTCATAAAAATATTACTTTATTTTTTAAATTATGCTAAAAACGTTTGAAAAATATTAATGTTCCTGTTATGTTTGAAAATAGGATAACAATGCAACAAATCATATAATACTCAATTACATCGTAAATTGGTGTCAATGCTTTAATCTCGTCTTCAGGCCGATAATAATAAAGTATGTGAGGTCATTCAGTAAGGGTTAATCCGTTTGTAAATTATATGGATAAAATTCAAGGGTTGAAAGGAATAAAGATCAAAGAAATACGTTTCATATTGATAGCAAGCTGCATCGCCCGAAACAGCTTTGTTGTGAATAAAAAATAGCTGCAGTTTTTTTTCAGCGGGAGGTAATTCAAAATTACATGGAACCTATAGTTGGTGAGATAACTTTGTTGTTATGTAGATGTGCTTTTTCTATAAATATATTTTTCGTATATAGATGTTTATAAATCAGTTATTAAATTAATTTTTTGGATTTCAAAGTATGTAATTTGAGAAATGTAAATGTATAATTATATATATTAAAAAGAGAGCCCATGACATTAAAGTGTGAACTTTCTGTTCTAATTTTGATGAATGTAGTAAGGCAGATGTGCACACCTACATTTCAATAGAGTTCCTTAATATGGTTAGAATCTTAAGATGGTTTATCATAAGTAGTACAAACGGTATTTTATTAAAATTTAACCTATTAAAAAATATGTTAATATTGGATACACTCATTTTACTAAATAACTGTAAATGTCATTATAATAAATTGGATATGCAATACTATTTTTCTAGTGATGTAAATTAATTTAATATTCTTCAAACAAATCGAAAATAAAAACCTAAATAATAGATTAACTGGATTTTTTAAATTTTATTTTATTTTATTTTGCGAGAAAGAGAGCACGATTTCTGTTATAGTTATGTTTAACATACTTTCATAGAATTTATAGTTTTTGTTTTAACATTTTTTTAATAATAAGCACATTATTCGTATACAGATTTTGTTCGCTAGTCTATTGGAATAAATGTATACTCTGTGTTTCACTTACTTTTTACTGACCATCTCGGCGAATCCAATTGGGAGCCTACTGTTATTATTTTCCTATCAACTTAATAAAATGATATCAATACAATTGATATATATGAAGAAAGAACAGAAGAGTTCTGTTTTTGCTTCTCTTTTCAGAAGATGTATATCATAAATATTTTTCAAATAACATTTTTAGTTCAGTTTTAAATTCTTATTTTGCGATTTGGGATTTCTTGTTTTCATTATCCGCTCGGAAAGTGTTCTGGTAAAACCTCACAATAGAAGGGTCCCCAGTGAGGATCGAATTCATGGCGACAGAAATCTGTACTAACAAGCACCACAAAGTTTGGCACTTTCGTATGATGCTTATTGTATTTACGAATATGATTTCATCGATACGGTTTGATTAGAAATTAAGCGCCATGTTTATTCGCTTCAGAAACAAGTCTCATGACTAATATATACATATATATATATATATATATATATAAATATATATATATATATATATATATACATATATATATATATATATATATATATGTCGCCGCTATTGTTGATTAAATAGTTTGCTTCAGAATATATGCACCCATTGACTTGAGATAAAAAAAGAAAAATATATTAAAGTGTAAGAGAAGGCCAAGCTGAATTTGATAGAAAATCGATTTTAAACAAAACTGAATATAATATTCGTTTCGACTTTTCAGTGCAATTTTTGAATGGGATTTTTTTTAAACCAATAACAACGGAACTTAATCAGTTTGAAATATGAGGATTATGTCTTGTTGTGTTTTGAAAAGAATGTGTAGAAATGTCTGCAGGGTATTAGAAAAGCAAGCAATTTAATATACTTCATAAAAACGATGTCTTCTGTGATATACGTAAAAGCAGAAAGAATAATCGAACACTGTGTCTATGTATAGTTATTCGCCATGAGACCGTGAATGGGGTAGAAAATATGTCCACAGTGTTATGTTCGAGAAATTCAAGACAATAACAAACAATCCAGTTGTGAGAATACTTACCTCGACCCAAGTTTTATTTCTATATATTATATAGGGTATTGCCGAAATTATCCTATGGTATATTTATAACTCAAACACTATTATCTTATCAGGCTAACATCTTTAATGTTGGTTACTTTTACAAAAAGCATAAGATCGGTTATATAAAAAAAACGATTAAATCATTTAATTTTCAAAATATCTAGCTAGCAAACAAAGAATTCTACAAACTATTTCTCACTGACCTCCACCAACACACATAAATCCAAACTTAACACCCTAATTAGCAATTGAGACCACAACACTTGAACCACTGTGGAAAAATGAATACTAAAAAATTCCAATCACTTTATCTTCTACACTATCCCAAACTCCATATACTCCCCAAAATAGTCAGCAACATACTCACATACTTCCCACTCAACAACACAACATACACTAATCTAATGGGTGCCTCACTATCCACCAAGCTCCAGCTTCTGTCCTATTGCCTCAATGTTGCATCATTGTACTTGTTTTACAAGTACTTCAATGAAATGTGCTCTAATTAACTTACTGCTCCGGTGCCCCATCGACGTAAATAAAAACGACAAACCCGACAATCAGCTAAATACCATCCATGTGGAGGTCCCCAGATGCCGGAGAGCCTACTACTCTAATAGCTTTTTTTCGTGCGGCCAACCTTTCGAACTCCCTCCCTGGCCCCTGTTTTCCCAATGAAAGGACTTGCAGAAATTTAAAACTTATGTGAAAAACAATCTCGCTGTAAATCTCCAAATTTAGGATAACCCCCACAACTTTCACCATAATTCTCAGTAGCCCCTTGCGTCTACAGGGGCAAGTTGCCTTGTTATGGGTGAACTATGTTAAAGAAAGTTATCGATTAACGAACCCTCAGAATTATGCCGCATTACTAATGTTCACAAGGCATTACCATATGGTCGCCCTATCGTTTCGGCTATTGGAACTATACCAGAAAACATATCTCGATATATCGACAGGATCCTAATCGGATTACATTATCTATAATACATATATTATGCTCTAACAAACGTAAATGTCTATACCTGCTAAATTACACCAACACACACATATTACTTTTTGAATTACCTACTAGACACAATCCTCGTGTGTCTTTGGCTCTCTGTACAAGGGTTTGTTAGGCCAGCCTGACAGGAGGATAGTTCCCCCTACAAGTAAACCCTGACCAAATATTAAAAATAACATAGTATTCGAGGAGCAAATAAGATAGAAACAGCTATACACTGGCTAATACGAGGAATGGTGCACCTTCTCCAAGTTATGTTAGTTCAAGAAACAGAACTTAGCTGAATCTTCCACTAGAGTAGATTAATTTTTGTCCTGGAATCTGGTAAGACAAACAGACCACAAAAAATATACTATAACATAGTTTACTGGTCAATTGTTGAAAGGGAATTAATGCTCTTCATATATTTACTAACTAAACGTTTGAGAGGTAACAGAGTACTTTAATTGAACCCTCGGATATCTATGTATCTCATACAGAGATTAAGTGTTAGCCCTAGGAACGTCCCCTTCATTTCGAAGATATTACACTAACGTAAAATTATATATATATATATACATATATATATATATATATGAATGAATACGAAAGTGTTTTCATTCATCACTCCTATATTACCATCTACACGAGTTACTTTTATTTAAATCAATAATACAACATCGTATTTTGAAATGTCTTATATATAGTAAAGACGAACTAAGCAATAAACACTAATTTGAATGCCTATGTGCATAACTATTTTTAAACAGTCTATTATACCTTAATGGATTATGTTATTCATTTGAAATTTCATTGTGTTATTGTGTCCAGATATATGCATTAGTTTTGTCGTTATAAACAATAATTAATAAAAGTGACTTGACAAAAACATCGACCTATTTATTAAATTAATGATTTTTTTATGAAAATGACCAACATTTTTATGTTTATTTATTCATACGAATGTGTTTTTCTCTTGTTTGTGCGAAATTTTTGAATAAACTGTTTTGTATTTAATGTTTGAGTTTAAAGTATTTCAAGTAGCGGACTATGCGAAGTGATCCCGAACTGGATAAGCGAGCTATATATATATATATATATATATATATATATATATATATATATATATATATATATATATATATATATATATATATATATATATATATTACAATTTCGAATTAAATTAAATATAATTGAATTATCGTTTAATAATAATCTATCGTGATAATATGAAGCTCAATATATTGAATAGAGCAATCAATGCTAGAGATGAAAGATGAGAATAAAAATGAAAGATACGAATTTCAAAGCAAAAGGGTTTCATATTTTTAATCCATGGATTTTCAAAGACAAATTCTTTTCATTAGAGGATAAGAAAATGACAATGTAATTGTAAATATTATCGGCAACATTTAATTTTTTTTTAAACTAAAGGTAAAGAGTTTTTTTTATTTGGATCAAAGCGTAGAGTTAGGGTAGTCACTGTCAAAAACATTTTTCTTTATTGTGCATAAATCTGTCAAAGTTAAATGTTGCCGATAATATTTACAATTACATTGTCAGTTTGTTATCCTCTGATGAAAAGTGTTTTTCTTTGAAAATCCATGGATTTATGATATGAAACCCCTTGTTTTGAATTTCTGATTTTTTAATAAATATTGTATCTTTACAAATGTTTATTCTTATCTTTCATCTCTAGTATATATATATATATATATATATATATATATATATATATATATATATATATATATATATATATATATGCTCCCGTAGGCAGATGTTAGGCTCGTGATTTTTGGCTTAATCTGCGAACTGCATTCGAGCCTATGCGACTTCTGATTAGGGTAGAAACACCAAAACGACGTTGTCTGTAGATATAAAACATTTAAATATTTTACAACATTTATAGGTTATACCTTTGTAAGATTTCATCATCTTAATAGTTGATCCCTGTTTGGAATTATAAAATTTCCGCACGATCGTTGAACACTATTGAGAACATGATGCTTGTCCCCGGATACGTGTACGTTAATTTCAATGACTGTATGTGATGATTTATTTCGGCGGCGAGGGAATAAGCGTTATGTATGCGATTTTAGGCTGAACCTATGAACTGCGTCCAGTCTATGCGACCGCTTGCAACCACCACTCCTACACTGATGAGGGTATAAAACCTGAAACGACGTTGTCTGTATGCATAAAACACTTTAATATTTTAAAATATATATATATATATATATATATATATATATATATATAAATGGATGATAAAAATAAAATTACACAATCTATTAATTCATCTCGTATTCAAACAATGAATATAACAAAATGTTATATATATGTGGGTGTGTAGTAAGTCACGTATCAAATTATTTTTTTATGTAATTTCTTGCAGGAATAAGAATACGAAACAAAGGATTATTTAGTCCGTGGGGCTGAAAATAAGCATAGAATACCACAAAGCGATTAATGAGACAAATACAGAAAATACATTTCTAATATGATATATATATATATATATTCAATTGCCAAGCCAAAACATATTTTTCTATTTATGATTGAAAGTGGAAACTAGATTTTTAAAAATACAGCCGACCGATTTCACATTAACTCTACACAGTTGAATCGTGAGGTTTGAAAGATGTATATATAAAAACATGGTGATATATAATGTAGAAAATGGGGGGGATTATGCTTAGATATAAATCAGCACAATCTAAGCAAACACTGCCCCTGTTAAAAGAGAAGGATGTTTCAAAAGTACATACATTCTTAAAGATTGACTAATTGTACAAAGGAAGAAAGTTAAACTCGCCATAGAAACTCAAACAAACTCACAATCTGAACTCTGGTGCTGGTAGCACAATCCTGGAATTGAGTAAACCAGTTAGACGCTAAACGTTCGTCACCAGTTTCTTAACCCTTTCACAACTTAATCTATTTTATACTTGCCTTTTCTACTTATTTTTCTCCACGGGTAGAAACTTTAAAATCTATCTCATTTCCATGTGTTCAACACACATTATCATCTTTATTCATCTAAGGTTAGGTGTGTATATAGATGTGTAGTATTGGTATGTTAATGATAACTCCTTAACTAATTACACAGCCATTATTGTTTTTTGAACATATCTACTAGGTGTAAGGAGTTGTAATGTTGACTATAATAAGTTTGATTTAGTTTTATGAAAATAAGTAAAAATGGAGTTTAAGCCCTTCGTAGAAAATTCACATACTTACGTTATTTGTGAAATTTTATAATAGTTATTAAACATCAATTGATGAATATTGGCCAACTTTAAGCTATTGTTGAATATTTTGAAGTGTGTTGGGAACATAATAAGGGCAAAACCTTCAATTAAAAAGGTAATATTATACGATATGCAATTATACATGATGACTTGTAAACACGTGCTCGTATTCTTAACTCTATGCATAATGGCCATACAAAAATAAAATATATTTCAGTAAAAAGTCAATCCATCTTGTAAGCTTACTTAAAATATAGACTTTGCATAATTAATCTTAATTAAAATTTAAATCATTTTTCCATAGCTTTTTTATATTTCGTTATTATGACATTACTAAATAACAACTTAATACTTAATTTAAAATTATATTTTAATTCATTTTTACACACGTTCAATTACTGGATTACATAATATGCACTATGATATAAAAATGATTTCAAATTTTACCGATATATTAAACATTGGATATCTGCTGGTATGGTTTGTTTTTAGCTTTGGTTGAAGAACTTTTTGGGGAAATTGTAATTCTTTTTTTCTGTCTACTAACGACGGATGTCCCATAGATTCCGTTGTAAAAAACGATGACGTTTAAAAACAGTTTGTATTATAGAACATAACTTAAAATACACATCGTTAGGAAACAGCCATACATGACTTTGATACCATTGTGCGTATTAAAAAAAATATATAATCTGAAAATGAAAAGAAATATAAATATACACACACACATATATATATATATATATATATATATATAACGTGAGATTCAATATTGGATGGTGCTTCCCCTTACGTTATAGCGTCGAGTGTTTTGGCTGAACTATTTTTTTAAATGCGGTTAAAATAGGTTATCCATCTTGTACCACGATTGATTATCTGACGCCCTCATAAACCGGGGCGTACAACTTGCTGAATCAGGTAAAAGTACCCATAGGGAGGAAGCTGTACGATGAGATCCGTAATTTATGAAGATAACACTACAATGGAGAAAGAAGAAATGCACATCAGCATAACCCAAGGCAATTTCAAACAAATGGGTTATGCCCATAATACCATATTTAAGCATCTGGATAAGCGGAATTCCACATCTCTATTCGTCCGCATCTGGGAGCTAAAAGAAGTCAATACCCATAGGCACTCGAGTGGAGAAAACTTATACTACATATATTGTATAACCCACTAGAAGAAATGTCATATTTCCATTGCTGATACAATTAGAATGATGCTGGTATTCAATGACCCCTCTGTAAATTGCATTAATGGCAAGTCGGAACTTTGTAAATATGTTCGCATAAAAGAAGATAACACTTTGTAATATACACAGACAGAAAGCATACATATAATACATATTGCATTCAATATTCTCTCCCTCGAACCGACACTCAACGGAACTCATTAATAATCAGACGTGATGCATATATTGAAGACTCTCTACCTATCTTTTTACCGTGCCCATTTTTACAATAAACAAGTAAATTCTCACCTGTCCGACAAGCCAAATTAACTATTTATATTTATATTATATATACGTACTTAATATCTCCAAGAAACCACTAACAGCGGACTAACCACACCTTTCTAATAAGATTCAGGTCTTGTCCTCTATCGCCTTCTGGCTGGTTATACTGATTACAAATCAAACGTCTCTTCGTCCAGACCACCTTTACATTCATATATTAACAGCACATATATAATCGACCCGCCTTACACATCTCAGACCATTAGATGGCAGTCCGCTATAAGACTCTCTGATACCCATTGTTATTATATATTAATAATACAAACAAATCCCACAAGCTGTTTCGAAGCGGGTGGGCCCATGATATTTTTATTTCGCTTTAATTTTCATTTTAATATATATATATATATATCTATATATATTTCTATGTTTTCTTTTTTATATTATCAATATTTTTTAAATTATGAGAACCATCTATTATTAGTGTTGTTCTATATCATAGTATTATTGTATATATTTTATTTCTATACATAGTTTTGTATATATATATATATATATATATATATATATTATTCTTTTTTAATATAATTCTGACTATTAATTTCACCGTGGTATTATAAGCATTCCTCCTCACATTCTCCCATCCCCGCAAATCTCAGATACACAGTTCATTTCCATGTCAGTCCTCCCTTTCACTCGAATATAAACATAAAAAATATATGAGAAACAAACCAAACGAAACCAGGAGTCTCTGAGTTATTCCCCTTGATAAAGCAAAATGGCAGTGCCATTGTATATATATTTTAATAACAGACTTAATTAACCCTCCGAAGAACCGTCGTACTTTTTACATATTAAAGCATAGATGACTCATTTTAGTCCAACAACCCTCACACAAGTCACCACAAAATAATCGAAAATCGATTTTTAACCATTTGGTATACCCACACCCTGACATATATAACCTAAGAGTATACTCCCCACAATTATGATGTCCCAACGTGTGTTTATTCATCTATTTATCTCAATTTACCACTCCATAATAGAGCTATATCTGAAGCTTGACCACAAACTTTCTTTACAAGAAGTTTGTCAGAGTTTTCACCGCCGGATATAAAAGTGTATATGTTCCTTCGCATGAATGTTACTAGTAGCACTGCCCACAAATGACTACAAGGGCGCATGCATGCTCTTCTTCAACCGGAATCTTTATATGATATCCAACGGGTTCAAAGCGTTAAACATGAGTAGCTAAGATGGACGAGTAAGGGTATAGAATGTAATAAACAACGAATATTCTGATCTTATGTTTTACAATCGTGCACTTTGGTTTATTTTTCTGTTGATACGAGATACATACTATATATATATATATATATATATATATTGAGAGAGAGAGAGAGAGAGAGATCATTTGGTACAGAAAATCAGTACTACATCAGTACCATCTGTTTAAAGCTAAGAAGGTGTTAACTCCCAGCTATCTTCAGCTTTGTTGTCACTTGGTGGAGTAAATAGAGGGTGTTGTATTAGCCACGTTTGGGTACGTTATTTTGCTTTTAAGTTGTAAATTAGTATCGTCTTAATTGGGTGTTAGAGAAAATATGTGAAATTAAAAAGCTTAATAAAGTCCAAAAAGGAGGGGATAACATTTTTAAAAAATATGGTTTCAAATTAACAAAATATATTAATAAAATACCCGTGAGTCAGTTATGCAAACTGCTATTTTTTCTGGGGCTTTATTTGTATTTGAAGCGTTAAATTAGTTTCGTCTATATTATATGTTGATGAAAAATGTGTGAGGTTTAAATTTAATGCATAAAGAATTGAAAATGAATAAATTAAAAATTAAAATTAAAATTAAAATCAAAATTGAAAATACAAAACAATTTAAATTTTCTATTATTTAAAAAATAATTGTAAAGCCTTGTAAGTCAATTATGGCTAACAGTAAAAAACGGTCTAAGGGAGACAACTCTAAACAACCTTTATTAAAATTAATTTTGGAGGTATAATATGTGAATTATAATTATAAACTTATAATGGAGTATTCATTTATTATGAAATTAATAATTAATGATGAAGGTCAGTAAACCTATTTTAGAGTTAAGAAAATAATTTGGAACTAAATAAGTCTCTTTGTGGTATTAACATTGTTTAAGCCTATTGTATTAGTATAATCAAAAGGGGCGTCTATTCTCTTTACGACCGGAAATAATTTGTATGTGTTCTTTACTGGTTTAAAGTTTTGGTCTTGAGATAGGATATATTAAGTTGACTATATGATGGGAAGGTGATAATTTGAAAACAATTTCCGGGTAGAAGAGGAGGGGGATTTAAGGCGCGAATATAAGAGCAAATCTGGTATTGAATACGGCTATTTTGATGTGATATTTTTGACAGGGAAATTATTTAAGATCTTGTAAGTACCGGTCAGTCCAGTTTATAAGAAGCGCTTGTCTCTTATGGACACAGTTTTTTAAATGTCGTCCCTAATGTTCAAACAGGTTGTATTTGGGTCAATAAGTGCCCTTAAAATGTAATATTTTTCTGCATCACACATGGCACCTATTTATGGTTAATAGGTAGAATTGTCTTCTCTCTATGATTTTCCATTTGATAGCGAAGGGTATACTCTCATTCTTTAATTGTTATATCCGGGTCGAAAGTGTTTCATGTGTACAATCTCTGCTTAAAACCTCCCTGCGTCATGCCTATGTATTTGTTTGTTCTTCCGCTGTGATGGTTTGTAGCAATCGCCTCATAAACTATAGAATCAATTTTGCGATACCCCTTTAGCGTGAGTTACCTGTGTTTTCGATTATTTCTGGCTCAGTGGAGATAATTTCTCTTACAGATGGGGTGGTGGAGTATATTACCTTCATTGCATTGCTGATAAAGTGTTTGCGATAGTAGAATCTTGTAAGTAAGCGTGTATTGTTAAGTAAGATGAGAAAAAGTGTCCGACTCTCGTTTTAGTGTTAAGAGAGAAAGGGTGACCCAAATGATCGCCATCCTTCTATTGCGACTGCCGCGTGTCTTGTTTTGTGTGGGTATGTATTAGATCTCTTCTTTGAACCAGCTGTCGCGGAGGTTTATTGTAATAAGGCGCTGCTTATATGCACATTTCGCGTCTGAATAAGAGGTTTGAACTCCTTTGGCTGATGTTATTCACGGAGCTTTTAAAGACTGTGGGGTGGCAGGCTCATCTGTTAATGTATTGGGTTTCCTTAGGTGCATGGAAAGGTGTTTATGGGTAGTTTGCAAAGTTCAACGTGATGTCAATATATCCGGGAGTTTACAGTTTCTGAGCTTTGAACCGATGGTACTGATCTTCTGTACCTAATAATAAATAAATATTATGCTCTTCATTTTTATTTTCTCAATTACAAAAGTAGTTATATATATATATATATATATATGTATATATATATATATATATACATATATATATATATAGTCAGTATCTTGTGGAGGACTATATAAAGCTCCATTTCTTAAGTAGAAATTATTTGTAAGGATATCGCCAACTGCAATTAGCTTTAAGGCATAGGTCATTGGGTAAAACTAATTTGAGCTCCCGGCACTTGACAATGTTTACATTGAGATATCACTTACATTCAGTCAGTGTCGTATGATAGCGCAGGGTAAACTGTCAGCTCGACGGTTGAGTTTTAATCCCGGCTTGAGGCACTAACTGGTCTAGCCGCACTGAAGAGCTGTGATACAACAAAAAAGCTCTGTATGTGGATGACTATATATATATATATATATATATATATATATATATGTATATGATATAAAATATACGAATAGCAAGTAAGCAACACATAAATTATTTTCTTTCATTAGCTCGAATATTCATCAGGTTAATTAGATTAGTGGTTCCCCTCGAGAATGAAACACAAGCGTGTCTCTGTAGCTTACTTGCCCCAATGATATTTTCATGCTACTACAAATCGCTGCTTACTGTTGTAGTGAACATTGACAAATATATATACAAATATATTTTTTATAAAATACGTTGTCATGCATGAAATAGTAAAACAATACATATATATAGTAAGTTATGAAAATATATTCATGAAAATTAAGCTACACAGAGGCGTCCGTATTTCATCTCCAGAGAGAATCGTTAGGCTAAAATGTTTTTTTTGTTTTTATGAATATCATCAGGCATATTAGTATGATGGTTCTCCTAAGAAAATGCCACGCAAGCGTTTTTCTGTAGCATTTTAGCCTGATGATTATCTACAAAATTTCAATGTGAATACCTCTGTGCAGTTTAAATGCCATAATTATATTTGCATAACTTACTACATTGGTCTACTCATGTATTTAACAATGTAAAAATAAATATTGAAAGGCGATAAATTATATATTATATATTCTCATAATATTAGTGGGGATACATGAAATAATATATATATATATTAATAATGTGAATTTATATATGTATATATATATATATGTATATATATATGTATATATATATGTATATATGTATATATATATATATATATATATATATATATATATATGTGTGTGTGTGTGTGTTTATATATATATATATGTTGTGGGTGAACCTACATACCCTTTAGTAATAACTAAATGGTAGCAACCTGCTACCATAAATACCGGCTTTTCCGGGAAAACATTTGTAGTACTTCTAGGCGCTAGTGTCTCGTACGATCATTGCGTAAAGTAAGTATTCATTTTTAAATCTATTGTTGCTATTATTGTTCATTATTGTTATCGTGGTTATTGCTTTCACGTTGATTTTTATTGTTGAACTGTTTTCCCTTTTACGACGTTTTTTTCTGCCACGTTTTGTTTTTGTTTTTTTTTTGTTTTTTCTCCCTGTTTTTTTAATGCCTATAGTTATTAACTAGATGGCGACTAAACTGTCCGACAATTCGGAATGGTGTAAACCACCAAAAGTGTCTATAAATGTCAAAGATTTCGTAAAGGAAGCAAAGAAATACAGACACATGGTCACATAACAAGGAACTAACGTGGATTTACCAAAAACTTAGAGAAATAAAAAAAGGACTGTAACCATGTTTTTAGTAGACAAAAAAATTAAAAAATCCCTCTGGGCCACTCCTGAATTAATATGCAAGTTATTGGCAACAACAGGAAACAAACCTCAAAGGTTAATCAAGTGCAAGGGATTTAACACATGGAACGTTTTGTTTCTTAACGAAGAGATTTCTGCTAATCTTTCACTCACACAAATTATCACGCATGACTATGTTTTACGCACGGAGTACATGGGTAGAACGTGTTCTTCAATTTCCATCTTCAATGTACCTTTTTACGTAAAAGGCGAACATATTGGCGCTTTTTTGTAAGATATGGCAAAATAACAGACGTCAATTTCGACGAATTTCCAGGTACATGGAATTTTGAAATACTCATCGACAAGAAAGCTTATGACAGCATCCCCTACTATTTACAAGTCGGGGAGGAAAAACTACATATTATATTGGCCGGACAAAGACCTGTGTGTTGGTTTTGTGACCAACTAGGTCATTTAACTTTTGATTGCCCACAGAAAAAATCCACTCAGAAAACAGACCATCCACGGCAGGCCCGCACCTCGATCCTCCTGCTACAATTGGTCTACCAATTACATCTACATCTGATGACTCCGAAGACGAATTCTCTACTCTACCTTCTGCAGAAAAAGACAATGAATGGATTATTGTTCCGGGTAAAAAAAAAACCCGGATCGGGTATCTCTCGAAGAAATGGGAGAAAAAGAAATGCTAAAAAACGACCCGGGGAAAGACAGTTACATTAAAGCCAAAAAGCATAAATCTAAATTAGATAAGAAAGAAGGAAAAAAGAGAAAAAGGAAGGAAGAAATTCAGTCACTTAAGATAAAATGATTAACCCCAAACACATCCCCAGCCGGTCACCAAACCAATAGTTTCTAAAAGTTCTCATTCTCCCAAATTAAAGCCCCACAATCACTGGCCCAATTTTAGACAAACCGTACAAGCTTATCCCTCTAAGCGCCATTAAATCGTCTAAAAAAAGCACTTCTCCAAAACCTTCTCCCTTTGCCTCCCCATTAAATACCCCCAAATACCTCACCTGCGTCCCCCACAAAGCCGCCTCCCTTCGCCTTCTCCAGCATCTCCTATGGGGCCTAGCTCCCTTTCTCCCTCCCTAATGGATGGCATGCCTCCCCTTCCATAAATTGCACAGAAGAGGCAGAGAAGCCCTTCTGTGGAAAAGAAAACAACAAAAAACGCCTTTCTCTCTGGGGAGGATATCTGCAAAGTGACATGCGCCCAAGAAGAAACAGTAAAATATTACCACCTCTCCAATATAAATGAGCTCCTTAAATTAAAAGAAGTTGGTGGTATAACCATTAAAGACCCTGCTAATTTCCACAACGCCCCTAGAGTCCTTACTGTTGTAAGGAAAAAATAAGAGCGAAGGCTTTATGGCAGATGCTGGAAGAGGCGAACAAAACTTTCAATTTCACCATTCCAATGGCCATCTTTAAAGATGAAGGTCTAGTCGTTTTAAGAAAATATTTTTTTGGGAGGGTTCCCATAAGGTTACACACCGCCCTGTATAGGATAGCGAAACTAACCTATCCTTTGGATGTTAGCGGCATCTCCCATGTGGTTAAATTAATGATCAGATGGGCAAACAATCTTTTGGGAGAGCCGTCGGCATCCGGACCACTGCTATGTTCTTTTCTGGAACCCAACTCTAGGGTACCCTCATGGCTCTCTTTCTAGCGAGTTTGAATGCCCGGCACCTGAGGGCCGACGCTCGTAAATTTCGGATCGCTACAGACCTTCAGCGCCTCGGAGTGGATATATGTTCAGGAAACTCACTTGATTTCTGGGAACTATTTGGATGTGCTGGCTAAGGGTTTCCACTTTTATTCAGCGTACTTTAATTCCTCTGCTAGGGGGGTGTCCTGGCTGGTAAGCAAGTCCTTAGATGCGTCGTGTAACCCTAGCTACATAAATCCGGAAGAGAGACTTTGTGTTTTTGCTATTACCATAAAGGAGAAAGCATTTCGGCTCGTCGGGGTTTATGTGCCCAATAGCCATTCTGAGATCGGTTCTTTCTTTCGGCGAATCGAGCAGTTATTAAATTCTACTTCTCGGACGGTCATTGTAGCGGGAGACTGGAACGCGGTCCTGGATCCTGATTTAGATCGTAATCGACCTAGGAGTACTAACACCGATCGGGATGCTAGATTATTTCGGGACTTCGTCGATAAGTTCGATCTTGTCGATAAGTACCGGAATGAAAACATCCGAGATAGGGTATGGACCTAGACAGCTAGACGCGGCTCTGATTCGGTACAACTTTCGAGTTATATCGATCGGTTCTTAATTAGGCGAGTCGATGTAGGATTAGTTGAATGTCCAAGTTTTCATGATATAGTTTACCCAGACCATAGACTTGTTCCGTGTAAACTTAGATAGACCTTAGCCTTGTTTAGCTGGGTACTGGAAGCTCAACACTTCGTTGTTCGATGTGAAGGGCTACCAAGAACAGCTATTACTAACCTTACAGCGGGAATTGACGGGGGCTGTAATTGGGAATAGGAAGTGGGTTCATTTTAAGAAGGTTATTAGGTCCTTTACTGCTGATTTTAGCAGACGACTCAACCTATCAACTAGGGCAGCTAAAGTGGCACTAGAGTCTAGATTTTTGTTCCCTTGCTGGCAGTTTTGTTTAACTCGTGGTTTATGAACGGGTCTATTCCCCAGTACTTGACCATGGGTTTAGTGAAATTTGTATGCAAAAGCAAAAATGGCGGGGATGGGTTAGATAATTTTCGGCCCCTAACAATGCTTAATGCGGAGTTAAAGATTTTGGCCAAGATCTTAGCCACTCGTCTGCAACTTGTTTGGCCTGGTCTAATTAGCCCCGAATAGACTTGTTCTGTGAAGGGCCGGACCATCCAGGATAACCTGCACTCGATACGCTTGATCATAGATGAAGTCGACACTGAAGCCGCGCTGATCAATTTATATCAGTCCAAAGCATTCAATAAGGTGGACTTGGAGGCTGTTTTTTCTTCGGCCGGTTTTGGCCCGCAATTCCGCTCCTGGATTCGCCTCTTGTATGCGAACCCCGGTGGTAGGGTTGAAGTGAATGGCATGAGGTCTGGGGCCTTTAGATTGTAAGATATCTTCGTCAGGGTTGCCCTCTTTCACCGATGCTTTATGTGCTTGTTTTGGAACTTTTCCATAACAGGCTAAAGGTGAATCCGGTCCTGCGTGGAATTACTTTGGCAGGTGCTTGCACCACGTTGAAGTACTCCGCCTATGCCGACGACTTGACTATGCTTGTAACGAGCAATGTCGAGATTAGTGTCGTCGACAGAGAACTCAGAATGAATTAAACGGTGACAGGGGCCAAAATAAACTATGATAAGTCTGTTGGTTTGCGCATTGGTGCCTGGAAAATTGTCTCCTTGCAGGGATCCTTTGGCTGGACAGATGGGCCTTGCAAGCAACTCGGCGTCTGGTTTGGTCCTGATCTTCAGCTGGAGAAAAAATAGTCAGAAGTCCTGAAAGCGATTAGGGCACAGCTGGTCTGTGGTCCCGCAGAAATCTTTCGTTAAAGGGGAGAGCGGAGGTGTGTGTTTCTCACATTGATCCGATCATTCTATATCGTCTTTCAGTGCTCCCACTCCCGTCGGATACACTGCTGGAAATGCAGCGGGATCTGTTCAGGTTTTTGTGGCTTGGAAGGTGCCCTATGGTCCGTCGCGAGATTTGTTACCTTCTGAGGGCGGTCTGGGTATGCCTAGCATCGAAATCCGATGCCACACACTTAGACTGTTTTATCTAGACCGAATGAGTACACAATCTGAGGGAAACGGTGTATTTTGGAAGGAAGACACTAAGAAAGCCTTTCCGGCTTTGAGAAGTGTGCACTTGGATGAGGGGGAGGCACACAGGTTGTCCCGAAACGAGTGTTCCTTCTATCGTAAATGTAGACATGCGTTGAAGTGTCTTTCAAGGGCGACAGAAAGCCTCTCTGACACCCTGCTGTTGTCTCGAAAGGCACTATATTGGGTAATGGTGAGGGGGACTGTCCAAAATGATAGACCTGGGGGCTCGCTTTGTCGAGGGGGGAGCTCCGCTCCATCTGGCTTTGGGCGCCTGGGTTAAGGTGCTTTGACAATGACGAGGCATCACTGACCTGGCTGACGATTAGGAATGCACTCTGGGTAGGTAATAAGCTTCATTCAGCACGCTTGAGTAATTCTCCGACTTGTGTCAGTTCCGGCGATGAGGACGAGCCCTTAAGTCACGTCTTCGTTTTTTGCCACATTCTCGTGACGTTGATTAAGCTTGTTGCAGGCTACATGGTTCGTATTCTTAACGTATCGTCTTTTGACCTGGAACCCATTAATGTATGCAGCAATTGGGCTCCGACAACTGATAGGCAAAAACGGTTTACGTTTTTAAGCTTACTAGCCATTATGAGAGTTACGA
The DNA here is from genome assembly GCA_963556195.1 of Sepiola atlantica. Taxonomy (NCBI): domain Eukaryota; kingdom Metazoa; phylum Mollusca; class Cephalopoda; order Sepiida; family Sepiolidae; genus Sepiola; species Sepiola atlantica. The sequence goes on along the minus strand of OY744519.1, from coordinate 91,502,102 downwards.
TTTGGAAGACTAGTTGCAAGACAGTCTACGGAGCTGAGACCTTCACTTCTCTCGACCTTATTGCGATTTCAAATATTACCTGATGGCTCGCATTAGGGTCGAGAAGGTGAAACTCTTTTCGGCAGATTTTGGTGAAAGGTGGGTGACTGGAGCGCGACTGTGTAGAGTGGCTGGCGCAAGATTAGAGTGGTATCTGGACGTGCCTTAGGTAGAGAATATTGGGTTCAGGAAACGAACACTGCTTTAATTTTAATGTAATGGAATCAATCATACACTAGCTAAATTGTTGAACTTTAAAATCAACAGAAAATTAAACAGAAAATAACTTAAAACACGTCTAAATCTGACTTATTTTAAGTTATTTTCTGTTTAATTTTCTGTTGATTTTTAAGTTCAACAATTTAGCTAGTGTATGATTGATTCCATTACATGCCCCCTTTTATTTTGTCCTCATCCCACTCCCCTTTTTATTTTTCAGCCCAATGGTAATATCCCCTTCCCTCCCAAATTAGGTGACTGAGTGCGAGATTTGTCGAAGATGCAGGTCACCCTTCAATGTTTTCGAAGGAGGTGTTCAGAATAAAACGTTGGCACCTGCATCAACCCGCCTTTTTTCGTGTTTGCGATTTCGACCGGCAAATCGGCATCTCTGCCACATTTTAATAACGGGGGGGGGGCTTTTACTAACCTTTATTTCTTTTTGCATTGTATATATCATATTTTGTATATGTAAATTTGTAGTCCCACCCCCCGTTGCATATTTCTTATATGGGTTTTAAGTAGGATTTCATGGTATGAATTCTTATGGTGAGTAGCGATAGATGTATAGTATGAATGTGGTATTATGGTGAATGATGGTCATGAGTGAAACTAGCTAAGTTGAGTTTTTTAAGTTAGAGATGACCGATCCTTACCCCTCCTCCCTTTTTGGCCTTGTGCCTCATTTTTTGTATTAGTTTATGCATATAAATATTTAGTACATTTAGGCACTAGCACTGTCAACACTGACTTGTGTATAATTTCTCTGTTCAATACAATTCATTATTATTATCTGTAAACCTGCTGTTCTTTTATTTCATTGTTGGTACCCCTAAATGGGTCCAAAACAACTGGCGACGAGTGATTCGTAAAGGACTTCGTTGGAAACACCTTGGACCTTGCAACCTGTGAGTAATACACCTGTGTTTACAACACGGTCAACTTTCGAAAAAAAATTCTACTCGTTTGAAAATAAAAAAAAACCCTGTGCTTTACAATTTTCGGGAAGATATTAGAAATATCGAATACATTCAAATTTGGGACGAGTCTGCCTTACAAGAAATAACCAGTTTAAACAATTACTGGAAGAAAAAAAGTAAGACAGATTGTACTATTTGTGTTCTTCGTATTTCAATACCGGATTTAACCTCGTGCAACAAATGAAATTGGAATACCATGTGCTTATAAAACTGCAAGGTTTGAAAAATAGAAACTCCATACTACAAAAACCTTTTTTCGTGTCTGATATAGTCAAACGTCTTTTGCGAACAGACTAGTCACTGTAAAATCGTATAGTCGAAAACAAAAATCTGACAAGTAAAACCAAGTTACTTTCTTGAATAACTAGTCAATTTTTTATATAGCGGTAAAAAGCCATTACTTGCTATTTTGCATTTTCAGCCTACACTGAAATGCAAACGGACCTAAAAAAAAAGAGTTCCAGATGCGAACAAAAATACAAATAATTTGTTGAATTAAATACCCAATAAACCGGATTAATGAAATCGTTTGTTTTTTTTCTCAAGGAACTGTGAAAAAAAGATTAGCAAGTGCCGATCGAATTCGAGACCCAAATGACGCAGTGATGAGAAGGGGTTGAGTTTGTTATTAAACTGTAAGCATTTGAAAAAAAATAGTGAAGGACTATTTGTGACTTTAATTCTTTTTTAGGAGGTTTTTCTTTTTTTAGAAATAGTGAATGACATTTTGACGTTGTTTTTAGTGCTTTTCAAGAAAGTATTTCTTTAATCATGGAAGATTTCTCGAAACAGATATTGGAGATTATTAAATTTTAATCAGAACAACTAAAGGCAAACGATGAAAAACCTTGCTCAACAGATAGCAAACAATGAAAAACATCTTCGGAAGGCAAACGATGCAAAACATCTTGCTTTACAGAAGGAATTTCAGTCTCAACAGAAGGAATTTCAGTCGCAGCTAATGAGTGTGTTGAAATATTTTGAGAGAAAAGAATTTAGCACAAAAGCGAGGAGATAGAACATCTTTAGACGAACAATTGATTGGGATTAAAAAAATTACAATTAGAGCAACAGACTCAATCAGAGAGACAATTTGAACAGCTGGCACAAGCAATGATAAATACGACGAATGACGACAGCAACGCGTTCAACCAAAATGCAATATGGTCAGCTATAGAAAGCTTCAACTATGTGCCTGAGGAGGACCTAAACTTCGAATCATGGTACCGTCTATATCAGGAGTTTTTAACATTGATTGTAGTACATGGTCGGAAAAGAAAAAGGTTCGTTTAGTTCTTCGTAGACTAGGAACTGCAGAGCATACAACATGTGTCGATTATATTCTGCCGAAGAAAACAGGCGAACTATCTTTCAAAGAAACCATTAAAATGTTAATGGAACTATATTGCCCTAAAACAAGTTTATTCCACAAAAGGTGGAAATGCATGCACCTAACGCGAAAAGAAAGCCAGGATAACTCAACGTTTGATTCGATCGTCAATAAATATTGTGACGGCTTTTAGTTATCATCTTTGACAGCGGATAATTTCAAAGTATTAATATTTGTTCAAGGGCTCGTCTCGCAAAACGATGCAGAGTTAAGAAGACGTGTAATAAGCAAACTAGAAACCGAGCCAAATTTAACATTGCAAAAACTGGCCGAAAGCTGTCAACGACATATTTCCGAGAAAAAGGAAACTAAAGAAATAGAGGAAGCAGTTAATTCGAATATTAAAAATGTTCGTCGTTTTTCAAAAAAATCATACTCTTCGAAGGAAAAATTCAGGAAGGATTTGCCTCAAAGGTCGGATGAAAAATTGCTAAACCACCCTTGTTGGGGTTGCAAGGACCTACATTGGTACCAGAAGTGTCGTTTTAAAAGAAAGAATTGTGACAAATGCCAAAAATGGGACACAAATCCTCACATTGCAGAAGTAACACTAGAAAAAAAAGTTACATAAAAACAACTAGAATTGATGGTGGCAACCTAAACATACGAAAGTATGTTACGGTAAAAATGAACAATCAAGATGTTAAACTACAGCTTGATTCAGGGTCTGACCTATCAATTATTAATATTAATACCTGGAAAAAGATCGGACGACCGACTATGCTACGCACAGATGAAGTGGATCGATCCGTAACCGGAGAGAAAACAAACTTTGAAGGGCAAGTCATTTCAAAAGTGACACTAAAAAATTAGACATTAAAATTACGCATGTTCGTAATGAAAAACACAGGAAACTTGTTCGGTACAGAATTAATTCAGCAATTCCAGCTCTGGGATTCGCCGATAAGCGCCTATTGTCAACGAATAGAGAACCTTTCCGCAGAAGCAGAAAAATTGAAGAAGTATTTGAAAGAGTCATTCGCTAAGGTGTTTTCTAATGAATTAGGACGCTGTACTAAAATGAAGGCGAGTTTTGAACTAATTGAAAATAAGAATCCCGTTTTTAAGAGAAAACGAAGTGTACCATTTGCCTCTCTTGAAAAAATTAATGCTGAAATAGACCGGTTGGTGGAGAAAGGTATTTTAACACCAGTTGACTACACGGAATGGGGGGCTCCAACCGTCTACGTGAAGAAGAAGTCTGGAGAGATCAGAGTGTGTGCCGATTTCTCAGCCGGTTTGAACGATGCGCTGAAAGATTATCACTATCCTCTGCTGACTCCAGAAGAGGTTTTCACAAAATTAAACGGTGGACAACTGTTCTCAAAAATTGACTTGAGTTAAGCCTATCTGCAAATACCTGTAGAGGAGGATATCTCTAAGATTCTCTGTATTTCGACACACAGGAGACTACTAAAGTTCAATCGTCTCACTTTTGGAATTAAAGTGGGCCCGTCGATTTTTCAGCAGGTAATCGACACGATGTTGACCGAGCTCGATTTTTCGATCGGCTACCTTGACGATATCTTAATGAAAAGTACGAACGTAGGGGAGCACCGTGAGCACGTAAACAAAGTATTCGAAATGATAAACGATTTTGGTTTTACACTCAAGGAGTAAAAGTGTGAATGCTTTCTAGAAGATATCAATTACTTGGGACATGTCATTGATAAGAATAGAAGACGTCCCGACCCAGAAAGATCTATAGCCATCAAGAATATGCCCAAACCGAACAATGTTACCCAACTACAAAGCTTCCTGGGTCTTGATAACTATTGCGAAAAATTAATTCCCAGTACGCACAAATTGCGAGCCCCCTTAAATAGGTTACTTAAGAAAGATAGTAAATGGGAATGATCCGCCGACTGTCAACCTGCATTCGACAACCTAAAAACGAAGTTAACTTCAGAATTATTTCTTACTCATTCTAATCTAGAGCTAAAAACTATTGTTGCAAGTGACGCCAGATGACTCGATGAAACCCATCGCGCACGCTTCAAGAACTTTACTTCCTGCAGAGAAAAATTACTCGCAGATTAAAAAAGAAACGTTGGGTGTTGTGTTCGCAATGACCAAATTTCACATGTATCTACATGGCCGTAATTTTATCGTACAAATCGACCATAAGCCACTTATCACCATCTTTGGATCAAAAAAGGCTTGCCAACTTACACAGCAATCTGCCTACAGAGACGGGGTACAATTCTGTTAAATTATGACTTTGAGTTGAAATTATTACCGTCAAAAAGACTAGGACACGCAGATGGTTTATCGCGGCTAATCCCAAAGTACACGGAACCGCTCGAGGATACAGTTATAGCATCCCTTCGGTCTTGATATGACTATAGTAAAGTACTGTGTAACACAATAAAAGAGCTGCCAGTCACACTTGGCGATATACAAAAAAAGGCAAGAGAAGATAATTTTATTATCGAAATTAAAAATAAATTACAAACAGACGATAAGCAAACGGCAGAAGCTTTTTCAGTCTGTTGCGACACATTATTATATCGGGAGAGAGTAGTAATCCCAGCTACGCTAAAAAGAATCCTGAACTATTTCCATAAGGGGCATCCCGGGGCGACACGCATGAAGGGCCTAATGAGATCTTATGTGTATTGGAAAAACATGGACATGGACATAGAGACGAAGGTGAAGGAATGTGCGGGCTGCGCGTCGGTAGCAAATGCACCACTTATTCAGTACTGTCCATGGCCAAAGGCAGAGCCACCATGGTCCCGGATTCACATAGATTTCGCGGGGCCATTGGAAGGCTTCTACTATTTAATTATAGTCGACAGCTACTAAAAATGGACAGAAGTTGTTAGATGTAAAAACCCAACAACGGATGTCACGATATGCGCGTTGCATGAACTGTTTGCCCGATTCGGAGTGGTGGACATTGTTGTATCGGAAAACGGTACACAATTTACTTCACAAGAGTTCAAAGAATTTTGTGAAGACTTTCAAATTAAACATATCACCATTCCGACTTACGATCTGAGGTCAAACGGACAAGCAGAAAAATCCGTTGATACCTTGAAGAGAGCGTTGAACAAATCGACTGGCACGCTTAGAGAAAAAGCACTCCAGCAGTTCCTTCAAGTGTATAGAATTACACCTAACGAGAACCCACCAGCCCAGGTACCACCGGCGGAAGTAATGTTTGGAAGAAAAATAAAGTCGGTATTCGACAAACTTTTACCAAAACAGGTGAAACCAATCAACATTACGGCACCAAAGTAGAGGTACGAGGATGGAGAGAAGGTGTTCTTCCAGGTACACCATTGAAACAAAACCGTGTGGAAAGTGGGAAAACTACAAAAAAGATTGGGGCGGATGGTGTACATTGTAGAGGGTCCTAGAGGCACCTGTAAAAAATACATTAACCAAATGCGTCGTCGAATATCGGACAACCCAGGGGGGGGGGCATCGGATCAGAGTGAGACCATCATGGAAGGTCTACACGACGCATTCGAGCTGGCAACATCAAAAACGCCTCCGGAACAGAGACGTTCATCAAGAAAACGTAAATTAACCGGGAGTTTCGAGGTGAATTCTAGGAAAAAGATATACCTTGAGATTCCCGGGGAATGGGTTTCGGAAGGGTGGTGTTGTAGGTGAACCTACCTACCCTTTAATAATAACTAAATGGTAGCAACCGGCTACCATAAATACCGGCTTTTGCCGGGAGAACACTTGTAGTACATTTAGGCACTAGCACTGTCAACACTGACTTGTGTATAATTTCTCTGTTCAATACAATTCATTCTTATTATCTCTAAACCTGTTGTTCTTTTTTTTCATTGTTGGTAACCCTAAACGGGTCCACAACAATATATATATATATTAATTATGTAAATGTATGTGGCTTACACAACTGCAATCGTGTTTCGGTAAAACCGCATCTAAAGATTATTATAGATAATAATATTTGGCTTCGATCGTTTTGTCTAGCCGAAACACAATTGTAAGCCACCCAAATGTTTCCGTAATGAATATTCATAAAGATCTACCTAGTATTGAAAACTTGTTGAAGAATATTGGTTGTAACTTTATTGTATCATTATATCTTAAAATAAATTATATATATATATATATATATATATATATATATATATACATATGCATACATATGTATATGCATAAATAAATAAACATATATATATATATATATATATATATATATATATATATATATAAGTATGCTTATATCGATTATCGCTTTCTATAATCATAGATTCGGATTTTGATCAAAGCAATTATTGTATCCTGTCAGAAGCTTACATTTCACGTGTTTCTACAGCATCTACTGTAATTAGATTATTTGCTAATTAAGAATTGTGTATACTTAAGAAGTCTTCAGAAACTAGACATGAAATGCATGCACACGAAGACCCACTTAGTTGGAGTGCGCGTGATTTCTTAGTCGGTTTCCAGATTAAATACAAGACACACTGAGGACGCGTGAGAAATAATCGCTTTGATCTCATTTACCATGTGTAGAGATATATTGACAATTTTATCAACCGGCTACATCTAGAATCCTGACATTTACCTGCAAAAGTATTCATCTTACTTGCGCATATATGTCATAGTTGTAATCAAATAAACCCGATATATAAAAAGGAAACTTTCTTTAAAATACCTTACAGAATTTGGTTTGAAAAGTAAAAGGGTTGTGCATAGTATGGTGTCTGCTGTATGAACTATGAGCGAAAGAGGAATACACGGTTTCTGTTATGATGTAGCATGTTTCCTTTTCTTTGCCAGTCCGTTAAGCTTTCAGCGCTAATTAACGGACGAATAGCAAATAAAAATAATATTAGCCAACTGGAACCCCTCCTATTTATTTTATCTTGCTTCGTGTGACTTTTGTAGTTACGGATTGCGCATATTTTTGTAAGGTTGAAAATTGATCTTAACTCTGACGTTAACGAACTTGCAAATACCGCAGATTAAACATAAAAAAGCACTTCAAACGTTAAGTAAATGTATTTTAAACGAGCGTCAGAATAGTGATGAGAGAACTGACTTGTATAAAAGCAACCTCTTCCAACTGACAGCATACACAAATAGGAACAATGTTTCACTGAAAACAAAACATTTCCACACCGTACAAGCACGTTCTCTCTAATTTGTTTCTTAACAGTTTAGCAAAAAATAACCCCAAATAGTAAATGTTTCTTTTTTATATTGAACTTAAAAAATAATATTCATTCAGATTTACTGATTTACTACTGGGAATGTTTTCATATTATTGATCGCACAAAACTAATTATTTAAACAAACCGACATGCCTCGCTATCGCTGTTTTAAATGTTTGAAATAAAGACATTACGAGTCGATATCTTCTCGATCGGCGTTGCTGTCCATTATCACTGGGACAGTATTCTATCAGTGCGGACGATACTAGGAATTGTGACTTTAGCCTAAATTTTAGACATTAGAATAGAAATCATGTAGTAGATTTTAATCAATATAGGAGCGATTCTCGCTATGAGGTCACTATCATTATATCTTGCTTTTGATCTTAATCAGCGGATAAAAAACTGGTGCAAAACTGTTCTGTGAAATATATATATATATATAATTAACTGCCCCCTAAACCAAAAATGCTTATCGACCCAAGTAGTTTATGGGGCATCTATCTCTTCAACTCAAACTTTATATTGGAATAGCAGGAAATAATTTTAAAGAACGATTTAATAATCACAACCTGTTTTTCAAAAACCTTAACCACCCTAGCTAAACCGGACTATCCTTACATTATCATAAACTTAAAATAAAAAATGAAACTCCTATAGTTAAATTGAAAATCTTTTTTAAAAAACTAGTACCTGCAAGTCACTTAACACACCATGCCCTCTATGCTTAAACGAAAAATTAGATATTATTCCTTTCAAGGACAAAAATAAACGTTTAAAAAGGAAACAGGAGACTTCCATCGACTGCCGACAAAGAAGACTTTACATCCTTAGTAGTCACGATACCCCACTTTAATCTCTTGTAAATCCCATGTTAATCGTTGGCACGTAAGTTTTTCCGTTATAGTTTCTCTACTTACCCACATAATTTGATTTTTACCCCTATTCTCTTTTCTCTCTACAATATCCTAACTTCCCCCAACACATTCTACCCTCTCTTCTAACACATTATCAACCCCTACTCATACCCATCTCACCCCACCTACCTCGTAATCGCATCCCCGGAATAACTATGGGGTAGTAACCATTTACCTACTCTACCTCATTGTTTCTGAATACAACCAGCAATTTTACCCCTACTCTTACGTCCATAAATACTACTTATACTTTCTCCCTTCTATCACAAACTACCCATATTTTTTTACCTGGAATATAACCCCCTTATTATAAAAAAGAAAAAAATGACCTATTGACTTTTCGTAAATCTTGATAATTTATGAATACTACATCATCTTAATTGCTACTATGTCGTGCTTTTATTTTGATTATCCCTTATATATTTCCCTAATACCACCGTTTATAATATCTATACTAGCATTGCCAAAGATAAATCAGAACCTAAACTTGATTTTTAGGGCTACTATGAGAAAAGTATAATCTTAATTACCATTATTCCTATAGTTATTAATATTATTATTATTATTATTATTATTATTATTATTATTATTATTATTATTATTATTATTAATATGATTATTATTATTATGATTGATATGATTATTATTATTATTATTATTATTATTATTATTATTATTATTATTATTATCATCATCATAATATATGTGTATATGTATGTATGTATGTGGGTATGTGTATATATATATATATATGTATGTATGTGTATGTGTTTGTATGTGTATCTATGTATGTATATGGATATATGTATATATATTTATATATATATATATATGTATTTATGTATGTGTGTAAGTGTTTGTGTGTATGTCTATATGTATGGCTATGTGTATGTATATATATATGTATATGTAAATGTATATATATGTATATATATATATATATGTATATATCTATTTCTTATATTTTTTATATTACTAGTATAATTACGATTACATATTTAATGTATTTATAATTTTATATTTATTTTTACCCGTATATAGGCATTTTAAATTTTGAATTCTTGAACTTTTTAATTTTATTGTTATTAGCACCTTAAATATTTGTATCCCTTTCACACACCCTCCTCATCCACCTGCTCTCCATATAGGGTTACTCTCCCCCTCCCCCATTCATAGGCAAATTACCAACTAAGATAATCTGTCACTGTACCTCCTCCGCAAAAGCTGGACCACGACTGAGCTTCTTTTGACACGCGTTAATACGCGTAAATACATGCTATCATACTTCAACTACCTCTCAAGTCATATCTGCGTTCTCTTCCTCTCTTTCTGATTCCTTCTTATGTCCCGTGTAGCTCTTAATATTTATTTTTCTTTTTCTTATTCTTTTTCTTTTTCTTTTTCTTTTTCTTTTTCTTTTTCTTTTTTTTTTTCATTTTTCTTCTTACTTGTATTTTTTGTGTTTGTTTTGTTTTGTTTTTATTTCTATTCATATTCAATTTTTAGTTTAAATGTCTTTCACCTTCATAAAACCATGTGTAATTGTGAACTTATCTTAACAGGCGTGATGTTATTTCAAAGCCCTGAGGATCGTGAGCCCCTCAAACTGCTCTTGTGAAACAAAATCAATTTTGTAGTCAAAATGAAATAAATTAGTATTTATATATATACGTATGTGTATGTGTGTGTGTATGTGTGTGTTCTTCAACCTCTAAAACTACATGCAATAACACACTTTTCGTCTTAACTTCTTTTGTTAGAAAGCTTGTTTTGTATTTAAGTCAATTGATCTCTTGCAATTACTGCATGAGTTTGCTTCCAAGAATTTACTCTAGTCTAAATATTATTGTAGGGATTATCAGTTGTTTACAATGAAAAAATATTTGCAAATTTTAAAGACAAGTAGTATTTTATCAAATGGCTCCCCAGCAGCATTGATTAGGAACTACCTACCTTAAGTAACAAGACAAAAATATTCCGGATATCCAATATAGTTTTTTATTCGAAATTAATTTTTTGTTAACATATTTTCTTATTAAAAATATTCTCCTTACTTGTGTTGTGCGTCTTTTCCCAAGTAAAATGTATTTGTTATGTACAGAACTACTGCATTTTACAGACTTATGATTAATTCATTATGCTACTAATCATCTCGCATTTAGTTATTTATATTTTAATGTATTTATATTATGTATTTTTATTTTATTATAATTTATATTTATTTTAGCTTCATTCAAAATAGTTAAGAAAATGTTAACATATATATATATATATATATATATAGAGAGAGAGAGATAAATTGATAGATAGATAATGAAAAAGTGTAAAACAAAATAACAATTTTCGACAAAATGGATGGTTATATATTGAATGAGTTGATATGCATAAGAGAAACTAGTTAAAATATGTAGACGGAAACATGTTTAATGTTTTAATGAACAACAATATTGCAATATGTATGTCAGGTCTTATCTATGGTAGAAAGAAATGTATAAGTAAGAATTCGCTCATTTATACAAAAACGACGGAGAAGGCACATACCTAAAATAAAGAGTGCGGCATTAAGTAAGGAAAATAGTGGGTGAGATATGTCAGTAAAGCCAGAGGGGAGGAGGGGTAAGATATGATTAAAACGTCGAGCACAAATTGAACATACAACACCGCCCCGATGGAAAATGTAATGCATAGGAAAGGTTTTATCACAACAGAAAATATACTAAACTACTCCCACTAAAAAGCGTTAGTAATATTTAAGAGCATGGAATCATGACGAACAAACATATATTACATTACCCGTCTCTAGTCGTAAGGATGAGGGTAATGCCTGGGAGGATATTCTAATGCCAACAAAACCAATACTACACTACGTTACCCTCATGTGTCTAAAATAGTAGTCATCTAAATTAAGAATTTAATATGGCACAATTGTACAATAAATAGAAGTACTAGAGAGTTTCGGCTTCAGATAGACACATACCAAATCTCTATTAGTAATAGATGTTATAATGCCCAAAAAGGGAAATCGATAAGAAAGCGTAAGATGTATTGTCCTAACGCTGGACGAATCTACGAAAGGAATGTATCGGAGTGTGGAGTTCAATTGGGATGCAGTTATGGTTACCATACACTCAAAGTCGTGTTTTTGAACATTACTTATTTTACAACAATTCCCATTAATTATACTTGTGAACGTTTAGAAACTATTTAAATTATCATCCTTAGTATTTAGACAAATGAAAACAAAAATAGATTTAGTTTGTCATTAACTTTTAGATTCAGTGTTTTTTCTTGTATTGTTTTTGCTTATGGTCGATCCATGTATTTTGTTTTGTGTACTTTAAAATGTTTGTTACTAATTTAATATCGAGAACTCAACTTTTTGTGCGAAACCCGATCGTAGCTTCGAGCAAATCTCTCTCTATTAAGCAAATCGTCAGAATTGTTGACGGTTTCCGCCCACGAGCAACGAACTTTTCAGTAAAACGATGTGAAAAGCTGATAGGGAAGCAGGTGGAATCGAAGTGGTTTTAATGGTTTCCCATCTTCGGTCGGTTGATGTCAACGTCACGAATCGAAAATCTTTAAACAGTTAACTTCTCACATGTCGACTCGCGTGACTCGCTTAGCATATGACAAATACAAACAAACAGAACAAAACTGCTTCATGAGACTTTCTTCCAAGTTGAAAATTACTGGTATTTAAAAATAGGGATTTTAAAATAAGCTATGTTTGAAATGCGACGAATCAAAGCAAACCAAAATGAAAAAGAGTTAGGATTTTATTAATTTGGTCAACGTTTCCACGATGTACAATACAAAAAAGACACTAACAACCACCTGGCGGCTATTTAGTTAGCTCTAAGTATTCTTATTGAATGTAAAATTATTCTTTCTATAGAAGGGCAAAGGTAAGCTGAACGTATTTTTAATTTCTAGAAAAATATCCCTCTAGAAGTTAGCCATCATCTTCCTTTGTGACTACTTTATACTGTTGCCCTCCGCTCAAGACAGCCGGCAAGATGTAGGGCAACACAATGACTTCAGTTAACTAAGGTGAAGTTCACTCGTTATCTACTACTACACTACTGCCGAAATCCATTAACGTTTTGCTTAAATTATTTATTTATTTTTGCGCCTGTTTACAAACAATTTAAAGCCTTAAATCGTTTGATACATAAATATACATATATCAGAGGGGAAACTATATTCATTTTCTTAGGAAAAGACATAACATTTTTCTAAAAACATACTTAGTGTAAGTGTGTTTAACAACGCGTAAACATAGAATTATTTGGTGTAGTACCAAGACGCATGATTACTCTACTCGGCATCGATATTGACTTAGCATCGATCACACTGGGAGGGGGATGCCTATTAGACATGAATGACAATTTTCCTAGAGCTAGAGACAACAATTACTTAAGAGGAAGATATTCTCAGTCTATCGATCGGCGTTTACATCTTCTTTCAGGTGGCGCAGAGTAACAAACACAGGAAAATCTCACTCACTTCCAGCGCTGGACCGTGTGTCCTGACTAGGAAAATGAACGCAACGGATATCTCTGTTGCTCCTCATCTGGGCAATGTGGGGATATGTGGTTGTTATGATTTCTCATAACTAGTCTGGGTCTTTGTTTCAGACAAGGATACTGGTCGGATACATTGTCTGTTTCTCGTTTCTGACTGGTAGTACTGGAGCCATAACTCTTAGGTAACGCTATATTTTCAATACAACCAAATACTACTAAAGTGTTGATTGGGAATCCTTAAGAGATCTCATCGGAGATGCACCTACGAGTAACTTCTTTTGTTTTCCTGTTGAACAGTGTGCAAGTGAGGTAACTGAATCGGTCAAATTAGACTTATCACATTTGTCCCAATTGAGAAATTCCAAAGCGCCATAAGTCAGTTAAAAATAGATATATAATTTTAGCACCAGATAACCGCTTTAGCGGTCTGATAGCCGAAGATAAGAGTAGTTATATTAAAATAATTAGAAATCGATGTCCTGGCTATTATAAAATCATTAACATCATAAATGCATGCAAAACAGATCTTACCCCTGCTACAGTTAGACATAAATGCTCTGCTGAGCTTGCCCCTATCCTCTCAAAATTACATAATGAATGTCTTTCTGATAACTGGAACATTGCCTCTGTGGTACCAGCTTTCAAGAATGCGTGCAAAACAACTGAACCGCAAAAGTATAGCCCTATTACAGTTCTCCCGCTCTCCGCTAAAATCTTAGAATGCGTAATCAATCTAGTGGTAGTACACTCTAAAAGATACTAAACTTTAATATGACCAACAGGATAATTTTATGCCATCTCGTTCTACTGTTGATATCCTAACGGTCATCTCTGAACATATATAGCACGGATTGGATAAGGCGGGTTTCGTTAGGGCGGTATCACTAGGCATCTCTAAAGCATTTGACAGAGTCTAGCATTCACCTCTCCTCAGGAAAATTTAGTTGTACGGTATTACTGGGCGAATGTATAATATAATCAGATCTTTCTTAGCTAAAAAGAATGTCAGAACAACATCACAAAAATGTAGGTTTGACCCAGAAGTCGATACTTGGATTTGTATTATTCCTGATTTTAATAAACGACTTCCCCGATACAATCGTGTCTTATATGGGTATATTTGCCGATTACATCACGCTCTATTCTCAGAATAAGGGAAAATTGAATTCAAACCTGTTCAAGACGATTGCTGAATCCTTCGAAAATCTCTAGTCTGTAGTAGAATGGGGCTGAAAATAAAGTCACATTTAATGCTACTAAGACGCTGCTTCTCTCCATGCATAAATACAATAAACTTTTATAATTAACATTCTCAGGTTACATGACCTGAAATAAGTACATAGAAAATGTTACTAAGTTTGCTGTAAAAAAGTTCAAAACCTCTTACATCTGCCAGTATCCTATATGTCTAGAAGAGAAGCCTCATCTGCACGTGTGTGGAATATTGCTGGCACATCTGTGTTGGCGCACCAAACATAAGTTTTTCCTTCTTAGACAAGGTACAAAAATGTCTACCCTAGTAGGTCCGGCAATGTTTTTCAAGCATAATTCCCTGTCGCATGACCGCAGCGTTGAATCCCTATGTATGTTTTACAAGTACCTCCACAAAATGTGCACCGATTATATCACTGCCTTGTACCTCTTACCCACATAAATAAATGCGACTCACCCTACTAGCAAAAACAAATGAACACCACTCACTTCTAAACGTCTCTAGATGCCGGAAGATGTTCTTCATTTATAGCTTCCTACTGTAGAAAAATTGCTTTGGAATTCACTCCCTGTCCCATGTTTCCCAAACATGCAGAAATTTAATTGTAATATGAACAAACATCTAGTTACCCAGCTCTCTACGAAGTCTGGCCCTCAAAACATTTCTCTCCTATCACAAAACTCGTGACGATTCAGTAGCAATACGTCTTGTTTGGGGTGAATAAAAGTACAACAACATTTATTACATATCTTTAACATAAATCTATTGTTAGTTTTCAAAACTAATAATTTTATTAAAATTCCCTCCCTTGAAAATTAATAGAACATAATATTTTAAGAAAAGTGTTTCTAATGTATCCTTCTTTTAATCAATCACTGTGAATATCAACAAACCTTTAGCATATATGTAGGAAAATAAGGCAATATAATTACAAATAGATAACACCAAACATTCATTTTTATAACCTGTTCAAAACTAGTTATGCAAATTAAGCATACAAATAGCTGTTTTGAGGTATTTGCTTTCTAGTATATATAAAAGTATTCCAATAGCCTATGTTTTATTATGAATTTTAATACTAGTTTCATTGGAATGTAACTGTGCTATAAACGTTCTCATTTTTTCATTTTTATACACAGTTGTGCCATATATTCTCTGTCAACTGATGCCCGGAATATATTTTGATCCGGATAAAATCACGATAAAGGACCTGTATAATTCTGCTGTCTTCAGACTAGCTGACTGATCGGAAAGAAGATAGCTCTGTGTGTAGTGCGCCATCAATCTATCTATTTACACTGCACCTGCTGGTGGCACTATCTTTCACTTTGCTATAATATGCTGCTTAAATTGAACCTTGAGTATTTATTTACAGGCAAATTCAAGAGGAAGCTGTAGTAGTAAACGTATACACCGGTCTATTTCGATCAAAGAAAATGTTGAACTGCTGAAAATATATGAAAGATGTGTTCCGGCTTTTAAAATGGTAATTGTTTAATAAACGTGTAGTAGTAATGCAAAACCAGATGATCCAAAGAAAGCGGCAAATCCGCAAACTTCTGGATGCCAATAAAATTGGTATTTTATCTGTACTAGTAGGTTTAATTCCTAATGTATTTCTTGCTTTCTCTCTGTTTGCGTGGCGCAAGCGTATTAGTAGACAGCTGATAACCTGGAAGACAAAAATCATCCAGTACTTGGCTAAGCTATGAGCTCGACAACTGGTAGGCCTTCTACGATGGAATCGCGATTGGTTAGATTCTCGTGCAACTTTGTCCAAGACCGCCGTGCATAATCTGCCATGATCCGAGTTTTAATGCCAGCCAAAGATGAAACCGGCTTAACACGATCAGAAATAACGCAGTTGCAACAAGAACTGGTAGGTTTATCCACTGTTGCCCAGGCATCACATATCTGGAAGTAATCTCAAGTTTCCTAATGTGGAGTAAACATTTCTACAATATATTATCGTGTGAAGAGGATTGAATCGATTTTTGAGTAGACAACCAGATGATGAAATCAATAATAAATAATGATCTTTGTCATAAATGTGTCGGTGTGATGCAGACAGAAATGAGGATGAGTCAAAGTGGTGAATTAAAATTGTTTATAAGATGCATTAAAAAAGATGATTAACCTTATGCTCTATCAGAGTTGATAATAAGTGACGTGATTTCCCACCGCCGTATGAGGTTGTGTAAAATCACGTAGCGTATACAAATGTCATGTTTGTTTACATTCCTCAAAGGTTGATATCTCTTGCGTCAATGAGTATAATAGATTTTATTTGATTTGAAATTATTGTAGGACATTCACAACAAGAACTCGAATTTTTCTACCACACTTGCAAATAAGTTTCCGTCTTCCTCTTTGTTCGGATCATAAAGCGGAATTCTTATGAAAGGATTCTAATTCAAAGAATTCCCATATAGAGAACACATTAACAACGAATTGTTTTCCTATAGAATCCAACATGGTCGTCTTTAAATGCAATTTCAAAGACATACTTGTCATAAACCTCCCCCATAAGTAATCAAACCGTGTTAATTAAGCCATAATTTCCAATCCTCTCATAATATTATTCATTATTACACTGCCAATCCATCCAACTCATAAACCCTTATCTTCGAGTGCATTTTAGTCCTGATAAGTACTGACTCAAGTGTAAAAAGTAAACTCGACATAGCTAATTATATAAGCCGAACACACACAGCATCTCAAAAGTAGTTCGTATAAAGAAATAAATGTGTCGTTGTGCAAAAAGTAATTCACAATTTTTAGAAACTACAAATAAGTAATTTATAAATATACTAATTATCCTGCAATTAAGTATCTTGGTTATATCTTGAATTTTAAAGAAATTTTAAGCAGCTCAAATAGTTTTGCTTTCAGTTGTCGTTAGAGAAATCATCAGTAATCATACTGACATGAATAATTTATTAAAAAATATGTAAACAATAAAATTATTCATCTATGCTAAGCGTAGCTTTCTGTTTTCATATCTTTATCTTTATAATGTTAGGTATTTTTATATGTGTACATATTGGTATTTACAGGAGTCACCTCTAAACTAATAAACCGGGTATTATGAATTTTGGAACACAGCTGCTCGGCGGAGGGAGTGCACATGTGGGTTATATTTACTTTTAGTCTCATTCGAAAGAGGATACAATACAGTGGAAGCGCTTCGTGAGAATTCAGATACATCCGATTTTTGTTAAATTTCCACTATAGGTATTAGATATCAATTAATAAATATTCCCAGAATTTCAGTTTATTTGGGGTATTTTAAATGATTTTTAGGCCGTAGATAATGAGCAGAACCTCCTATTTTAAAGCTAACATATATAGGAGTTGCATTAATTTGCTCCTTTGTCATGAGACACTAATTAAGTAAAATTCTTCTGAATTTCGATTTCTGTTTACGACAGATTATGTTTGAGATATTTTCCACAATCAAAATAATGTAATGAATTTTTATCAACATTAAAACAAGGATTCTAGAACAAAGTTGGTCGGTGGGCAAGTTACAGGGTGACGTTCGGTCATCCCAGAGGCCTTAGATTGATAAGTGAATTTTTTTTTATCTGTTCTCAATTTTTCTTTCTCCTTCGCATGTTCTCAATTTGGTATCTTAAAATGTTGGTTGTTTATATTATATTTATTATATATATGTATTATATTTTTTGAAATGAACAATATTTCTTGATATACATAGGTAAATTGGAATTTTTCTTTTAGGTCTCTCATCCATAAAATAGACATTTTTACAAGATTCTAAGTAAATAAAGAGAGGACATTATGCCGCAATTCCTTACCTTGTAAGCCTTCCTTCGGCCATTTAAGTGCTGGTCAGTAAGCAAGTTACAGGATGAAATTCGGACGTCTCAGAAGCCTTTAAATTGAGAAGTAGTGACTTTTTATCTATTTCCAATTCTTATTTTCCCTTCGGATTTTCTCAATTAAATATCTTAATTTTTTTTTGTTAGTTCTTCCTCGTTGTACTTTCTAAATTGCCATCTATACTATGACGTCATAGATAAGTGTTCTCTCTTCTGACTTATGAAAAATTATTCTCACCCCACCAACATTACTGACCAGTGAAAAATGTTCCCACAACAAATTTAGCTCATGAGAAGCGAACCCATTTTCAATCCTCGAATTAGCGATAAAAAACGATAACATGAAGATGGATGACTCTATACCCACCGACTCCTCAATCTTCTAAACGAAAACTTAAAGCGGGCGGTATGGAGGTCGACTGGGAAGACAGAGGTAGTACTTTTAATAATAGAAATATGTTACACTTTTGCCACGGAAAACGGGGAGGAGGTGGGGATAAGGGGGCGACCGGAGAGAGCGAGGCCATGTGGAGGGCGTGGATAAGTGGGGAGAGTGGTGGGATGAATAGTGGGGATGAGGGGGCGACATGGGGTGAAAGTGGGCGGTAATGAGGGTCGACAGTGGAAGGAAGAGCTTTTACCCCGGGCAACCGGGAAAGAGAGAGAGAGAGAGATAGAGTGTACACTAATGCCCCGGGCAACGCCGGGTAAGCTGTGCTGGTATATA
Source organism: Sepiola atlantica (assembly GCA_963556195.1). Classification (NCBI taxonomy): domain Eukaryota; kingdom Metazoa; phylum Mollusca; class Cephalopoda; order Sepiida; family Sepiolidae; genus Sepiola; species Sepiola atlantica. The sequence goes on along the minus strand of OY744519.1, from coordinate 91,483,099 downwards.
TATATATATATATATATATATATATATATATATATATATATATATATATACACCTAGGAAATACTAAATTTTATTGCTCCTGATGTAAGAAAATAATTGTAAAAACAATTCAATTCATAGTTTAAGAATAAGAAGATCTCAGTATATTTACATTAGACGAGATCTCACAGAGGAGCGGAAACACGTTTTGTGTGTCAAAAAGTGATTACAAGCGACCTGAAATAGACACATTATAATGAGATTTACAAAAGAAATAATCAAAACGAACAACGATTGCCTCTATATATCTTACCTTACTTAGGCTGTTGCATAATGAAAGGCCATATATTGAAAAAGAGCACATCAACTAGTATGAATTATTAAAAAGCTCGAGATTAGTGCAGGTTAGGCTGACATAAACTTTGGCGGATGAATCATTCTTCACGAAATAATAAAAAAGACACGTTGAACTTAGGATAAAAAGAACATAACATTCGGGTCAATGGGTGTTAGAGACAAATTCAGACAGATCGAGTAAACGATGACGTCACGTTTTTTAACTGTGAGAAAGCCAGAGTTAAAAAATCAGTCAGTCTATGGGGAGCGCACGAGACGGACGACAGAATGTTGTGATAATTTAAAGGAAGTCTTTAAAAGAAGGCGTTTTTAAGACTTAAAAAATCTGCTCGTCATATACCTCAATTTGCGCTAAGCGATCTAGTCAACTAAATAACACCTAATTAGTTAAAATCAATATTGCATCTCTTAGGTGAAATGCTATTCGCAATAAACTCCGTCAAGTTTTCAAAGAGTCTTCAATCTTCTTTTCTGGCAAAGAGAAGTGTTTATTTCAGCTACTTAAACGGATGCGGAAACGCTGGACGGTCAGGTCCACGGCTATATGCAGAGACGAACGGATAAAAAGGCAAATAATTAAAAGTAATGAATGCATACAAACACACATACATAATATAAGGGCACGGATTCACATATAACTCACTCACACATCCACAAAAGCTTTGATGTGGGCGTAGAGGGGCACCTCTAAAAAAATATAAATATATATAAAAAGAATTTAAGAACGTTTTTAAAACGACAACGTGACATTCAGACTCATTATAACTCGAATAACGAAGGATGTCACTTTGAATATCATCTTAAAATCTCTGGTATTGATTCAAATTAGCAAGATTTGAGCTAAAAGAAGCTGACATTTCTATAATATTTCATAGCAACACCTTTTAGACGAGGAAACGAGCCGTCATCGGACGTCAAAGTCTAGATTTAAGAGTCAGTTTCCGAACGTTTCAATCAATCACACAAGCCGATCGTCAGCCGGCAATGAAAAAGACGACGAGATATGACTTAGGCAACTGTCAGCACCTAATTTATTACAAAATGATCACTATTGACAATAAGACTAGTTATTCTTCATAGTAATGTTATGTTTTTTATTTGTTTTCTTAAACTATATATATTTTCTTTTAATTCTTAACTTTTTATAACGGGTTGGCCATTTTTTATCTCGTGTTGTTGACATTTTGTAAGTTTAACTCCCCGAAAATATTCTAGAGCAAAATTTCCGTAGTATACAGCACGTACTAACGATATATATTTTTTAAAAATGTTAAAAAAATGTAGTTTTAATTTTGCAACGTTGTATAATTATACAATTCAATTTCAGTAACAGTATTTTTTACCGAATTAAGCGTAGCTGAAGTAAAAAAAAAAGTAATGCAGATGCATTTTACAGTAAAATAGTATGTCCAGCAAACTGCCGGGAACTTATATTTATAATAAACTAGATGAATAATGATCTTAAGATGGTTAAAATGAATCCTTCAAATACAACAGTTTTGCACAAATGATGTGCCCACTTATGTAGATTATGATGATGTATAAACTCCTTATTCCAATTATGATCCAAATGAATTACATGAGATTAAGGGGTCGTAAGAAGAAATCTACATTTATGGAACCATGCGTAATTGGTTCTAATAAATACGGATTAGATGTAGTTGAAATCTAAAATATTTGATTTTTCAAATCTATGTCCCGTAAACCCCTTTTAAAATACCCAAAAAAATGAAATTTTGGTAATAATAATTGATTAATGTATAATACCTATTGTTATAATATCATACACATTAGGGTATTTCGATTTTTACGGGAGGGAGATCCACTCCGTCTTTACCTATTTTACCTAAAACTAAGTTGAACTAAATATAGCCCGCATTACCCACCTATATTCGATAATTCATTATGATTCGTTAATCAGTTTAAGAGTGAATCTTAATAATACAAAGATTTAAACATATATACATACCGAATTTTATATATAGAGATATATAAATGTTTGCATCGGCTATAAAGTTATTTGTAGACATTTCATGAATTTAAATATAAAGCTTAAACTATTTAGAAATGAATTTAGCACAGTTTAAAAAATATATATCTTTCAAAAATAGTATGTCCCGAAATATTTATTAATAGCAAATCATCTTTGAAAGATGATTCTCTTTAACCAATTTTTACCGAAATAGTGTAATCAAGTTTGGATGTTGCATGGCAAATGCAAACAGAGACACTGACAAAAGCTACTGCTGCTACTACTACTACTACTACTACTACTTCTACTACTACTACTACTACTACTAAGAAGAAGCCCATTCAAGAGACAACAACAACGGATTACACTTTCTCTGCCTTGACTACGTTACAGACTTCTTCCTGGTTAATATAGACAAATATTTCTATGACAAAAACACTATTAATAACTAACGGTCACATCGAAAAGAAAGAAAAATAAATAAATATTGGAAAATAAATTATAAGGATAGTATCGTCATGATGGTTTAGACCTTAGATCATCCATGGTTTTCTACCTTCCGACATAATGCATTATATTGAAGAAATCTCAGTCAGAGCTGATAAAATTTATGCTTGCAAACCGGTAGCAACGTCCACGTCTTTTATCATCTGCTTAAGCTGGCGGCATAAAAAGTATACTACGAAAGTGTTGTTTAGATAATTTATCGAGCTTTCAAGTGTAATTCCATGTTAAATGTACAACTGTTTACAGTTTTTCTCCTGCTCTTGTTTCCTCTATCTATATAGTAAGCTCTACAGTAACTTATTTACGTGGAAACTTTCACACTGGCCTTCTCTACGTGTTATTATGGTAGGTTTATGAAATTATGAAACATATTTTATTTTCCAGTATTCAAATATGTTTAATAAGCAGGAAACAGATAGCCTTAAAAGGAAGTAATGTTTCATTAAAGCCGAATCGCAAGCCGAATACCGTACTAATAATCGACGAACCCACTGTTTCATTAGATCCTCATCTCTTTGAATTATCTCTATTTTCTTTGTCGCTTTCTTTCGTGATTACAAATCTCGTTTTCGAGCACTTTGTGATGTGTTATTAAATTGAATACTGTCCACATTTTGAAATGAAGAAGAAGGAATTGTTTGCAAACATTTTGTTCTGTGAAGGAGGCGAACAATAACAGATGCAGCCTCATTTTATTTTCATATAAAATAGTTAATAAGTTCCAACTGATGACCACGTCAACGTTTGAAAACATCAGCATCGATTGCAATCTTAACGACCGAGCAAATACTAGATTGAATTGTGGCTCTCAATCGTTGGAATTAGAGATGGATATATCTATCTTTATGAAGTTAGTTATGATTATATTTTTATATACTTGAATATACAAGATTCACTCCTAAACGATTTAACAGATTCCAGGGAATTTGCAAACACAACTACTATGCGTAAGGAGTAAAATGTAGGCTATATTTGATTAAATTTACTTTGAAGCAATATAATTTAATAGTGTTGGAAACCCTTTCTTACAATCTAGATACCTCCGACATTTGTGAATTAAAAATAAATTAATATTACACTTTTCGCTAGGAGAAAAGGGTAGTATATGTTCATATACTACACTTCATATTGTCTGCCCTCAGTTAGCAAAATAATACATCCTTCTAGACTGATGTAATTCTTATTTTTATTTCAGTCCAGAGTGCCATTTTAGGGAGAGCTAGATATTTGGCACATAAATAACCGACGTTGTGTCTAACTCTGCCCTCATGAGGAGGCAAGTAAATAGAAACAATAGGAATTATACATAAATAAATAAGTATTTCCGTTTTGAAATTTCAAATATTCCAGATTTGTGTTAATATGATCCATGGTCAATAAAAACAATTAGGCAAAATTCCCTAAGTATAAATTACTTCTTAATGTTCCAATACCCGTTCCTTCGGGGGACCCGGTAGTATCAAACAAAACACAACGATAGAGACAACGACGTGCTCGAGAAACTCTGTTTCTTTATTCTTCACCACGAGCTGGTGTAATTTGGGTATGCATATATGTATAATTAAATATTTATTTGTTAGCAAAAGTCATTTGGCATTATTGTTATTTCCGTTGTCTTACGAAGAAACCTCTTTCTTTACCTTGACAGCGGTTGAGTTTCGACGCTACCCAACGTACGTTATTTTCACGAAAACCAGGCAGGGTGATTCACATTGCAACCTAGAGGGAAACACGACAATACGTTCTGTAGCAGTCTGCTCTCAGAATTTAATGAAGGATTGTGATCCCCACGCTAGTAGTTTACGGCAGTTTGGCCGTGGTGGGGGTGCCTCTCTTTGGGGCTGACCCACAACAAGTGTTTCTCTATATCCTGCCAACTCGATCTCTGGTACGTAAGCTCTTTTTCTTCCTTCTTTTAAACCCGCCGTTTTAATTTCTGACTTTGCACTCCGGGTGTCTTCTTCTTCTGGCCTCGTGCACCTGACTTATTTAAAGGTTACCGAGTCGTTTTCTTTTCGACGGCATACTCCGAAATGAACTCATCGATGTCACACATCTGGGCTCGTTCGAAGGTCACCGATTCATTTCCATTGTTCTTTTAGCCTAATTGACAATCTATCTAGTCTTCGGCTTTTCTTCATTATTGCGGCGTCATGCCCTTAGTCTCCCCGTGACGTCTTATGCGTTATTACTCAACATGTCTGGGTCATTATTTTACATTAAGCCATATAATAGCTTAAATTTTATACATTTTTAACAATAAAATCATGTAAGAAATGTTGCTTAATATTAGAGTAATGATTCTAGACATTAGGTTTAGTAGCACTATTTCATTAATCTTAATTTTTGTTAAGGGACATAAACGTTGTGAAAAACTGTTCGATATGAGTGTATGGATATATTTTTCTATGTATAGGGTTCACTCCTGATCTAATGAAATTATTATTATTATTATTATTATTATTATTATTATTATTATTATAATTATTATTATATATAAATCATTACCAGATAGTTATCAGCGTTCCGAGGCGGGCTATGAGAATTCGTCGCACAAGCCCCAGGAAGGGCGGTCAAGAACAGGTCGAGAAGTAGGGATTGCTGGTCTACACGATCAGGAAGACTGGTCGGGAATGTGACTATCTGTGAGATGGAGTGCGATATAAGGAAACTATACCTGGAGTTACCAGCTGTGTCTTTATAGATAGAGAATCGAAGGCAGCCACGGTGATATACATTTAAATGGAATAATACATGTATTTAGACCGTCGGGTCAAGTGAGAGTGCTCTATGTATGCTTTCAGAGAAAACGTTATAGCGAGTAAAGTATTAGGTCGAAGGAGAACGATATAAGAAATATAAGTAACTAAAGCACATGTTAGCTTGATCATGTTATTCTAGCCTATGTTTTCTAGTCAAAAGAAAGGTGTTCCGAACATAAACTCATAGCCCGTGCATACGTTTGTCAGAGTTTTTACGGTAGAGTAGGAGGTATATGTCATGTCAAAATAGTGTGAGGGGATTAATGATGGTATGTTTATTTCACTTAGTGCTAGAATATCCGGTGGGGTTTACTAGGAAAAAGTTTTCTACGTCATTGATGTTGGTTCATAGCCCCCGGATATTTGTGAATACGAGCCTGGAGGGCGGAGGCGAATATGTTTTTTGTGGGTGTATCTTTTTCTTTTTAGTGTCATTTTCGTTACAGAGAGAGCCAATAATATCACACAACCAGACTATTAGTCGATATTTGATTTATAGCGGTTGTGGCCTCTTTAAGGGTCCACCGGGAAAACTGTAGGGATAATGGGATACGTATTTCGGCCAAACCTCAAGGTGGGTACATTTCTTTTTTTTGCAAAATTTAGATTTAAGGTGGTGACAACGGAACCCTACCATAGACACTGAATAATAAAAATAAGCGTGATATGATTTTCTTCCAAATAAATAACGTGTATTTACTGTCAGAAGTAGATTGCGTTTTGTTACTTATGGGATGGGTAAGTTACACATGCATCTCTTATATGTATAAATATGACCATGAGTAGCTCAAAATGCTACACGGATTACTTACATGTATAATGAGGTGTATGACGGAAGTGACGTCGCAAAAAGTAAGAATGTAATTCTCTAAAAGAGGTAAAAAGCTCAGCCGGCCTCTCTTTTGTTCGAGAAGTGTTTCGAGAAAGACGCATATTTCTACGACTCGTATGAGGCTGTTTTCTCCGCAGGAGAAGAAAAACATAAATTAAAGTATAGTTTTATTAATTGAAGAGGTCGATCGCACAAATGTAATAATATGATTAACGACTATAAATATGATGTTCAAACTGAAAACAAAGCCCTATTCCATGATCAATAGCAAATAAAAATTTTGTGAATAACATTTTTCGAGAAATCTGTACATTGATATTAATCGTCTGTTGACATTCTTTTACATATCAACGTTAGGTAAGTATTCGCGCCGGACATCCAATGTACACTGAAAACGACGTTTGACGTTACTTAAAATTGAAATGTCTTAAACTTAAAAGAATTGGTTATATTGGAATCAGAATTGGTAACAAGAGTACATCAGATGTTGATTCATTACCCGTGCAACACCAGGAGTTCATACTAGCATATGATCGAAAGTACTAACTATTTGACTTTCAAGTAAATAATTAAGACAATAAATTTTCTTCACACTTCAATAATTAAATTTGGATAGGATACCGAACAAATACGTTTCATAGAAGCAAACCTTATCTCACAATTTAAAAAAGCGTTTCAAGTAGACCGCTGCAATTTATATCCTAATTCCTTCTGCATACACACCAGCCGTAAACCTCATCCTTACCCCCCTCACTCTCAACTTTCTTAAATAATCCTAGATTACTATTTCTACACTCCTAAATGTCAACCAAGTTCACGCTAATACTTGCTCTCCACAAACACGCCCCCCACTGTAACTCTTTCTATCCTATTCCATGCTAGCTCGATTTTTTATCTTGTTTTCCATGTCTGTTCTTAACCTACTCTGCAACCAGCTTTCTCTGAACAAATTAACAGACTTAAACGGCTGTCATTTTGCTCGTTCTAAAATTACTATTTTTAAACTAATCATCAGGTATACACTAATTATTTGTAAGAACGCATAAAGTATACACATCAAACATACAGGAATCAGATTATCATGAGTGTTGTAATAAATTAAAAGTAAAGACAACCATTTGAGTAATTAGGGCCTGCTTGACATTTTACTGTACTTAGGAACACTAAAATGTTTATTCCAAAAAAGTTTTTATATTTTTAATTCATAAATATTGTGTATGACTTTTATCCATATAATAGTAAATCTCTGTTGATCTTTCTCTCTTGTTTGTTTGTTCCCGTGTACACTTGGTTACGTAATCAGTGTTTGTCGATCTTATATTATGAACCTTTTTGTTTTTCAGATAGTAATGTCCCTCGGATTCCCTAATTGTTACCTGCATACATCGCGCTGTATATGAAGTAATTATGTGTTCTACATTGTTAGTTGCGGGTTTTTTACTTGTTCAGTTAACTGAAATGGATGGTTAGATCACGCCGTTCACACGACATTGCACCTTTACAATGTTTAACAGAATTCGTATGGGAGTCGAGGTCGCAGATTTCGAAAGCCACCAACCTGACTGAACCAACCTTTACTCTTGCACACCATTTCTGCTACGATCGCTATATTTCCGACATCAAATAGTGGTTATATTTTGTACGGAGTTTCGATATCAAAAGACTTGATTTGATTTTATTCGCACACAATTTCAATATAGCCACTACCAGAAAATCTGAGATGAAATTAAGAATCCTATGTCCTAGGGTCTTTGTTTATAACACTATATTAACTTTTTATCATATCTAATGTGGAAGCTGAGGCGCAAATATTTAGGTAGCATTGAATAAGTTGTTATGAAATTTTATCCATTTTGAGACAAACACGGAATTACGCAGAAATGAAAGAGAATCCTTGCGTACTCTTGCCGTGATTTATCTATCAATATTTTTAAGAAATTTATTATATGAAGAAAAGTAAGTCGAATTCTTGACTTTAGATTACGAAACATTGCATTTGACTAATAGATATTTGATTTTGACTAACTTTCTTCCTTCTAATTCTTACGTGTTCTTAACACTAGAAATGTAGTTTGCTTAATTTTCGGTCAGAAAATATTTTTCCAGCTAGTGAGTTTATTAGGCATTCGACATTATACGTTGATGATCTTTAGGACTGCTGCCGCTACGTGTTTCTGACTTCAGATAGGCAATGATATATTTTTTAAATTATTTATCAATGTTACTTGGATATCACAAGACGAATGATTGTGGAAATATATTTATATGTTGTCTTTGTGAAATGCAACGATTAGCTTTTATTATTCCTCTTGGACTTTTCATGACTAATTATTTTTACATTACGTTAAAACACATAAAACCGGAAACAATCATTTATAAATATAAAAACGTTATGTTAGCAACAAAATAAACTCAGTATTACATTGCATAACATTAGTCCAAGAAATAAATATGCACATGTTATGGTTACTATAAAGAGTTCCTGCTTTTCTTTTTTTTCTGCAAATTAATTACACATTTTCGTTTATCTTCTTATTATAAAAGTTTACTTAAATTGAACACTGTTAATTAGTCACGTGTATTAATGATCATACAACTAAAATTAACTGATATTTCATTAAATTACGAAAGTGAATTTTTCGAAAGGTTAACGATAGTTGTTGATATTTTCAAATAGTGTTATTTAAAACATTAAGAACACTAGAAACATCCACGTCGTCTTCCACGTCACACCAGCAGCAGCAACGCAACCCAAAGAGTTCAACCCATCATCCCCGTGGTAAAAGTTGTAGTGTTGCAGCTACACGGGTAACACGGTTCTGGGTATAATCAAGACCCGTCGTCCTCTGCTCTGCTTGGACTCTAAGCGTGGCAAGCAAGGAAGGGACACGCACGGAATCGAAAATTCAATGAGTTGGGATTACAACGATTCGTCTGCGTATGTAGAACCGCAATTCCTTTATATGATTTTCGTTAAAACCTTCTCCGAGTTCGTATGATATATATGAATCTTGCTGCTCTGAATTTCCGGGTTAAAAATATGTAATTCTGCAGACCACCGAGAAAACTTCATCCAGATAAAACAATCTTGAACACCGATCTTCGTAGATTCTGCACAGGATGGCGAGTCGACCTACCACAAACATAAAAGATAACAGCGGTGGCAGACAGTTTAATTTTTAATGAATGTTTGTAAACACAAAAAGAACTAGTTAAGAATCGGTGTGGGGGATCAGTATAAACATAGAGGGTAAGGTTTCAGATTTAACATCGATAAATTGCTTATTCACTCTACTTTATCCGCATACGCATTATTATTTGTTTTTCCTTACCTTTCCTTAACAACCAAATAAGTTATTTCACATTAAGTTTACAAAAAAAAAAAAATTTCTATATCGAGGCAATGTAGTATAGGGATAGACACTCATTAAAATAATATAAACGTGTCCTCCGAAAAACATTGTCTCAACGATATTATTGTGCAATATTTAGTTAAAATGAAATATAATTATACTACTATATTATTTGATGTTGTTTTACAATATATACAATGATAACAGTCTATCCTCTCTCAATTCGTACGTCCAACGATGTTATTGGAGACTATTTAATATAAATGATACAAAACATGTGGTGGTAAATTTTAGGTAGAAGTTACATAAAAACGACTCAATAGTTTTTCCCATTCATATGTACATTTTTAAAAAGAGTGTGGACCCTTTTTGTTCAACTAAAATGAATCTAATATAGCTCAATGTACCCCTTTTATGTCTATGGAACATATTTCAAATGTTATAAAGATAGGCGGATAATTGTGTTCTTCCGATAGACGAGTATATAATATATAATATAGATAAAACATGTATATATGAAAATATTTTTGATCATGTTTACTTAAAGAAACATATCGAATACACATTTTCACCTACATAAATACGAAGTAAAAAATTTAAACATGTTGATTTTAAAAGTTATATCAGCATTTTATTAGACTATAATCAAATTTTCCATGTGTATTAAATTAAAACCTATTTAATAATTACTGTCACTAGAAAACTCGGCGAACATACGTAAATAAATTTTAATTGGACAATGTTCGAAAAATCATATCCTACTTTCATTTATTGGGTAGAGATAAATTTCGATGCGGTAAATTATTTCAAGAAAATTAAATTATTTAATAGAGTGATGTAGTTTCAATCAATAACAGATTCGAACTCAACCTAAAATTCTTAAATTAAAGCACACATACATATATGTATATATATATATATATATATATAATATATATATATATATATATATATATATATATATATATCTGGCACATGCATTTATGACATATTTATGTACAAATATGATTCATGTGACAAGATTCTGACAATATCTATAACCAACAATTACATACAGCTTCTTCTTTCTTCATAGGTTTTTTGATTGTCGGGCAAGATTATGAGCAATTTCCAGACAAGTGGACCCACCCTCAGACAGCTAATCAGCTGCACGCATGGCAGTCCTTACCGATATTCGCCACTTTTTCCGATCCTGAGTTAGCGTTTAAGAGCATCCAGTCCTTGCGGTTACTCTCTATCATACCTATAATACCTATATATATATATATATATATATATATATATATATATATATATATATATATATATATATATATATGATTATTTTTATTTACACAGACATGTACAACATCTGAAACACTGGCATGGCGATGTTATCGATCAACAGACATTATAAACTGAAATCTCATCAGGCAGAGTTAGAATCCGATCTTAACCTTAGATCATATTTGGAAAGAAAGTTTCTTTCCAAATATGATCTAAGGTTAATTCGGATTCTAACTCTTCCTGATTAGATCTCAGTTTATAATAGCTGTAGATCGATAACATCGACATGCAAGTGTCCCAGATGTTGTGCATGTCTGTGTAAATAAAAATAATCATATATAAAAGCTCTATTTGATATTGAGAACTTTATATAAACGCGGTTGAAATTATTTGGATTACTACCCTGTGGATGTTTTACCTGGAGTATTATATATATATTAGTACTTCATGTATCTACATAAAATATTATAAGGAGATATAATTATGTCAGTTTTCAGTATTTACTTCAACAGTGCTCGATACGTAAGTAGAGCTAGGTAGTAAGCAATGAAAATATATATGGCAATCAAGTTACACAGAGGCTCTCGTGTTTCATCCCCGGAGGGAATCGTCAGGCTAAATGCATGGAGTTATTTTTTTTCAGGTGTTTTTATATATATGGCTTGCTAGTTAACCAATCATATTCTTTGTTGTTCCTTCAGCCAATCGTTGGGCTTCCCGTGAACAAAGGCTTTGTTTGTGACGCTCCTATGCCTATCCTATTTTTTTTAACAATGGATTTTCCTATATCCTGTTTCATTGTTTTGTCAATACAGTGGGCGAATTTATTTTAACACGTGGTTTCTTGTATTTCTATTTTACGTTTTTAATTTCAACTTGTTCAGTTTTTTTTTATTTATTTATTTAATTATTTATTTATTTATTTTTATTTTTTTATTTTATTTATTTTTTTTAAATTTATTTTATATTATCCTAAGGTAAATTTATTTCTGTGTAAACAGATGTTTGCTATTTCACTTCTAGAGTTTAATAGGTTTCGGGGAGCTTCAAAATGTAGGATTTCATATTTTTCATTCAGGCATAATCTACACGGGTCGTCTAAGTTTCTACATGTACTGGCCTGTCTTACTATTTTCCATTCAATTATTGGTGAGTGTACATTTTCTTTTAGCTCCCAATAATGGTTAGCTAGTGCTGTTTTAGTTCGACGTTCTTTGTTTTTAAATGTGCTTTTGTGGTCATAGTATCTGGTCTTAAAGTCTAGGGATGTCATACCCACGTAGTATTTCTTGTTATTTGGTCTTTCGTTGGCAAATATCGTTGCTTGGTATACAACACTTTTAGTTAGGCATTTATTTTGTAGGGGACAAAGTTTACAATTTATGCAGTTACATCTTTTCTCTTCATTGCTAACTTTTTCGTTTCTATTCGGGTGGTTATTATTAGTGTTTTGTTTATTTCTATTAGTATTGTTTATATTTTTGTTCTTCGAAGTGTTATTTTTGTTATATTTTCCACTTTTTAAAAATTTTTTCTTCTCTGTTGTTCTCTTTTACTATTTTGTTGTTGTGTGCCTTAATTATCATTTCTAGGTTTTCACAGCAGCTGTAGGATAGTTTTAGATAATTTTTATTGAATATTTTATGTAGAGGGTTGGTTACAGGGAAGTGTTTTTCAATCAGATTTAGGAATTTTTTGCTTAGTTTAGTTTTAGCATCTGGTTATAGGGATGGGGTATAGTAGATTATATTTCTTTTTCTTTTGTTTTTATTTTTAATTTTGTTGTAATTATTGGTGTCCTGTTTTTTTATATTTAATTTTGGTATTATGGTAACGACTATTTTTTAGAGCTGTATTGTAAATGTTGATTGATTTTTTTAAAACGCTATATATATATATATATATATATATATATATATATATATATATATATATATATATATATATATATATATATCCACAGACAGGAATTGTCAACACATGAGAGGTGTATTCCAAAAAACTTAACATTCTAATTAAATTAATTTCAGAGTTTACTTACATACGACTCGTTCCCAACTTACAGCTCTCATCAGCGCAGTAGAATAACAATCTCAGACGGTCACAGGGCGAGAACCAGGTTCACAAAGACACCTTGAAACTATATACGTTCACTTAGTCCTCTGGGTCCCAAGAGCTTTTCACGTGATTACGGATAAATTAACAGATATTTATACTGAAAGAGGCGAGTATAAATATAAATATCTAGACATACGATAGAACCTAAATACAGAGTCGGAGTATATCACTGTGGCCTTATGTGAATATTTATTTTTAATTTCCTCGATAGTGTTCTATTTTCAATTTTATTTGAAAGGTGCTTTTTATAATATTAAATTATATTTAGATATGTATATATGTATATATATATATATATATATATATATATGTATATATATATAATAAGTGTGTGTGTGTGAGGGTGGTTGTTTATCTTTCTCTCTCTCTCTCTCTCTATATATATATATATACATATACGTATATATATATATATATATATATGTGTGTGTGTTTTTGTATATATGTGCATCAATGTTTGGATATGTATGATAATACTAAAGCTACGTTTATTAATATTGTTTCTGTTGGGATTTCTTCGAATATATTTCAATCATGAAAAATACATGCTTAATATCTCTTAGTTTTTTTTATCATTTTATGCTTGAAAATCCATTTTTAATTGTTAAAATTAGTCTTGATGTGTTATAAACTCACCAAGTGACTAATCTCTTACTAATTTTCACCTATTTTCACTGTATCCGATTCCGCTGCTCTTTCTGGTTCTTGCGCTGTTCCTGTATGTCTCTTTCTTTTCTCTCTCCCACTCTTTCTTTATATGTAAATGAGATGGAAATTCCCATCCACCGGCTCCACGGGTTGCACATAAAGATATATAGGTTAGCTGCTAATACACAACATAAGCAGTGTCAGATAAAATCACCGGCCAGCTTCTGGAAGCTACCCTGCCGGGCTAACAGTAGACCTATCAGAAGCATCTTGTTTGCTGTGTGCTTCCAGCATATGAACTCGCCAGTTTTAGTTAATAGTAGAGCATTGCAGTTAAAAAAAGAACTATCGCCTTGTCTACAGGAGCGGTGCCCGTAGATAAAATACAACTATCAAAAAATATACTAGTATTCATACACTCTCAAAACTTACAAACGCTAGCTACGGAGGCCGAAGCAGCGATATATAAGGCTGAACGTTTACCAAATTAATTTTGTTACACTTATATCATCAGCAATGCATTGATAAATTGACAAAAAGGGACATACATTTTTCCCCAAAGAAAGAAGTTGTGGGTATTACCTCAAACTTCTGAGGAATAACTCTAACAGATATTTATGCTAAAATATACGTAAGGATTTAGGCAAGGTCATTCTGCTGCGGTTATCCTAATATTCATATCTGAACGCATATATCATTCATTTACGAAGCTAGTGTAGACGAGCTTGGTATAGCCAAAGTCTTTGACAAGGTCTATCGTGAAGGCCCCCCCCATGAAAATGTATTCGTACGGTATTAGTGGCGAAATATTTTATATGATCAGATAATTTTAAGCCAAAATAAATATCTAGATTGTCTGTGAGGGCCGTACATTAAACAGCTTGATATTAATGCGGGGATCTACCTTTAATCGAACCTGGGACCATCATTATTCCTGATTTTCATAAACGATCTCCCTAATGCAATTGTGCCTGAGATGGTTATATCTGCTGATGGCACCATGCTCTATTCTCAACATGTGGGAATAACATAACACATATATATCCAAGGCAATGGCTTAATCCTTAGGAGATGATCTTCAGTCTGTAGTTGAAAGGTAACAAAATATATGGTAACATTTAATGCTACTAAAACAATAACTGTTCACCTTTAACGACTATAAGAAATACTTTCAACAACCGATTGCCATGGATAATTGCACCCTGCCTAATATTCTATCATTCAAACTCTTCGGCCTAATGTACAGAGGTAGCATGAATTAAAACAAATACATTGAAGACATCCCCAAGGCTGTTGCAAAGAAATGTTGACTTTTTTCCACCATGCTAGAAAACTTGTCTCATTTGCACGTATCCTATATCCCTACAAAGCCTCAAATAGCCCCAACCACTAATATCTCCTTTAAGACAAAGTCTAAAAATCAGCCTCTAATCTAACAGGTCCCAGACTATCTTCTATGATTCACCTCCTCCCCGACGTAAATACTATCGACCGACTCGACAATCAACAAAATTAATGTAGAGAGCGCAAGATATCGGAACATTGTCTAATTTAATAGCTTATTTCTTTCCCCGAACTTCTAGCCTTTGAAATTCACACTTTGCTCACTGTTTCCTTTACTGTATGAACACGTAAGAATTTAAATGAAATGTGAACAAACATATAGCTGCTTAAAATGCACCTGTAGGCATGACCCCTAATTTACAGTAGCCCCTTACGTCTTGTTGGCAACGTGCCTTGTTTTAGATGAATTAAAATAATAATAACAATAATAATAAACATAATAATATATATATACAAATATTCCAGTATTTACTTTAACAATGCTCACTTCCGGAGTAAAGCTTAATAGTAGTAGCATTAAAATATACCTACTATGGCAAATAAGCTACACAGAGGCGTCCAGCAGAAAATCATCAGGGATCAAGTCTGATGATTTCCTGCGGGAATGTAATATTGACACCTCTGTGTAGATTATTGACTATAGATATATTTCCCTACTATATATATATATATATATATATATATATATATAGAGAGAGAGAGAGAGAGAGAGAGAGAGGGGGGGGAGAGAGAGAGAAAGAGAGATAATTCTTTCATGTCATTCATGGTATAACGCTTCCCCTGATAGAGGATCGTCATTATAACTACTGAATATCGTCTTATTGTTCAGTCCTGGAGATGTCAGTCTAGGTTGACGTATGCAAACGTTGAAGTAGGACGAATTTGAAACTTATTAACTATTTTATATGACAATTAAGTTGCGTTGCGTCTGTTAATCTCTGTCTGTAATTTTCGCTTCCTTCACCGAACAAAATGGTCGGGAATAATGTCTCGTTCTTCATTCATACTCATCAACATTGTTCATTCAATAATACAACACAAACGCTCGAAAAAGAGAGCGTCAATAACGACAGAATGAATAACAAACAAAGAGAATTCAAAGAAATGGCGAAGGGGGGAATGGTTGAAGCGATGATTATTCGTATTGTCAGCTGATGCTAAATTAGATTTAATAAAACAGCCGCAATTTGTGACCTTTTTTGTGTTCATGAAGCTAATTAAAACTAGAAAAAATACAGTTCATAATTTCAAACATCTATAAAATAATACGCTAAGGCAATTACATGTTCGTACTACGTTATCACCCTCCACCACAATAAAATTGCCCAATTTTCTTTAATTTACTTTGATGAAATTTCTATCGAACTTAGAACTCACACTAAAATAGACTTTTATAGAATTCGGGCTAGGATTAAAGTCTAGTTATGTTTCTGTCTAAGACCGTGCAATAATATGGTGGGGTTTGCATCAGCACTAAGAAATATAGAAATATGTCTCGAACTCGTAGAATGGTTTTGGCAGATAAACTTCCATAACCACATATATTCTTACAGTGCATTTACTAAAATACTTAGATAAGTATGTTTCAATTTGAACAAAGGTGGTACAATAATATTCTTTGATCTAAGTTTACGCTGAGCTTCCATTATATGGAAATATTTGAAGAACTGCAGCAATAAACAACAGATGAATAAATACAACAGAGAAACTTCCACGAGTTCCGCTAGTCTACATAGTAATACGCTAAGCCATTCACGTTGGTACGCACGTAATATCCTTTCACACACATTTAAAAAATGAGATCGTCCGATCAGCTAAGATAGCAATTGGTGATTAATCTGATATCGTAAGGTAAGAAATTCTGCGTTTTCTTCCAAAATAAAATGTTGTCGTCCGGATGATAAAAACAGTACATTTAACAAAAATACATTAACTAAAACTGACATTCGTTTTATTGATTCGAAGAATATATAGCTGACAACTATTTTAATGGTAAGAAAAAAGAACATATATATCATTAAAAAAAACTAAATTGTTACAAATTTAAATGAATATATAAAATATACGTATTATTTTTATTTATCCAAAATATATTAAGCTGACAATGACAATTATTTTTACGGAAGAAAATAGGTTCATTTATTTTAATAGTATTGATCCTGACAGACATTTATTGTTTCAAAGTAATATTATTGTTGACAGTAATTTATACAGACTGATGTAGAAAGTTACTCCGCTAGTCTACTATTATAATAATAGAAAGCATCTATTTTGACGCTATATTCGATTAGAAACTATGTCTCAATAGCACGTTTGTCTTCATTTACATTAATCAAGGCATATTTCCAATGAGACATATACAGCTACCGTGATAGAGGTCAAATTTATTGGAGAAAGGGCAACCTGTTATGAGTTGGGCAACAAGATGTGTTTTTTCACATTACATTTTAGTTTGTTCATGTTAGTACAGTTGAGAAAGAGTGAGAAAGGAGGGAATTCCAAAGTCAAATAATTCGAGGAAAGAAGCTACAAGAGTAGTAAATTTCCCCAAATCTACGATGCTCTACAGTTAATGTTTGGATTTTGCTGCTGGTCGGATGTGTTGAAGGTATTTTCCTCGAAAGGTTACAAGTGCATTAAGTTCATCGGATAATATTTTGTGGAAGTGAGTGTATAACAATGCAGACTGTGCCGATTTGACAGACACTAGAATTTGGCAGACAATGCGGGGAATATAGATTCATACACTGTTTTTTAGTAGAGGTTTTAGAATTTTCTGTTTGCATAAGTATATAACGTAATTTTGGTTAGGTCAAGTGCTTTCTCCGGAGATTTTCGCCACATGCTGGAAAGCAAAATTCCGCCACCCATTACGTACTAGGGACTTGGATCTAGGACTTGATTAATTTATTGTATCATAAGACGTAGTTAAGAAAATGTTCTTAAACTAGTTGCGACAGCACTAGCTTTAGCAGTACAGCATTTCCTTACTCTTATATAAAGTGTAAACATAACTTCTTGAAAACTGATTAATAGTCAATGTTTAATACCAGATACGGAAGCTCGTGGGCAATCTTTATTACATAAATACATAATTCAACATTTAACCGAAATATAGATTAAAATTTAGAAATTCATGAAAATTTGTTCACTCACCAGATTTTCGAATATATATTCGGAACAGCAGGAAATTTTATCAGACCTCTCGTAGAGCAGTCTCGAAGCGTTCCTTGGTGCGATCGAAGAGCCATTTACAGAGCCTATTCAGTTCAATCCACGATGGCCGACTGTGTGGCGGCGCGCCATTAATAGACAAAGGCGGTTGCGGAAGTCCTACGATGCGGGGGCAATCACTCCGCGGCGATCGGTTAAAATACAAATCTGTCCAAAAACACCAGTGTATTTTATTTGGTTGGGGTCCTCCGCGGACGCTGCTACAGGTTAAGAAATTGTCGCTGATTCCGTAACTGCCGAGGGCTTGAAAGTCTCGATACAAGTCCCATTCCGTATTAGCGACTTGGCGTTTGAAGCGGAACACCGTCGAGACACAGGATTATTTCACACCCCCTCGATCAATATATTGATTCTTCGGCCCTAAAGGGAAACTACTTATCTAGAAGTAATTTTACATACGCCATGTAGAGATACATTCTGAATTTTAATTAAGTTGAGACTGAAATTTGTACGTAAACAATGCGTTTTTATATTTCATAATTTGATTGTGACAAATAACTTAATTGCAGCTTTTGGACTTGTGTGAGCGATGAGCATGTGATATTGCAATCTCAACGGGCCAGATACCTTAGCCCTCATAGAATCGTCGATATAGATGTATAATCGAAATTTGACTGTAAAATAATATATATTTTTTATTACAAATTTGATCGTCAATCGATATATTGAATTTCACGAAAAAACATCACGTTTGTTCGATCGATGTTTTTGTTGACAGTGCTTCTGTGAATAATATTAATGTGTCGATGGACCGTTAAACAAACTTACAGTGTTCCTCTTAATAAAAAATATATGCTTATATATACGTAATTAAGCACCCTCATAATTTACACACACAACATTTCAATATATATATATATATATATATATATATATATATATAGTGGCGATTTGTGATCGGAATTCGCACCCGGCGACCGTCGGAAATTAACTTCCTGCACTGAAGATTGCGTAAGCATGATACATCGATGTATGTAGGTAATAAATGATTGATATTCATTTATAAAATATTATATAATATATATATATATATATATTGCAATGTTGTTTTATATATATATATATATATATATATATATATATATATATATATATATATATATATAGCAATAAATAAAGTGAAAGAATAGAATAAGGTGCGACTCAAATATTATTACAGTTCAATGTTCAGGCTAAGTTCTTTAAAGTCCTTAACTCATGAGTTTTCAAAGAAAATCTTCTCCTTAGAGGACAATTACCACAATGACATTACTGCAGATAATAAAAAATAAGCTTTGAAAATATATTAAAAAATATATATAAAAATACATTAAGGTATATAAAACATCAAATATATCGGCCCGAAACTTCGTTTTCACTGCTATCTACTGTATCGATAGCAAACGAATTTCCCGCCTGGATAACTTTTTCCATTTTTGGGCCACCATTCACCATTTGGATATTGTTTAATCAACTTCTTTGATATCATGCCTGGATATATTTTAAACTTGTTGACTTGAATAAACTGCATAGATTTACAAAAAAGTATGGCGTCTGATACAAAAGTAAACAAAGATAGCGGTACAGACCGCGACAATATGTATATATATATATATATATATATATATATATATATATAACAGAGATTTATTCATATACTTACTTAAAGTGTCTGAAATAGAATTTTTTTTTTTAAAGCTAATGGTTCCCCTAAGAACAAATAAAGATTGATGGTTCTAACGTTAAAACAAACGATTTAAAAGATAAAATAGTTGTACTATGTGACTTGGTTGACTTTAGAAAAGGTATTGGATCTTTTTTGTTGCATTTTGACAAAGATTAATCACACTAATACCTTTTTTCTCTCTCTCTCTCTCTCTCTCTCTCTCTCTATATATATATATATATATATATATATATATATATATATATATATGTATATATATATATCTCTCTCTCTCTCTCTCTCTCTCTCTCTCTATATATATATATATATATATATATATATATATATATATATATATATATATATATATATATATATATATAACTGCTTTGGAATATAGTAGGAAAAATCCCAGCGGAGTGCTCGATTAATTAAGAATTAAAAGTTAAAAATTAAGGGCATAATATTTATTTATTTTGGTACAGAAAAATTAGTACAACATTCGTACTGTCGGTTTGAAGCACGGAAAGACTTAGCCATCCGGCTCTCTTCAGCTTCTGTTGAGATGACGAATGTTGTACTATTTTTTCTGTACCAATATATATATATATATATATATATATATATATATATATATATATATATACTCAACCATCCGTGACTGGTTGTGTCTGTATTTGTAACATAAAAATTATTAAATATATTAAATATATAAGTTTCTTAACTATATTATTGATTTATAAAGCAGCGTCGGCAGTGATAAAGACAAAGACGACTTTGGGACGAATTGAGGACAAGTACGCTGATGCTCTACTCCACTTAGATCTGATCAGAACGCTGTTAGCCGGGTAGACCTGATGCTAGCACGTTTTCTACTGACCTTACCCCGCCGAGGAAGTTTTAGGCGGCTTCTGTTTCTGTTTGTAAACAAACATAAACGTCCATAGCGTTTGGACACTATCACACATTCCGATGATGCCACACTCGTTTTAGCATTTTTCACGCGACAAACAAACAAACAGACACAAATTAGATAAATAACTAAGAAACATCACATTAGTTTTGACATTTAACTCATGTTTTATGACGTCAAACTTCTTGCGGCAACTACTATATGTCCTTTATGACGTAATCCGTTTTAGAAGTAAATGAATATATTTCATTCTTGATAATAAGTATGAAGTGTAAGCGGTGTGAAACAAGTTTCCAAGAACGTAGGATAACAAGATAAACAAGTGTATTTAAGTATACTGCACTAGACGTTTGGTTTTAATGGAGGAAGTCATACTTCATTGATTCATCATTTATGACATCATCGTTTATAATGTCATCCAGTTTGCACGGGGGCAAACAAACAAACAAACAAAAGCAAATTGAATAAATAACTAAGAAATGTGCTACGATTTAGAAATCTGCTTGATCAGCACTATCCCATGATAATAAAAAATATCCAATTGCTTATTTCAAGCTAACTCGGACATGATTAACTAAACGCTTCCATCCCGCTCTTTAGTTCTACTCTTCACAAACCGGTGTCCTTTCTAAACTGGTCCACATATGTAATTGCTGGTCTTTCTATCTTAACCTTTTACCTGTTTTGGTTCCCTCATTAGTAGTTAGCATGTCAACTCTTACTTCCACCTCAACATAGCGCGAATATATATTAACCCTCTGTCTTTGAAAACCTCTGTTATTTTATCCAGAATTGAAAAAAATAACTGTTGATCAAATTCTTAAGATCCACAGTCGAAAGTGCTTTGCTGTATAAGATAGAAAGTTACAAGAATGTCAAGAGCAGTCTTAGGTGCCACTCGAAGAATTAGGATAAAAAACAACGATCTATATAGAGAACAGAATAAATTTACATTCAATTAACATTCGCAAAAAAATTCCTTGAGATTCTTTTGTTTCCTTTATTTAACGATTTTCGAACATATCTCGTTCTGAAAAGCTGTTCGAAAACCGGATGATATTTTCCCAATAAAAATGATGTAAACAGATAAATTCGTTCCTTATCACCAGTTGCAACTCTCAATTGTCTAAAGAAAAAAACCTTATCTGCCTACGAAATGAATCCAGATTGGTTTTTAAAAAACAATTTAATTCTTATATATACACCATTTTTAGCTATTTAATTTGGTAGTCAGAATTATTGAATGGGCATTTATGACCAGTATCCCCTTCTTCGAACGTGTTACCAGCCATGACTACATAGTATTTTTTCTATGTTGTTTTTTTTGTTGCAATTGTGGCCTGATAGACTATTTGGATTGTTAGGCAATTTTGTTGCAGGGTACATTCTGTTCTGTCCAAACAATTATAATCGTCACTTATTTCCTATCAAATTATAACACATACACAAATTGTGAACTATTCGATCAACTAGAAAATATAATATATTAATAATATATATAAATGTATATGCATATATATTTATATTATATTTTCTCCTATTTGATGTACATTTATAACATCCTATATGTTTATTTGATTATCTATAAGTGTGTGTATGTGTATACATATATGTATCTATATATACTTTTATATATATAAATATGTCATTTTATATCATACCCTATTTATATATGGCTATGAGTTTGTAAATACCTGTATATATGAGAGCGTGTATGTTTCATTCGCTTGTATGACATTATAGATCTTTCTTGTATTGTATACAACTCAAAATGAGTGAGATAATATACATGATCGTCATACGTGAATCTGATCTAAAGTAATGTAGTAAAGATAAAATAGCGTATTATTTATTCTATATTGTTCTTATTTATAACATAATCTTTGAATGCATTTCAACGACATATTTTTCTTCAACATTCATATTCCTCATACTAATTACAGTAGTAAGTATTAACTGACGCTAAAAGATTAGAATATATGAAGTTTATATAATTATAAAGAAAAGTAATCTACTTATTTAATTATTAAAGGTCTCAGATAACATATACCTATTAAATGTATCCCATGTTTAATATATTAGGTTTGTAGAGTCGAATAAATTCGTATAATGTTGGTGCATTTTCTTACTAATTGCGCTACCACTGATAATAAACTCCAGTACCCTTATAACCGTTTTCTCGTTGTAAGATTATATGTGTAAATGATATTTTCTTTTAAACAACTTATATGTGTTGCATGATTTGATGTATGTTATGCCGTTGCCAAAGGTGTACTACTCCCTACATATACTATGGCATCGACTTTTGAAAACTTTGAACCGTTATATACATTTTTAAATTATGTTTCAGTGTGTCTGCCATAATTTGAGGAATGCATACATTAACTTCTGCCCTTCTATCCGACTTGCTGTGTATATGCTTTTAATGTAGTGTCTATAACCGGTGCTGACGATGGAATAAGATAGTAATAATAAACATACATGGCCTTGTAAATAATCGGATACTATTCTCGTGTTTGTTGATTTCTTGGAACACAAGTTGACCATGTAAACATATTTACATAGTACTATGTTATGAAAGCTCTGGCTAGCCATTATAGGCAACAATAGAGCTGATCTTACGGCTGTAGTATTACTGGGTCTTGGAAATAATACCTCTGTTTTCCTCTTACGACATAAGAGATTTCGGGCAAATAGTTAATTGTACGCATGATGTTACTATAGACATACTTTAAATAAATGAATATATATATATATATATATATATATATATATATATATATATATATATATATATACGTCTGTCTGTTTCTAACAACGCTGTATTTATGTCAATAATCAAAATAATATTATCTACATATTTCACTACATATTTATGTTTTAGTTCTCATAATTATTAATGTAACTAAAACCGTAGACGTACATTAATGTTTTATGGATTCATCAACTTGACATATCTTATTTAATGACGCATTTTGAAAAGTAATATATTGTATTTAGATTACCTTTTATGTATTCAAAATACATTTTATTAAAGTTTGTAAACAAGATGAGCCCTGTACACTCAGTATGTGTGTGTCTGCTTAGTATTGATTATTAATGTTTAACAAACTTTTACCATACTGTAAAAACCTGATGTTTATCACATGTAAACAAAGGTTATCCATGCTTGTTCTAATTACATGAAACCTAAGAATTATAAATGGACCAAACATCGAATGTTGATACTAGGGATCTCAAAAGGTCGTAGTTGAAATTAAAAATCGATAAATGTCGAAATCTGACTCATGAGAAATAACATGATATTTCGAATCTTAAGAAAAGTTGTCGCTCGCCTGCAGAATGAGTTCTGACGCAGGAGATTCTCGTAAATGCCAGATGTCATTTAAACGCATTTATAAATAACGATTATCGCCTCTCGCAGATAATGATACTCCAAATAAATTAAGATTACACATTTTTAAATGAAAATACCGAATTAGTGGAAGAAGTAATGGTATAAGTTAAAATACGATGTCAGTATGAAATTATGTTTAATTGTTTTTAGAGTTCTTTAATGTATTGAAAAATTTTAATAATAAATTTGTCTTTTTCTTCTTTTTAATGTTTGAAAAATTAAGAACATCATGAGAGGATTGTAGATGATTAATGCCTTTAACTAGGTTTGGGTAATAGTGGGAACATACATCTGTTGACATTGTCTTTGAAGACAACTATGTTATTATCTGCGGAGAAATAGTTCATTTGGCTATAAGTACAACGGACGGGAACCTATTTTCGAAGAATCCATGTGTGTGGAAAAATCGTGTGAGGCTAGTAAACAGATAACATAAGGAAAGTTAATTTTCATTGTGGTAGCGAGTTATTACTGTGAAAGTTTTACAAGTGAGGTTGGAGCTCAGTCGACCACTTTCCATTAAAGTAACGATAGATGGGGAAACGCTAGCGATGTATGTGCTTTGGGAAAGGGGGCTGCTGGAAACAGACGAGATTATCCATTACTAGATTCAGAGTCAATTGTGCACTCTGTCTAGACAACAATATATGCTATGGTTTAGAAACAAACGATGTTTGGTTTCTCTATGCGCTCTCATGCAAGCACGTTTGGGAGCTGGTGTAGAACATTGTCGTAAAATATCCTGGTCGTAAACTCGATCTGCCGTAAGTTCCACTGCTGGCAAATCGACGAGGATCTATATAATGCATATTTATGACTTAATTTTTATTTCTAAAACATTTTCAATTTAAAGCGGGTACCATTATCAATATTTTTGAACAATTATGTACAATGCCTGTCAAATAATTTCTGATCTTTTCCCGGAGGGGTAGAGCTTGGATTTGGGGGGGCGGGGGTTATCGAAATACAGGCAGAAGAGGAGGATGTGGAAGGAGGTGCAGAAGATTGTTGGTCGCCGACGGGATAGAGTTCGGCTATCTGCGACAATATGGCGTTGAATGGGTCTTTCTTGAATGTCTGACGCCACATGAATTCCCGCAGATAGCCGTTTATTAGGGTCCTGCTCGTCCCGCATTCTTTTTTGTTCCTCTGCCTTGCTTCTTTCCACATTCTCTCGACATGATTGGTGCAGGCACCCGTCGTCGGGTCCACGAAATGTTCGGTGTGATTCACCGTAAGATGTCGATATCCCTCCTCTCCTAACCTGCTATACGCCCTCCAGCAATCGGAGACGACCGTGGTCCCAGGGGCGACGTACTGCCTGATTATTGGAAGTAGGGTTTCGGCATTCCTGTTTGGAACTGTCACAAGGAAACCCTCCTTCTCTGCGGGGTTGTATCCCCAGAAGATTCAGAGCGGCTGGAGAACACGGCCGACGTTGTGTTTTCGACGGTTAAACAGACTCTCGTCTTTCTCCACTGTATGCCCTGGGCCTCCGAGTCGTCTGGGGTTGCGCGCTAGATGTTCGGTGCACACCTCCCGCAGAAAATTCTTTCAATCCACTTGCGTGGTTCGAGACAGTACGCCGCATTCTTTTTTTAGGTTTTTACCAGACGCCATATCCTGGGACCACAGGTAGATCATCTTTAGAATGGTCGAAATCTCTAAATTTGATCTAGAAAAAAACGTCCTCGATCGCAACGAAATCCAAGCCCGGCATTCCTGGGTGGGGTATCTCCAGGCATATCTGTCTGCTATACTTTTTCTAGCAGCTTACCGGCAAAGTCGGCGGCATCGCCTACAACGCATTGCTTTTGCCAGCAGAGCTTTCTGTTGACAATAATTAATGCAATCCTCCGGAGATTCAACTGAGCTGCAAAGTTGCTGAAAATTCATTTTTGTTATGGTAAAACAAGCGTCTCCTTCAAATAGTTATCGGCAGCTTAGTCAGTTTTGTTTGCAGCCTCGTTTTCGACTCGGCAGGTCTCGGACGCTTCCGTTAGCTGTCGGCTCGCTGCTGCCGAGCAGTCACGAAAATTAGGTGCAAACCCTGGGCAAGTACCCAAAAGTGTTCAATAACGAGTAGATCATTTATAAAATACAATAAACACTTGTACAGTTAACGTAAATTAACCAACGTATCGATGATATTACATCGCTTTATTTTTTAATTTTTATGCAGTCTTGACAATATGTGATATTATCGGAACGTTGATTAATTAACGCTTGCTATACTAGTGTGTATTTAAGTATGTGTATGAGAGAGGAAGGGTGAAGGTAATCCAACGTAATAGGAAATGAAAAAGGAAAAAACAAAAAGATGTTTTTTGTGTATTCATCAACGTTTTGTCTTTATTTGTAAGACTTTCTGAGGATGATCATTTTAAGAAAAATGTCATACAAGTACATGAAAATATTGGGTTGACATGATGGGTTAATGTGAAGAAGTAGTAGCCACTGCTTGGAGCACAGGACCGAGGTCCGGGTTGAAGGAAGTCGGTGGCATGGAATGAAAATAATGTGGATGGCTATGAGTGAAAAAGTGGAGGGGTAGGGGTGAATGAAATTAATGTGGATAGCTGTGAGTGAAAAAGTGGAGGGGTGGGGAAAGAGGAGTGGAGGGAGGCTCTGTGTTTTTGGTGTGTACGTTTAAAGAAAAGATTTGAACAAATGAAGGGGATCGGAAGTGGGAGGGTAAGAATGTGAAAGAAGTAGTCGAAAGGGTGAAAGGGGAGAGGAGATTTTGTTGTGGTTAGGTGTGAAATTTGGAGAGTAGGATTGTTTGACCAGCTGTCTATGTTAGGAATGTGTGGATATACGTAGGTTAGAAGGAAAATGTTGAAATGTGCTGAGAATGTGGTAGTGAGAAAAGGAAAGAAAAAAGAAAAAAGAAAAAAGAAAAAGAAACAGAAGGAGAGAAATTATATTAGTTTAGGTTTGCTGGTAATTTTGTGCATGTAGTAATGGTGGTTTGAGATTAAATTGAGGGCAAAAAGGGGTTTAAATATCTAAATATTTGTGAGGGTATCTGGACTGTGTTCACATGCGGGAACTTGTGTGTAAGTACAACTGAGAGCTAAGAGAAAAAGAGGTTAGCCATGATCTAGGTTCAGTTTTTGTTCGGTCAGGATAATTGCTAGTGGCTACTACCTCTTCTCATTAACCCATCGTGTCAACCCAATATTTTCATGTACTTGTATGACATTTTTCTAAAATTATCATCCTGAGGAAGTCTTACAAATAAAGACGAAACGTTGATGAATACATGAAAAAACATCTTTTTGGTTTCTCCCTTTTTATTTCCAATTATGTGTATATATATAAATATATGGGAAGAGAAGGGTGAAGGTAATCCGATGTGATGGGAAAATGAAAAAGGAAAACCAAAAAATGGATGTTTTTTATGTGTACATCAATCTTTATTTATAAGACTTCATCAGGATGATAAAATAGAGAAAAATGTCATGCAAGTACAGATACATGTAGGGTAGACATATTGGGAGGAAAAATAGAATGAAATAATGGCCACTGCTGGGTGGACATCCGTATTTGTTGGAGAAATAGAAATGAATGTTGAAGAAAATGAGTGGGGAAAAATGGAAGGATGGGGTGAGCAAGGACTACTGTGGCTGGTGGTAAGAGAAAGAGGTGGGGGATGAGCAGGGGTAAAGGGGATGGCAGAGAGGGAGTGGAGGAAGAAGGGGGAGGGAGATGTTTGACCAGATGGCTGCGGTCAAGATTGAAGGGGAAAAGTAAGTTGATTAGCAATACATTACACCATTCTTTTAAAGAAGGTAAAGTATTGGAGGATAGACCTCCTAGTAGGACTGTTTGATTAGAGAGAAATACTTTACACTGCGAACTAATTTGAACACGGAATGCTCATTTTAAACGGCTAACTTTTGCATTACTTCCAGTTCCTGTATACGTGCGTAGGTCGTTAGTAAAAACGATGTTTTTAAAATTGATTTTTATATTACTGATTACTGTTATCTGTTGTACATGGGAATCTTCACAAAGACCCACTTTCAAGACATGTCAGAGGCAGTGTTTTCCTATTTTGTTTCCGTTTTGTGTCGCATAATTTATTTTCAATATGACATTTATGATGACAGAAATGTTTAATTACTTATAAGTAATCATATCATAATGACACGTGCAGATGCGAAAAATAAAACGAAAGAAAAGAGAATCAGAAATAAGAAATTGACGCGGAGGTTGCTGCGTCGGAAGAGACACTTTTCAACTTGCTGTCAAGAAAAAACCGATAAATACAGGGAATGAGTGAATATTTAATCTTTAGAGTGATTAGAAAGTGAAGCGTGAAAGGTGTTTAACGTTAGTGAACTGGTGTGTCACTTGTGAGAGGCTATAATTACGGCACGGTTTTCTGGCTTCAACACGGGCGACAGAGATTGGTAAGGAGAAGTGTACGAACGATGGAAAAATGGGAATTGATAGTGTGTTGCTGTCAGGATATGACCATGACGTAGTTAAGAGAAAGATAAAGGGATAAGAAGAGAGATCTAGGTGACAGAAATGAACAGAGAGAGAGAGATAAACATATTATTATAGATGCAGGGATGAAAAGAGATAGCCATATAAAGAGACTAGAAAATACAAAAATTGATGGGGGAAATAGATAGATAGATAGATAGATAGATAGATAGATAGATAGATAGATAGATAGATAGATACGTTGGGCCTGATTGGAAGAGATGCGGGGAAATAGAGAACGAGTTGAAGAAAGCAGAGGAAAGACAACGCGGTTGAAGATCTAGCATTAAATTCATTGTAGCAATACAGATTGAAGGCGGAGAGATAAGACGAAAGAGAGAGAGATGGAAAAAGAGATACATTAAAAGAAGAGAAAAAATGTGGAAGAAATAGAAAGATAGATGAGAGATAGAGGTAGAAAGAGATAAAGAGACAGCGATATATGTATATATAGAGAAAGAAAGAGAGAGACAGAGAGAGCACGCAAGAGAGAGCTAAATTGAGAGGCACAAAATGATAAGGAGAGAGATAGAGGAATGGTGATATATAAAAATAGATACGGAAATATTAATGGATAGAGAGGAAGATGGAGAGAGAGCACGAGTGTGATAACAGAGAGAAGGGAAAGAGTGGTATGACAATTGAGCATTTAATTAGTTGTAGAGATAGAGTGAGAGAGGCTAAAAGATGGAAAGGCTGACAGATATAAAGAGCGAGATAGAGTGAGACATAGAAGGAGATGAAAAGAGATGGATAGATAAAGATACATCAAGATAAAAAAGCATTAGAAGTGATGAATATATTTATATAGAGAGATTAAGAGAAACATAAAGAAAGCTAGAAAAGTTGATGATGATGGAGATAGAGAGACGAAAGGATACATACAGAAGAATAGAAAGTGATAAGGAAAAACGAAATACATAGAGATATACAGAGAGAGAGAGAGAGAGAGAGAGCGTATTCTACCCATAGATAGAGATAGATATATAGAGAGAGAGACAGAAAGCAATAGTGAGATAGAGGGAGAGTGAGTTAGAGATAACAGATAGAAGAATACGATGGTGAAGTCATCTAACATTAAAATAGCTGCAAACAGAAATTAGAAAGAAAAGCGCAATGACGAAATTTGTTTAACAAACGAAAGATAATAAAATAAATAGAGTTGAATGAGAATATAATAAATCAGCAATAAGGAACGAAAGAGAGTAACATAATGTAACCATATGATGTGAGATAAACACAATAATAAGAATAACAGTTCCAAATGCAATAGTTATAATTGAAAACGGAAATGTTAAACTATGTATTTGAAAATATAATTCTGAAACAAATAATTTTAGAATAAAAGAAATAGACCCAAAATATAGATAAGTTTTTTAAGGAGATTAATCATCGACAGGGGAGCATTAGGTTACAGAAAACTTGAAAAAAAATACATTGTTATTTAATGAATGTAATTACAGTCGGTGTCGGAATTTACAAAAATGATTCACTGTAAAACAAAGAAACAATGTTCATATAAGATAGTTAGAGACAGAAAAGGCTGAGTTAGTTTCGGTCGAGACAATCACATCACACACATATACACACACACACACTAATCGGAAATCCACTGCAAACATACTACGACCACATCTACACATACACACATACCATAGCGAGTTACACGTCCGTTAAGTGAATTAGCATCACAACAAGAGGCCGAAATATTAGAATAAAGGAAAAATATGTAATCATTACATTTAATTTCTTTTTTGGGGGGGGTGCTGTTAAATCTCTTACGGAAGCAGCTATGACAACTGAATAAACACCCTAAGCACAACAAACGAAGTACCAAAAAACACCTATTTATTCAAGACGCGATAATCTTTCATCCCTTTACTTAAATGTATAACGTTAGATAGACAGAAGAGAGAATTAAAAAAATTATCGCTAGCAGAAATTAAGATAAAGAAGAAAATACAGAGAAAGAAAGCAGAAAATATTTTTTAATTATCAAGAAATGACGAAATAAAAACGAACGAAGAAAGAGCGGGAGCAGGACATGGAATTAGATCGGACGACTAAAGTCATTATAGCAAGGAAGAGAAGAAAAGAATAAGAAAGAAAAAGACAAAATGAATAAATATATAATAGACATTGGAAATAAACAATAGGAATAAAGATGAAAATGAGGATGTACATGCTTCAAAGCTCCGCTTGTAGAACAGCAATATTACAGGAATAAAAACTAATTTTCATAATGTCAGATTTTTTAGGAACTAATTTTCATGCGTGGGAAACGAAAATGCATGTGTAAAGACCAGATGATTTTAAAATAATACAGATTAAAAGAAAACATTGAATTGCATTTTGAAGTGAAATCAAGTTTGGACCATCATCGTAACCTCATTACGGCTACAATTTTTTTCTTACAAAAATAAATTAGATGTCATAGAAAAAAGAAAGAAAGAAAGAAACGAATTAAAAAGCATCGAAAACGAAAGAGTAAAAGAATAAAACAGAGCGACGAAAATGATTAGACACTTGCAACAGAAAGAAATGAATGAAACAATAAATAAAGTCTTGGAGAAAAAGACACCCTAAAAATGAATTACATGTCGCCGCGGAAAGAGAAAGAGGAAGAAAAAAGAATTGAATTCATGAATAGATAAAAACAAAACAGACTAACAAATCATGAAAAAAAATAAATGAACAAATGTAAAGAAAGAGAAAGGGGAATAAGATATTGTTAATGATTGAGAAAAATGGCAAATAAATCATGGAATAAGGAATAAATGAAAATATACACCGAAATGGTAGAGAAAGCATAATACATCGAGAAAGATTGACACTACATCGAAGAAATTATGAATTAAAGAAAAATATCTCGAATCAGAATAAGAAAAATGTATAAATTGCCGTAGAAGAAACAAAGGAAATAAAGAATGAAAGGCATATAGAAAAGAAAAACTGAGGAAAAGAAAGGAAAATATTTGTATTTTGCAAGAAGCCACCACTTATCAATGCCAAACGACACTATTGTTGAAAAGTTAATTAGTTGTGAGTGTGAGATTAATGAGAAAGAATATCATGAAAGGATAGACAATGTTTAATGGAAAGAATGAAATGAAGTCGGGTTGTAACAAGTATTTGCTGACATATATTTTAAAACGACCATGTTGTAGTCATATAGAAAGTCTTTTGAAATCAAACTCGAGTTCAGTTTGGTATTAGGCACACGGGGGAAGAAAAGGCCAGCCTTTTCACTTGTTGCTATAAGACGAGTTATTGCAATGCATTTCTCACCAGGAGTTACCAGAGATTGTTGACGTCCAGTCAGGCCTCTTTCATAGAAATAACAATAGAGTAGAAAAAACGAGAAATATGCTATAGAGAACAGGTGGGTTAATCTCTCTAGATAGTCAATGTAAAACTAGTTATCTGAGCGTCAATCCCTAAGTCTGACCGTAATACTCCACCTTAGGTGGTATCTGACTGATTTAGGTAGAGTAATACATCAGAAGGCAGGTACTTCCGAGGGCGGTGGAATGATACAGCAATTTCTCCAACAGCCTTAGCAACAGATTGGATATAATTCTACCATTTAAGATTTACAGTAAAACAGATAAGAATAAATATATGAAAATGAAAGTCCACTTGTGTCTCTATCCAACATTATCTTATTTTAGCCTGTACATTGTATTTTATGTCTATGTATCTATCTACCCATCTATATATCTATATATCTTGTCTTTTTATTCATCTATCTACCTTTTTATTATTTCACTCTTTTCACTTCATTTTATTTTATTTTAGTTTATATATTATATTTTATATTTAGATTTTATATTAATATTTTGTTAATTTCTTTTTTTTCTCTCCATTTAATTCTTTCCAAATATGATATAAGGTTAAGATCGGATTCTTACTGTTCCTGATGAGATCTCAGTTTATAATAGCTGTTGATCGATAACATCGACATGCCAGTGCCGCAGACTTTGTACATGTATCTGTAAATAAGAATAATCATATATAAAAGCTCTATTTGATATTGAGAACTTTTAATGAATCCAGTTGAAATTCTTTGGATTACTACTCTGTGGATGTGTTACCTGGATTATATATATATATATATATATATATATATATATATATATATATATATATATATATATACATATATATGTAGCTTATTTTATCCATACTTACTTTAGTGCGCCCATCAGAGATATCCAGGTTTTGTCCGTCTCGTACTCCTAAAATTAGGAATAATCCCGGGTTACAATACACCAGACAGAGTTGTCAGTCTCAGTTAACTTGGATAGGCAAATGGCAAACATTCAAATCGAAATTCTGGCGATTACCGCTGTTCTCAGTTAACGTGGATAGGCTGTTCTCTTTGAAGTATGTTTGCGTTTTGTTTTATAAACACTCTCTACTTGATTAAGTAGAAGAAACGTTGTTTTTTTCATCTTTTTCTGAGGGGTAAAAACTGCTAATTTAAATATGCGGAAATTGTTACTCTCACATTATTGTTAGTATTCACTCGTCGTGTGACGATAAGGGGTCCTTTTGAGACTTATGTGGATAGCTGTTTTTGTTTAAATGTAAGTCATAATAAATGTTTTTTATTTAATTGCTACCCACGAGGAAAGCGTTACACACAACGTCGGTTTTTAATGTAGTGAGAATTCAGCTCCCTAAAAATTGGCACTCCAGATTGGAGCAAAAGTTAAAATTGCCTCAGTTTAGAATGATTTCTTTACTGGCAGAGGGCAGAATAAACCAAGTGCAGCATCAGACCAGATACTACACTTTCTTCTCGGCCGAAAGGACAAGTTATGATAAGTGTTGATCAAGTTTAATTATGATTGAATTTTCTAAATAGATAAGTAAGTAAATGAAAACGAGTTTAAATAAGAAAACAATATTAATTAATTTCGTTTTTTTTTGCGAATATTGTTTTGTTTTTGTCGTGAAACCGGCGATTATAAGGGACACACATTTATTTTGAATTTTTCTCTCATGTGTAATATTTGTGCTATATTAGTGATCTATCTATAATAGTTTAGTACTTTCTATCGTAATACATCAGTGGTAATACAAATACTTCACACTTAAGCATCGATTTTACTATACCCGTGTAATGTATTGTGCTGTTTAATAACGATAACCGTTAAAAAGTGGTGAGTCCTATTCGTGTTACGATATCCCTTATTTAGCAGTTCTGTATTGCACTATTAGCACTTTCCTTAAGTTGTTTATGCTTTTTTTAACTGTAATTATCAAGTGTCGAAATGTCCGTCGTATAACTATGTGTCCGTATGTGGCATACCTTTTTCTTCTTCGTCGCGCTTAATATCATTCCCCGTCTTTCTCTTTATTTTGTCCCACGTTGATCGTCTATTGCGCCGAGAGATTCTCTTGTTTCTCTTTGTCACTTTTTTCTTCTTCCATGGTTACTATGTTTTTTCATTGACTTCTTCTTTTCTATAGCCGTGTTCATTATCAGTGTGGATAGATAAATAGAACTCTTTTTCTCGTACAGAAGCAAAATAAAAAGAGGGTCTTTAGGATTTATTATGAAGAGAAAAAGATCTCATAACGTATAAAAATGAGAGAGACTAAATTATTATTAATTACTAGATAGCTAACTAGTCAGATTGGTGGGCAGAACGATATATCAGGCTTACATTTAGCCTTCGGTGGTTTCAACTTTTTTTAATTCACAACATGTCAATTAGCGATCCGTACTCTTAAAGCTCTCATCACAAACTGATTCTAAAAAACGTCGTCCTTTGTTAATTCGACATCCGTGACGTTATCACTTTCTGTCCTCTCCTATTTTTGTGTAGCTAACCTATTTAACCACAAACGTTTAAATTGACCCTTACAGGTCAAGACTGTTTATGACTCACTCTAAGAATCAGTCTGTTTCCCAAACTTCGTGTCACTTCAACCACACTGGCTCGCCTATATCAAAATGCATACTTGTTGGTGTATACGTCTATTCACCATGAAACATTAAGTAATGATAGCTACTAAAATGTGAAATGAAACAAATTTGGAACCCAGATTACATGATATATACCGCATTCACGGAGAGATTTTATTGTCCATATCAATTTCTCCTGGGTCAAGATTGTAGCTATTATCTTGATAATTTTCTCTTGTGTATGCTTCCACACTACTAAGAAGAGAAACACCGACCATTTTCACTTAACATATAGTTTATTTAGATTTTTTTCTGATAGCTAAATGTTGATAACGGTTGTTTTTGTTGCTATTATTAAGCGAGTCGGACTTTTGTACAGATATTACGAAGATCGTCACTCTGCTGTGTCTGTTCGGCATCGTCCTTCTGATTGATCGAAGTTATTAATTTATCAACAAGATTACTGGTTTTAACCTCCGACACCGAGATAAGAAAGTCTCATCGATTGCATACGAAGTCGGGGAATGTTTGGTCCAGAGCATACAGAGGAATGGCGGCTGCACATATGCAGAAGCAACGTTGCTACTCTCACTCGATAAATTTGCGTTTCCCCGACAGATAAGTTTTTGCTAGGAACACACAGAGGCAGAGACGACTTAAGGATATCAGATCCTAATGCTAACCTTATGGATTTTCACTAATGCTTTGTTTACCGGATTGCGGTTCTAATACCGCCTAGTGCCAGACATGTCGGCGACGCGTAATCCCACAGCAGAATTATCACGGGGAGTACGGTTAGTCTTTGGAACGAATAGCTTCTTGTTAATCCAGAGGTAGCATGAATAGACGAATCACTCTATCTAGAAGAACGTTATATTATTATGAGTGTCATCATTAAACATTCAGCAGAAACTAAGATCACACTTCAAGTTATTTCTCTGTCGCATAACTAAACTAATCAATAAGAAACCGACCTGTATTTAGAGCAGTAGGATGGACCTAGTACAAAATCCACTACTAGCGGTATGCACCTAGCGCGGTCGAGGCAGTGCTTTCTTAGAATAAAAACACTACAAGTTCTTACAGGGAGCTGTAAAACGGCAAACGACTTAAACGAACTAAAACGAATTTCTTTATGTTATTCTTAATCGTAACAATAAAAATAATCATTTGAATGTTTAAAACTGTTTAATAACTTCTTTACATATATATTCTTTTTTTATTTAATTTTTGTTTAAAATATAAATTTCGTTTCTTTACGTTCTATTATATTTCAGCTATTTGATGGACCTAACACATTTTTACCTCTAACGACACCAAATTGAATCGATGTGAAATGTCTTAGTAAAAAATGTAAGCCTTATGTTCTGTTAAAATATCAATTTCTAAAACAGACAAACAGACACTAACATTTATATATAGAAGAAGATGACAATTCGATTTTGCATCTTACTGCTAAGTACTATGTATCAAGATTATCAAGAAAAGAAACATGGCCGATGAATAAAGGAATCGAAAAGAATATAATCAGAGCCTGTAAACGCGTGACTCATCCAAGAGAAAGATTGCAAATATTAGCGCCATTTTTTACAATTTTTCGATTTAGCTTTTGGATTTCATTTCATCGGCGCTTTACTTTGTCATTGCTGTTTGTTCTTGTTCGTTCTTAGACATTTCCTATACGAATTGAAAAACACAAAATCGGAATAAATTTCTTGTTACTGGCAGCATTTCTGTAGAATCTACGGTAAAACAAAAAGCCCCCTCCTCCTAAATCGTTTGAGAAATGAAATAGACTGTTCCACAATAAGGTTGTTGTGACCATGGTGATATACAGCATTGTCATTTTGGTTATAATTTTTCTTTTTCTTCTTACCCTCTTTGTATAACATAAATATTTCTTCTTCTTTTTTGAAGATAACTTAGTGTTTTCTTCTATAATCTAAATTTTCTGTTTTCGTCTACTACTTTCTATTCTCCTTCTTTTTACTTCTTTTTTCTTCTTCATCTTCTTTTTCTTTATTTTCTTTCTTCTTCTTTTTTTACTGCTGCTGCGTTTATAATATATTTTTAATGTCATTTCTTCCATAATAATCTTTTATTATAGCACACATTCTTTATATATTCATCGTCTCCTTTCTTTTATGATATAACCATTCTATAATATACCTTCTTTTTTCTTTGTCTATGAAATAATTTCTTCTTCTTGATCTATATAGATTTATATTTCTGTTTCTTAAATAACATCACATCTATAATATAAGTTATTCTTCTTGTCTTTTTATATAATATATTTTTTTTTTTATTCTATAATTTGACTTAATATTCGTTAATATAACTTCTATAATAGACTTTTCCTTCTATAATATATCATATTCTTATTTACTATAACACTTTCTTCTTTTAAAGTATGGTTCTTTCTCGTCATCTATACAATGACTTCTTCTGTAATCTATAAAAAATACTCTAAGGTACATGTTTGTACCTACGTAATCGGCTTTCACACACTTACAACACGAGATCATCAAATCGTCAAAAATGTTAATCGGTTATTAATTATATGTCGCTAAAGCAACATTTTTAAAGTAATACATTTAGAAAAAATGAGATTCGTTTTATTGTTTATCAAAAAAATATTTTACTTACCATTATTTGTAGGGAAAGAAGACAGGAAATTGTTGTTTTTGTCAAAAGAATAAAAATGCACCGTGTCTCGACCTCGCTAGTTTACCATATTTTTCCACTTTTGTGGTGTAATCGCTTGTCGGTTAACGTCCTGACATGGTACCTAGCTCCCCAAGTGGCAACGATAGGCACATCTCTTCTATGAAAAGGTCAATTATACCCGGTTGGATATTTCATGGGAATTACAGCGGCCTCATTAGGCTGGGTTCTATTAATTCTTTCCTGAGAATTAATCATTTGCTGGGACCATCGGCTTCTGGAAATTGAACGTCTGTAAATCAAGACTTTGTTATAATGGAACAAGCATATTACTTTACATATAAACACATAATTTATTTATGCATACGAAGAACAAATTAAAAACTCGAAAATTCGGCGAGAATGCGACCCACGTTTGTCGCATGCAGATTCAAAAACCGAACTGTTTTCATGCTTTTTTGCTGCAGATGAAGCGAAAGGGGGGGGGGAGAGGGAGAGAAAAGAGGAAAGAGGCAGACATGTCTGAAAAAAAGGGAATACCGATAATATCACTGGTGGTCTGAATTTTAACTGTGGCAGGTGACAGGTTCATTTGAGTTAGCTCTCTGACATTTAAAATGTACTGAAAGGCTCTCAACTTCATGAAAACTTATTATGGTAAAGTTGTCTAAGTCTAATTACCTGTAAAAATTTTCCACAGTGACATTCTGTGTGCGAAAAGACAGTGGTCTATTGTTTACGTCTCTCCCCGTGACGGCAGTCCAAGTTAGGTAAAAGGGTTGTAAAATGTTTGGAGCACCAGCTCCTCAAATTTTTGCGCAATAATGTACAAACACATATGTTCACACAAGTTTTGATTTACGAAAATTAAACTACTTTATTTTAATTATGGAAATCCTTAATAACCTAAAATGCTATCTTTTTCTTCAGGTATCAGGTCTGTTTTCAGACATCCATGATAATGGCTCTCCATTTATTTGAATATTTTATTTCATCATCAAGTTTTTTGAAAAGAAGTTACCTATAGTGAGGTGCAATTGCCTTCTATATGGTCAGTGCTCTTACGGAGCAGGAATTCTTAGCTATTGTACAAAAATCAGTATCATATGCTTAACACAAAACGAATGGTTGACCAGTTTCTAAAATCCATTAGGCTGCTCGACCCTCCATTCATCACCTGCCTGCCATGACTTCACGTAATTTGATTCTAGTGGAGGGAAGGAAGTGCCTTACTGCTCCTGTTGGTGGAAATGTTTCGGCCCCACTAAATTGTATAAGTGTTATTTAAATCCTGAACACTTTCTTACTCTAATCATATAAAACAAACTGCAATAATGACATAGGCGAATATTCTAAATATCATCCTGTAGGTTGTTCCCTCCATTCTTTCCGCCTTATTTTAATTTTTTACTTCGTTTTGCTGGTTAATTCGAAGATTTCCTCTTTTCGATGTGACTTAGCTTTGGGCATCACTTTAATTTGAATTAATTTGCATAGATGTAAAACCACTCGAAGATAAGGGCTAATGAGATGTAAATCATTGCCATCCAAAAATGATAGTTGATATTGCATTTCTAACATTAATCAATGGTATGAATTCAGTACGACTAATCGGGCTGTTAATGATATGAAGTTATTTACATTCGATTTGGAGCCTATCAGGTGTTAATCAGCATGAAAACAGTCCCGTCGTAATGTGTTTTTATAGGCGTCAAGGCCCCTGTAAATAATGGATGCCCATGGAAATTCCGCCTGACACCAAGCACAACTAGTGAAAAGGGAAAGTATTTCTATTTGCGGTAAGAAAACGAGTTCTTACTGTGAATGCCTTACAATGAAGAACAAAAAAATAGAGCTCAGTCAAGCAACTTCTATTCAACTAACAAGCTAGAAACGTTACTTATGTAGGAAAGAGGTTGCAAAGATGAATAGAGATCACCCCACTAGATTTCGAATTCGATTTTCTACTCTGTCAAGGAAGGAAATATAAAATAGCTTGTATTTTATGTATTTATTTCTAACATTGGTTATTTTCGTTTACAAATGGTATTAAATAAATATTTTACAGTAGGAATAATACAAATTCTATAAAAAATATGTTGAATACCAACAAATTATTATGCCCAGGGCTTATCTTTATGAATTAAAATATTACGAACAGCGTTTCAATTAAATGTCCTGACTACATGTGTGTAACAATTACATATACTCTATGCGTACACACATACATACAGATATACGTTTTGATGTATTGGAATTGTGATTGTGAAATAGCATGTGCGTATATCAGTTTGAAAACATGTAGCCAACAGTTTACGTTGACTTGTAGTTTTCTTCCCGCATTCATCAGACCGCATGACTTTTACGTATCTGCTTTACTTTATATGTATTCTGGGTGTATGAGACCAGGCTTATGTTTGTAAGTGGTTAATCCTTTTTTCTTTTATTTTAGTTTGATAAAATACTTTAGGTAAGCTTTATATATATATATATATATATATATATATAATTCTTAGTATGAATAGTTGTTTTGTTGGATCAACTACATACACTTAACGAGATCGATGACCTGTTTTGAAATTTTAAATATAGAATAAAAGTAATTGTATCCATTCTTAATTTAAATTTAAATTTGGTCTAGGGGAAGTAATTTTTTTAATAAGTCATGTCTCTTACGCCTCAAAGGCAGGAATGTGTTTAATGTAAAACTAAGTTTTCAATATTTTGGCTAATTTAAAAAAGTAAAATAAATACTTAAAATTTAAATTTTATTAACAATAACTTTAATTTTATTTTTGTTAAAAAAATAATAATAATATACATGTAGATCTCAATGATCTTTCTTAGAATTTACGACATACAATTTCGCACTTAATGAGTGTCTTATCTTGCTGCAGGCCTAATATTTAAAATAGATAGCATGATAATACTAACTGCATTTTCGTATTAATTTTTCATAAGAATTCAATTTTTTTATATGTATTTTTTACATCCAGGAGTGATAATAGTTTAGCAATCAGTATTTAGTTTAGTGGGTGGAACTCTTCAATAGTGGTTCGGCTTAGCAACTTGGGCAAGTTTAGGCTAGCTCACTTTCGGAGTAAGTAAGAAGCTACGTTTGCAGATCTGTTTAAAATTTAGCGTGTTGTTTCGTTTGGGGCTTGGGGTCATTAGATGTTGTTACGATTCTTCCTGTAAGTTTTTCTCATATATTTCAGCCTGCTACATTTTTTATCAAGTCTTCTCGGAATGTTCCGATTTTCCGTTCTTCTGTTTTTTTAATAATATATTTTCCTATTTCTTGTAAATGAACTCCTTGCTTTGATGTTCAGTAATATTTGACTAAAGTCTATATATTTTCCTTCAGCCTTGGGTCAAACGCGCGTAAGAAAATGTTTTAATTTTGGAAAAAAAATAAAATAAGGGAAAAAAATGAAAAATGAAAAGAATCATAGGTGTTAGTCGGAAGAATTAAGAAGAAATACAGGTATTTACCGAGATATAAAAATAAAGAAATTGTAGTGAATATGAAAATCATGGTTTCCGATTATTTTTTCGTGGTCATTGGAATGCAAATATAATATATATATATATATATATATATATATATATATATATATATATATGCTCACTGAACAATTCATTGTAGCACGAATTTTATGTACTTTTCTGAATATATATATTCAGATGTAATGTTACTAAAAGTTATGTCTAGAATATTTATTCTAATTTTGCTCATGATTTTGATTCTAGAAAATGTCTCAAATTTAAGGGGTCCTTATACGAAATTGAAGTTTAGAGAATCCTATTTAATTTGTTTTCAATGAGCATAAATCAAATAAAAAGAAAGTCTGATATATTTCTTTTTTAATTAGAGAGTGAGCACATATAACGCCACCACAAAACCTTTGAGATTCTCCAACGAAACTTAAATGTATAGCAATATATGTTATTTGATGTGTAATACCTATTGTTAAACTTTCACATTAATTTAATTTATCAGCTTGGAAAGAAAGTAATGTCGTATTTTTTACTTCATCATTTGGTAGCCTCCTAAGTTATACACAGTTCTAGATTTTATTGTGAATTGGCGTATTAATATCTTGCTTCGCCTTTCAGATACAGTAATTAGTTGGAAAATGTTATGTTTAACGGTATCTGTCGTCAAAAAATGGATATTAGTGTGGAGCATCTGCGACATTGTATGTTCTATGAATTCAAAAAAGGAAACTCAGATGCAGAAGCTACAAGGAATATTAGACCTGTCTATGGGATAAATGTTCTGAATGATCGAAAATGTCAACGGTGGTTTGCATAATCCTCTTCTATAGACTTTAACCTGTCAGATCGGCGACGTTCGGGAAGGCCGAAATCAATTGATAAAGACGCCATTAAAGACGCTGTTGAGGGCCAATCTAAAGTTAACCAGCAGAGAATTAGCTCAACAATTCAATACAACCCATACCACAATTATTTCATGCCTTTACGAGTTAGGACAAGTTTCAAAACTTGGACTCTGGGTTCCCCACAATTTGACCGACGCTCAACGAAATAAAATATTGACTGTTTGCACACTTTGCTTCCCAGGAATCAGCGAGAACTATTTTTGCAAAGAATTGCGACTGAAGATGAAAAAGGGTTTCTTTACAAGAATACCCAATGCAAAACACAATGGTAAGACCGAAATCCGAGTTTACAGACTGTTCCAAAATAAGGACTACATCCAAAGAAGGTTATGCTCTCTTTTTCGTGGGACATGAGAGGGCTGATTCATTATGAGTTTCTATAGCCTAATCAAACAATCAAAGCAGTAAAATATTGTTCGCAGCTGGATGATCTAAGAATTGCTCTATCTAAAATAACAACCAGCATTATTCAATAAGATGGGTGCAGTGCTTCAGCATGATAACGCAAAACCTCACACAGCAAAACTCACCCAGGAAAAGGTAATGAGTTTCAATTGGGAAGGTATGCCTAATCCGCCTTATTCACCTGACATTGCTCCATCTGAATACAACTTTTTACGGTCGTTGCAGCATCACTTAATAAGATTTATGAAAATGACGGCCAACTCAAAAATGACCTAAATTGTTTTTTTCTCTAAAAAATCAGAGAAATCTTTTGTAGAAGGCATCGAGAAGCTAGTTGATCGTTGGACAGAAGTCATAGAAAATGAGGGAAATTATTGTAAAGATTTAAAATGTCTTAATGTGAATGTTTCAGATGAAATAAATGTGTTGGACAAAAACGACGTTACTTTCTTCCCAACCTGATATTTAAATTTTCATGAAGGAATTCCAAAATGTCTTGCCCCATTTACCTAAATGTTAATTTAATAATAACCTATTTTACGTCTATCAGTTGTAATCTAAAATTTAGAATGACCGGTTAATTAATTTTGAGGTAAATATTGCATATACAAATATATAAACTATACACATTTCTGTATATATATATATATATATATATATAGCCAATTTTTCTGAGAGAACACGTGCTCTATCTAGGGTGTTGAATACTTTTATTACTTTACGACCTATTGGTCCCATTTAGAACGCTACTGAAAACACATAAATAAAATTAAGGATGCATCGAGAGTACTACTAAAACAACCCTACTCTATCTAGGATATTGAACACTTTGGATAAACTTATACAACTAAACAACTTCCGGGCAACATGAAGTTAACAAAAGACAGACATTTTTTTCTCCCGGACAACGCTGTGTTTAAATACAATTGCTCTATCTAGGATGTTAGGCAATTTTGTATTACTATATGCCATATACATTATTGCTTCCATTTTAGGAGGTCTCACAAGCGCTACTGAAACCAACCAAATAAAATGATGGATACCTCCAGAGCATTACTGAAACCACACTTTCTGAGTTTCTTTCACCCCTTTATTTGAAATGTAATGACGTTAAGAAAGGTTAAAAAAAAAGTTACTCCCGAAGTAATGATTCAATATTTTAAAATTATTACATAGATATTTGATGAAAAATGACGCGAAAACTCGACCACTCGGAAGAAATCTGCCCGACAAGGATTCGAAAATTCTGACATCATCTCCACAGGTAATTTTACATCAGAATACACTTTTCGATTTGATCTAGATTCTATAACCTTTTTTTGATAGTGCAAACACAGAAACACAGACATTCATACATTGTGTTATATATATAGATTAATTTGAAATTCGACCCCCTCCCCTGACGAAAGCTTCCCCATATACTCCTTAGTGTTGCATTCGATAGTACATCGATTTTCTTCCTCGGGGAATTTTACATATAAATACACTTTTAGATGTAATTAGACCTGGGCGTATATATTGGCGGGCAATATCGGGCAGTTAGGGGTAGAGGCGGGTAGTAACAGACCATGACGTAGTGGCAGGAAGTGGTGAGTTTCTTACCCCCTTCAGTTGAACAGAAATGACGTTAAGAAGTTAAATAAAATAAAAAGTTATGGACCCAGCATTGTTTTATATGGAAATCGGTCTAGACAAGGCATGAAGCTACTTGATATAACAAGATCACAAAGACAGAGGATGCCTATTGGTTTTATTCTTGAAAAGACTAAGACGATAGGTAGGAGGAAAACAGTCAGCGGGAAGAGAGTTCCATAAGGCTTCAGTTCTTTGAAAAAGTTATCTGAATAGAAAGCTGTATTACAATGAGGTATCTAAACAGCGAATTGATGAAGACAACTTAAC
Source organism: Sepiola atlantica (assembly GCA_963556195.1). Lineage (NCBI taxonomy): Eukaryota > Metazoa > Mollusca > Cephalopoda > Sepiida > Sepiolidae > Sepiola > Sepiola atlantica. Next base: position 91,438,981 of record OY744519.1, on the reverse strand, counting down.
CAACGAGACAAACGAGCTGAGAAAAAAGAAGCAGAGAATTTTCAAATTATTACGTAATTACATTGAAATTCGACGAATCTTCCCTATAGCCCTCTTAGCGGTAAATTTACATATTCGCGCGTACTTCCATTATCTTCTTTGGTTAATTTTACATACACTTTTAGATGAAATGGGACCAGCGCGTTTAGAGTGGTGGGTAGTGGCGGATAATTGCGGACCATGGCGTAGTGAGTGGCATTGACAAGTTGCTTACGCCTCTCTATTTGAAGAGAAATAACGTTAAGAAACGTCAAATGAAATAAAAAGTTATTTCTGAAAGTAATTACTCAGCATTTTCATGTAATTATATTGAAATGCGAGCTCCTCATTAACGAAATCTGCCCCATAGCTCTCTTAGGGTGCATTTAGAAGTTCAGGAATACTGCCATTATCTTCCACGGTTACTTTTACATATGAATACACTTTTTGATCTTATCTTGATTATCAAACTTTTTTTCTATAAGGCACACACACACATACACACAAACTTGAGGTTTATATATAAATAACTGTGACCGCTACAGTTGGCATATTTTCTCTCTTACTGATACCATATTTTTTAGCCCATAATTTATCTTTTCATAAGCGATCCTTTATGGTTTACATTACACACGTTCCCTCCCGATCTATAATGGTTTTAGTAACTCCGACCGCTACCATTTTTCTACACACACTATACACAGTTAACTCAACTTCACCCACCGTTACTATCTATTTGTAGCTTATAACTTATTTTTTGATAAGCAGCCTTTTGCGCTTTACTCCTCTCACTGCGGCTGTTTCAAATATGTGTACTTGTGTGTTATTTCTTCCGAGCAATCATGCTGAGGAAATTTTGAAATAAAATCGAAACGTTGATGGATATATAATATTTTCCATTTTTCATTTTCTATTACGTTAGAATATCATGTCTATTTTCGTTCATATATAGAAGAAATAGTGTATGTGTATTCATATACATTGTACATCCAGAAATAATTCGCACCTTTTTGACAAGCGGCGCAAACCCCTTGCATTCAATTGTTAAATCATTCTCTAACATTATAGAATTATCAAATTTAAATAAAACGTTTAGAATATACTCATAAATGACTGGTTATTATATTGTTTTTAATCGATTGTATTAGAAAATTTCAAATATTATTGTAGTCAGTTATTATCTATTTGCTTTAAAAATTGATTGGACTGGCAGTTAGATTTGTAAAACATTTAAAATACTCAAATACATTTGAATGTTCTCCGATTAACTTCTTGCTGCCCCCTGAACGTAAATAACCTCAGCAGACCCAACTTGCAGCAATATCACACTTTTAATCTGTAGAGGTCTCTAGATGCGGGAATCTTTTCAACGTATTTCCTACTTCTTTTCTAACTTCTGTCTTCGGATCATTTCACTTTAGAATTCCCTCCCTGTTCACTGTTTCCCGGACCGTGGCATCATTTAAATGACATGTGAACAAAGATCTAGCTGCCCAACTCCACACTCAGGTTGCCTACAATAAATATGTCCCCTATCACGCTTATGTGGTAATATGCTATTTTACAAGTTAACAAAAGTCTTTAAAAATAAAATATTCGAATAAAAATAAATTTAAATATCAACACAGTACATGAAAAAACATTTAATCCGAACTCTGTATACACAATTCAAACAAACTTAAAGATGTAGGTGTAGAGACACTCTATTGCATAATTAAATAAAATATATCATTTTCTTTTAGATTTGACAAGATGAAAATCAATAATTATTATTTTATACGAAAGACTTACTTGAAATGTTATGGTAGAAGTTTAAGTGCACTTGTTTATAATCAAATGTGTTCGTCTCTACATCTTTAAACGAATTAGTATGTAGTTGAACAATGTAAATATTCTAAGTGTAATCTTATAATAAAAATAAAACGTATGCAAAAATAATTGCATTTATTTACTGTTTACTCTAACTTTTTCCATGGTAGATCAGTAAAAGAAACAATTATGTGTGTTCTCCATTTCTCTCTGGAAAAAATGAAAAGTGTATTTTTCCGGTCTAACAAATTTTTGTAAGTTTTCACTTCACTGCATATATATGGTTAATTAATAAATACACATTATTTTATTACACTAAAATTCAAAATAAAGAAAATGAAACAAATATGACTTAAACGCTAGTAAAATTATTATTATTATTTCATAGTAGTCTCAACTTTTGGATGTTTTTAGTTGGACTATTCCTTTGTTGAACATCAAGTCAATTCCCTGGAGCTTTGACATTCAAACTATACCTTACCACTTTCGCTGTTCCTAACAGGTAGACCTTTTGCAGAATTGGAAAGAAATGTCCTGTCAATCTGTTTAAGTAATTAATGTTGGCTTTTCGTTGTGGTTCCAAGCGTTCCAATTACAACGGGAATTATATTTACTTCTTTATATTTCCATAGTCTAACGAATTCCTATTTTAGGTGTTGGTATTGTTTTCGTATTCTTTCTCCTGCAGTCTGGTATCAGAGGGGCAGGCTATATCAATGGTTAAGCAAGTATTCTTGTTTTTGTTTAGAAATATTAAGTTGGGTTTGAAATGTTCAAGAACATAATAAGTCTGTATGCGCATGTCCCAAAGAAGTTTGACATTGTCGTTCTCCTGTGTCACTTTGGCTTATGCTCATACAACTTTTTATTGTGGTCCAATTTATTAAGTTTTCATATATTCAGGTGTAGTACCTGAGCGACTTTGTCGTGTCTCCATTTTTTATACTGGTGTTTTTTTCATACAATATCTGCTAAGGTTTCTACTCTTTCATTACACAATCGGCATATCGATGATTCTGCAGTTTTATCAATGTAATGTTTGATGGACCTAGTGCGGGTGGCTTGTTCCTGAGCTGCCATTAAGGTGGTATCAGTGGGTCTTCTGAGATCACTCCTGACTAACCAATTCCAGCTGTCATTATCTCTAAATGTAGTATTCTTAATGAATACACTGTGTAGTTTCTTTCCAAATAATTTCAACACGCTCTCTTGTAACCTTTGATTCTTCGACCACCGTAATTTCTAGGTACATATAATCTATCTGCATCTCCTTTTTGTGTGCAAAAGCTCCATAAATTGTAAGCATTTTCCGTGTTTTGGTATCCGAACTTTTAGTTCATCTACATTCCAGTCAAGTATACTGGCAGTATATCGAAAGTATAGCTACTGCTCTGGCATTGATAGTATAGATTGTATTTCGACTGTGAAGGTGCGATTTTAGAATACTCCATACTCGTCTGTTGTACCTGGTTTTTCATTGCTTTGTTTTAATATTGTCCGCCTCCAGAATTCTTAAGTATTTGTAGCCCCTCTCCCTGTCTATATTCCTTATCAGATCAGTTGTTGGGAGTTCAGGGCAATCTGAATGGACAAGTTTACCCCTTTTTATAACATAAATGGCACATTTAATGATGCCAAATTTTATTCGTATGTGATCACTTAATAATATAACCGTGTTCATTAGGGTATCAAGTTGGTTTACTGTAAGAAGTTTTTTCCCAAGTCCATATCCTACCTTCACATTACGTAAGGAAGTGTCATTGGGATCAAACTAATGACAAAACGCAAAGGGGACAGACTATCGCCGTGGAAAATCAGTCTCTTGATTTTCATTTTACACAATGCAACACCTAAAGTTAAATTGGTTTCCCAATTTTGCATGCTATTCTTTAAAGTTGTTTTAATGTGAAAGACTATTCCGAAAATTTCCGGGCATTTGTGTATCCATGAATGAGGGATCATGTCAAATGCGTTCTTATAATCCACCCACCTCATGACAAAGTTAGTAGTTCTTCGTTTGCAGTTTCTCATGATCATGTTATCGATCAGAAGCTGATCATTGGTGCCATGTGATCTTTTTCTGCAGCCTTTCTCTTCCTCAGGCAGCAAATTGTGTTGGTCTAAATGACCATAAATACTTTCAGCCAATATGTTAGTGAAAGGTTTCCACATAATTGAGAAGCAAGTTATCGGTCTAAAGTGTGTCACTTCACCCCTTTTGTTTTATCATTTGTTTGCCATGTGATCTTTTTCGGCAGTCTTTCTGTTCCTCAGGCAGCAAATTGTCTTGGTCTAAATGACCATAAATACTTTCAGCCAATATGTTAGTGAAAGGTTTCCACATAATTGAGAGGCAAGTTATCGGTCTAAAGTTTGTCACTTCACCCCCTTTTGTTTAATCATTTATGATCAAGACTGTGGGGCCCGTGTAAGTCATATAGGAGTGCTACCTGTCGTCAAACAGCCATTTATCATTTCTGCAAGACATAAGTGAAGAGCCGGAATGTTTTTGAGCCAGTATCCATGGACTTCGTTTGGTCCAGGGGCTTTCTAATTTCAAAGCGTTTTAACTATCTACTTCAACATCTCAACGGTGACTGTTATATTAACTTGAGGTTCTACTCTAGAAGACACCTCCCTTTCAATATCTTTGATCCGTTCTGCATCATCTTGATGCTTTACTTCCTTTACCCAAATGCTCTTCCAGTATGCACTAGATTAGTCCGCAGCAGATATAACGTCATCCCCTCTTTCAATACCTTCTAGTTGTTCAGAAAAGAGGTTCTGGTTGTTCTGAAACAGCCTGTGTTGTCGATACTGCTCAATTATGTTGCTGTAATGTTTAACTTTGGCAGTTTTAGTTACGACCCGCTGTTTCAGTTATTCAATTACAAACTTGAAACCTTTTCCGTGTATGTAAAACTTACGGATTAGTCTTTCACTAGCGCTCTGATTTTTTAGTTCGCCATTTTCGACAGCTTGCACTTTACTTTACTCCTTTCTAATTTGTTTCATCTGATTATTTAAACGTTTCATCTACCAGGATTCTTTTTTACTTCCTTTTCCGTGTTTTTAATTCGCGTAGATTCAATACAGTATTATCAGCAACTTAAATAACTTTATTACACTGATCAAGATTAGTAATTAATAAAAATGGCTACACATCATTTACTTGTGTCGTGACAGTCTTAAGTCTTTTCCTATTGACAAATCTCAGGTTCGGCGGCTGTTCTTAATTGCCAGCTCTTAGCTTCTCATCTAACAATCTCAAAATATCAATATCGTCTTCTGTAATCTCATGCTCTATCATATGTTTTACAGTTGCATTGCGGAAATCGGCTGATTACCATTAGCTACAATATATTCGCTATCAGAGTTTGTCGTTGTTTCTACCATGGACTTCTCTTCAACTACATCAATATAGTTTCCTTTAAGATGGGCACATACCAAACCCCGTTAGCAGCCAACGTTTCTTTTGTTTTGTTTTTTAAATGTGAGTTACAAAAAGGGCACACAGACGACCACACAGGCGAATTGATTTCCTTCTTTTAATTTCTTGCCGGTATCTTATGAAATTAAACAAATTTATGTTTCTGAATTGTTTAGATATGGATTGATTATATGGACTACTGTTCTCATCTTAATTAGTATTCTCACAACGTTTCGACAGAAACGTTGTGAGAAAAACACTCAATATGAGAACAGTAGTTCGAATAATTCAAATAATATGAATAAATTTGTATAAAACTTACAAAAATGCTAATATTTATTTATATGAATAAATGTTAATCTGCTGATTCTACAGGTTCCCTTCTATATAGAATATTGCTCTTAAAAAGAAAATACACACAAAAACTCTATTATATACTTAACTGTTAGTGTGAAAAAGACAGTACACCTAAATTTACAGAAAATTCATCCAGTAATTGTGTTTTTAAAAAGATAAATTAAAGTTATATCGGAAAACGCTTTCTGACCGCCATTTTCGACGTTATTAAGGTTAAAAAGAGTGAATTAAGTCTTAATTGACTTAAACATCGTAGTATGCCGGCTAGAAAACGTTTACCGATAAAACTTGAATTTATTTTAAAAAACACGATGAAGTTTTACTGGGTTGTCTTATTTACTAAAGCAGGTAAGTACATAATAAAGGTATTCTGGTATGTTCTTTTTAAGAGTAGTATTGCATATAGAATCACTACTTATCAAAGTATATGAATACATGCTAAAGTTGTTGTCCGATGTTTAAAACAAACTGATCATTTAACATTTTGGTTTCAAATATTTCCATTAGTGAAGTTTGCGAAGCCATAGCGAGCTGGCAATGCCAGCTAGTATATATATATATATATATATATATATATATATATATATATATATATATATATATATATATATATATTATATATATATATATATATATATTATATACATAAATATATAATTATCTTTCAGCTATATTTGTCTTGTGCGCATAAAAATTGAGTTCTATAAATATTCATGGCATAAATAATAATCTAATATTGTGTGCTTCTTTCATCTTTATGCTTTTAATTTATTCAGAAGCTTCAACGGAGTTATTGAACAGTAAAGAAAAAAATTTAGTTTCTTCTCAAAGGAAAATGAAATAACTTATGTATGTTTTGAAGTCTACAACTCGAACTAATATTTCCAAAAGTAATAAAAACAAAACATATACATAATTATCCGCGGATGTGTGTAGGAAAATATATCATTACTTATGTACGTATACATACATATATATATATATATATATATATATATGTGTGTATATACATATTAAATATATATATATATGAATAAAATTATTCATTGGTATATCTATGTCCTTGTATATATATATATATATATATATATATATATATATATATATATATATATATGATTATGTTTATAATTATATCTCTCTCGATACATATATATATATGAATATTTGTTTATGTACGCATACATGTATATGTGTGTATATACATGCATACATACATGTATATATATATATATACATATGTATTTACAAGTATGTATTATACATAAATACATATGTCTGTATAAATATATGTATATATACATGCTCATTTACATATACATATATACTAACACATGCGTATGTTTATTTTAGATGCATGTGTGTCTCTTTTTATATGTAGTCGCTGAGGAACTCGTCTATGCAGGGTTTCTCAACTTTTATTGAACTCTATATCCAAGATTAGATAATAAGAACATCGATTAAATATTGTTCATCTTTTTTTATTAAATGCAAAACGCAAGTTAATTATAATTATAGGTATCGAGAAGGAAATAACTGCAACGTCATAGCAAAGAAGGACAATCGTGTGAGATTCGATCCTACGATGCTATACAATATTGGAACTGAATTCTAACCATTACTCTATACGGCCGTTTTCTGATGGCGATAAGGTAAATCAAGATTAGTTCAACTACGTGATACAGGTTATCTCATAACGCCTGAAACAACTTTTTTATGGGTTTACGGTACGAACGCTTGTTGCACGATATTACTTTACATGCTTTTAATGAAATAAAATATATTTATCTAAGTGCTGTTTCAGAATATACATATAGTTATAGGGGTTTATGTGCAAAACTATCAGGAGTTGGTGAACAAACGAACGAACAGGAAGTACAATGTATATATATATATATATATATATATATATATATATATATATATATATATATATACGAAACGTATACGTACATAGATAATAAACAATAACAAATATTTATTATTTGTCGCTCCTTGAAAGTAGAGCACTGTAATTGGTAGTATTAACACAGCATGACGTCACTTGCTTATAATGCATCATTCCTTCCCTTAATAGAAGTAGAATGCCTCGATGTCAAAGCCGCCGTTAAAGTGTTAAAATTATCATTGTTTATTCGCTGTTTACAATTGGCCCAGCGATTAGCGACGTCGGACTGGAGTTGAAAAATACTTGAGGTCCGGGGTTTCGAGTCGCATGACCGGTAGTGAATAGTCATATCTCTATGCTGATGAGTCCCGATTGAAAAAGGACGAAACGTATACGTACATAGATAATAAACAATAACAAATATTTATTATATATATATATATACATTTTTAAAAAGACTGATTGCTTGTACCTGAATTCTTAATTTATCCATGTTGTGTCAATATGAAGAGTAATGGAGTGTTAGTTTACTAAAATCATTAATTATGTTTTAATATGATAGTTAGAAACCAAAAACTGAGAGCTTTTCTCAAACTCAATAAGATGAGCGAACGTAGTTTGAGAAATCACTAATGTAGTTCAGCGTTTGTTCACTAGTTCAAAATATGGTGATTTGGATATCGATAATAAACCCAGAGGAAGACCCTCAACCAGTTCTTGATAATTATCAGAAGCATATGATAATAAGTCACCGAATAGGTTACATATATTAAAGGACTAGTTTGCAAAACATTTCTTGCATAATAATTTAAATAGACATATCTTGTGTATCTTCTTCATTTATTTTTATTTCGGCTCATTTTTCACTATATTTAGATAAAAACAAATTAACAGATTCTGTAAATAAATAATATGTCCAAACGCTATTTCTACATACAACAGCTTATTTGGATTACAAAATGTGTCACTACTTTTGTAATGACCTACTATTTTGATCGCATATGTGTTTTATTTATAACTACAGTTGACAGAATACAAAATCGACTTTGAAATATACTGGTGGTTTATCGCTTATTATCCCCAAAGCCCGTTTCTAGCATAAGAGATTATGATAGTCTCTCTCTACTCGTTATTTACATAGAATGTGCTCGACTGAACTCTAATCTTTGGTTCTCCTTGTAAGACATTGACAGTAAGACTTCATCCTTCTACCACAACGAAAAAAGTATGTCTTACGGCCATGGGTGAATTTCTATAGACATGGCTGCTTTGCAATGGCTTCCGCTGTTTGGGATATATTTCTGCGGGCCTGCTTTCCTGCTGATTATAACTTTGTCGTCTTTAAATCTAATGTCAAATACTTTTGTTACGGACCGCCTCATAAGCTACCCAATTTAGTTCATACAATTGGTTAATGTTACTGCTTCCACAGTTGTCTTCATTATTCGGCTGGCGATCATTTCTGTTTCATGAACTTGTATCCTAGAGTGAATGTTGGACTTGATAAGTAGTGGCCAAATAGTTACAAGGTAGACTTTTACTTTGATCGCAAAAAGCGGCATTGCATTTTTACAGACCAAATTTACCGCGTGTGTCAACTGATAGAACTCTCTACCGGATAAATAAATGGGGATTAGCACATTCGATTCTATGAACTACGTGAGGATAAACCACTTCTGCGAGTCACGAGACAAGTTGTATTAGAAATCAAAACAAAAGTCGAGGCTAATCTAGACGCGCACGACTGAACGGATCCTGTCAAAACCCAGTGACTAGAAACAGGATATTCCTTTATTATTGGCGTCGGCGCTGGCTCTTGTGAATTAAGCGAAGCTTGAACGTCCGCCCGGCTTATTGACATTGCCGTCATGATCTTTCAGCTCGTCGTCCAAGCCGTCGCCATTATATTTATTCTCATAAAATCCTTGTAAATCTACTCCGGTATAAATGTTTCGCATACATGCTTGTCGACTGTTGCATGACTATTAATTCCTCAGCTGCATTAAGAAGCGGGGAGTTAATAAAAACGATAACCATAGCGAATATTTATGGAAGCAGAATTCTCATTCGTATAATGTCTCACTGAAAACTTCAAAGTGGCGAAATTATGCATGTTTATAATATTTGCTGCGGGGAACATGTGTTTCCATTCCGAAGTGTCACGGTCTGTTGGTTTAATCCCTTTGTTTAAACTTGCAATAGTATAACACTATGACCACAAGCAGAAACGTAAGTATTATCTAGGTTATTATCCACACATTCAATGATATAATAATCAATGTTCGGAATTTTTTAGATGAGAATTAGTAATTTGTATTATTTGGATTATTCTCACTCATGTCTTATCTTAGATGTTATTCTCACAACGTTTCACCCAAGGTGCCTATCGTCAAACTCGAGAATATCTATGTCGATATCGGTAATCTGTACTTAATTCTCAACGATTTCTGTCTTATTAATTATCTGCTTCCTTTGTTACAGCTCGTTTAACTCGTTGGTCAAACGGTGTTTATCAATTCGCTGTTCAGGTACCTCAATATAATAAAGCTCCTTATTCCCGTAGCTTGCGGAACTCTCTTCCAACTTATCATTTTCTGCCTACGTTTTATATCTTTTTAAGATTAATGTTAATATACATCTTCTGTGTGTTACTCATCGTTTGTTATTTCTAGCCCCATCAATCAAGTTGTTTGTTTCTTTGTCTGGAGCTACACCCTTGAATAAAAACCTTCATTTAATCTACAGGGATGCCTTCTCTCGTTCCGGCAGCCATGACTGGGTAGAAGTCTTCAGTAATTTGTAATTGCATTCTTAGTATCGTCCATACCGAGAAATGAACATTTAACTACAGAAGACTTACTTGTGGTGCAACAGATAAAAATGCTTAGTATAATCCGGTCTAAGTGATATTTATCTGGAGTTTGAAGGTTCAATCCCAAGTGCGGCCGATACTATGAATACAATTCCCAATTACTTAAGACTGATACACAGTTATGGCTGATAGAACTATAGTCAGACATACCTGTGGATTAATGTAACAAATGCGAGTGTTACATTGGCTAAAACGTTGGGAGAATAACATTCAAGATGAATACAGTAAGTCGAATAATCCAAATAATACATATTATGGTCATGTTTCACATTATTTAGCGACAATCAGATTTTGAATAGAGTTTGGTTAGCCAAATGCTGACACTTATTGGGTATAATCATGAGATAAGTAGAGATAGAAAGCATAGTGAACGAATGAAAATATAAAGAAAGAAAGGGCATATTGTATCTGTGAATTGAAACAACGTGCTCACCACTCGGACTTTTTTACGGGGTATATTTTTCTCCGGTAATGCCCTATTTAATTTGGAAACGTGTTTGGCAATAGATCTTGATCACGAAGTTGACGCTTCTCCAATAATACCGTTTTAAATACTGTACTCGAGAACAGTTGCCCACCACCAGAATTTTGTAAAGTGGACCGTTTACAATACAGATCTCAGAAACTATATGCTTGCGACTGGAACTTAAGTATGTTGTATACTTTTCTTTAACAACTCAGTTTTCAATACTGATTTCTATCGTTCAATGATCATAGAGTGTTTAAACGCAACTAACAATATTCTATTAGGCTCGTCTTTTATAGATGACTAATCACGCAGGTCTCACGGAGTCAATACAGATAAATAGTCTTGTTCCGACGTGAATTTAGAGTTTCTCACAACCAGGGTATGCACGACAGGTAGAGACGAGCTCTTTTCATTGCGTGAATAAGTTAATCCAAGACTATCTCCACCACTCAATTCAGATGCTGGCCCATCATGCCCGCCACAAATAGTAATAGGACTAATACTATACATGGCGATGATGGCCAACGTTAATACTAAAGTTAGTTAGAGGAATATTGTTTAGCGAACATTGCAGGAAGTGATGAATCAAAAGATGCAGTCAAGGGGAAAAGAGTGAAACGTGGTAAAAAAGACCACAATGTTACGGAACTAGGCAGACGTGTTTCGGCCGTGTCTCTCGCTGCCGCTTCACAAAAGTAGATGGTACAAAGACTAATATGACGTATCATGCTCTGAGCAATTTAAGGAAAACATATTAAACTTAAAACGGATATATGCAGTTATCATTAAGGGATGAATAACAGCTACTACAGCGGCGATCACGGGAAAGATAGAGGCAGATAAAACAACTTCTACTACGAGGAGAAACCTATACACATTATTTAGTCTGTTACGTTCGCCGCCGTTACTACGACAAAACAGGAAATAAACAAATAACTCGACCGTCACTACTACGATTATTACTATAGTTTATACGAAGAAAAAAGAAGAGAACAACACAACTGTCTACGCGAGATGCTATTAGTTACAATACGGACATTAGCGTATAGGCTATACTACATGTATTACTAACAAGGTTTGACCGCAATGTCAGCGTTGGCCTCATAGGCGGGTAGATTTCTGATTAATTAGTTATAAACGTTTGGCATAGAAATGATTTGAAGTTAATTTTCAGTCGCTGTGTATACTGTCGTTAATTAATTGGTAATGTTAAGCTTGGATACATAAGAATGCGTGATACCGTTGCATTAGTATTACTATCAGTAGCAGTAGTATTACCATTCTTTTTCCTTAGGTTCGGTACTTTTCCCCGGTCATATAGCGGCTAATATCACTTGACGTCGGTGTGTTAACGTGCATTTAGTCGTAAACATCCTGTTAATATGTTCCAGTTTTAACAGCATTTTAGCTACGAAAAACGGATATCCGTAATCAGATTAAATAGAATTGATTTTACGTAAAAATGGCCATCATCCTCTTAGTGAATGTACAAGTCCATCTGAGATAAAAGCATGCCAACATATCTTCACCATAACCCACGAAAAAAGAAACGGATAATAACCACAGCCTCCACTTAGATGTATGCAATTATCACTCATTTGATATAAGTAATATGCAAGGATGAATGAAGTACACCAAGCAATTAATTTAAATTATGTATAGACCAGAAAAGAAGTTATATTTTAAAATGTTGAAAGGCAGCGAATAAACTCACAGAAAGGGTGACGTCATCCATTAAAACAGAGAAATAGGGGACTGAGAGGTCCTTTTTAATATTTATTCACACTGCGAGTCGTTTACTTTTTACGCCGGCCATACCTCTGGGGTTCTACTATAAGTATACTATTAAAACTGTGAATATTGCTATCTTTCGTAACACCGTGCATTCTCGATGACGTTAGATATATGTATATGTGTATGTATTTGTATTTACATATAACACCCCTTCAATAAATTAACCGACTATTATTAATTTAGGAATATAGCTGCTAGGCGTATCTGGTCGTAAATGGAGTCATATTTAGTTTCATGGGAAAAGGGTTATTTGAAGTTTTGGTTATTGGGAAATATCAAACGAATATAAAGTAACAATACAATTAATACTCTTGTGTCTAAATAACCAACTAATATTTATTCTCTATTAACAACTGAATGAGAACTACTTAATACTTTAGATGTATTATTTTAAGAGCGCTGTGCTCCATGTTTACAAACACCCATTTAAAATTCATAAAACTATTTGATGAAATTAAATGAAATTGTTTATATTAAAAGCGATATAAAAATTTCCAGAATGAAAAATTTCATGCGTTCGTTAATCATAATAGAGATTAACGGAATTGGAATAACAGATTGAAGACGATGCTATTTACGCATGCGCAACCGGATGTTGAAAACCGGAAAGCTGAAAGCTGATTGCAAACATACAAGACCAATAGAGTTTTAGTATTATATAGATTACTTATAATAACTGAAAATGTGTATGCAGAGCAATTCTTGTTATACATAATATTTGTCGGTAATTTATTTTAAATGTTTTTTAGACGACGGTTTTAGTTTTGGTGGGCGCACCCTGTAAATCGTAATGGTTACAACAAATAGTGTGCCCATGTACACACTGTGTTGCCTAGAATACATATTCCATGATTTATAATGTTAAGTTTAATAGTTTCTGATTTTTCTACGCACTAAAATAGTATTTACGCTCAAACGCGCACACCGATCATTTTTATGTGTATTACATTATATAATGCAAAATTTGATGTAGAGCAGTTATTTTGTATCTAACTTATTTCATAGGTTTTCCACGATTCTCACTTACCCTATTCGTTCACTGTAACCGACAATAAAGATATATCATTACATTTTTATACGCCTGTGTTTGCCGCCATTTATTTAAGCCGAGAGGAAATATAAAAAAAAAACAATAGATGCGTATTTTCACATGTTAAGGGGTGTTTCTAACTTTTCATTACATGTTTTATTACTAACATTCAGATAACACATAATTATTAAACATCAAAATCAGTTCAGTAAACAAATGACAAATGCATACGTTGTCTTTCATATGGCTATATAGATATGAGGCCCATGTTACCAGAGTTGCATAGAAAGCGAAACGATAATTGAAAGTTCCGATGAAATGCATGATGTAATTAGTCCAGTCGGTGTTGCGGTTTTGCAAAATTATCTATATATTAATACGATAGCGTGTGTGTTCGTGTGTCACGCTTCCGGCAAAAGCTCTGCGCATGCGTGCCGCTCCTAAATTTTTAAAAATATTCAACTAGCCTGCGTTTACGAATATTTACATGTGTATCCCTTTGGCGCAATGGTTAGCGAGGTGGTATTTTTTACTTCGGCCCGACTGGTTTATAGTTCGATCCCAACCAGCCTCTAAGATTTGTATTCTACAGTTCGAGGGGAAGGGGAAGAAATAATACATTTTTTATTACCTGGTTAAAAACTACTGTTTTGTGTTGCTTAAAACTTAAAACTATTTTTTGTTTTTATGTTGGCGTTTTTAATGGCATTGTCTATTTAATTACGTTGACTGCTTAAAACGTAGGATATCGGCCAGTATTATTATTAATTTTTTTTTTTTGAAAGGATGGCATATCAACTTTTTTTAGTAGATATGGCAGTGTCTATCGTACACGAGTTACTATTTCAAACAATTATTTAACTCTTACCCAGAAGTGGGGTGGCTCATAATAAAGCAAGCGTAACTTACTAACAAATAGAGGGTGCTTTGTTACATTAGGACCCGTATTGAAAACATCATTTCGTGTAATTTACACGGGTTCCGCTAGTTATTATAAATATTCCACCATATTTGCGTTTAACTATTTACACATAAGAAGAACAACAGATGTTTATTATTTGGCAGATTAGGACTAGTGTTCTCATGCTGTATGTTATTCCGAAAACATTTAGGCCTATCTTACCTCCGACCTTTTTCATTTTCGACTTGTTGAATTCGGGAATCTTTGCGGAATCACGAACGGAGCTCTTAATCAAATCTACGGGGGTAGACGGCTGTCGTTTCGTTAGCCAGGACAAGGTATAAGTATTACGTAATTCATAATTATATTATTAGTATTACATGTACTAAAGATTGAACATGCATCTTCGATCTAACTGCTACTTTATCTGCTGTGCCATTGATTTACGTGCATAGGTCACATGAACGTGTACCGCAGTGTATAAAGTGCTCAGTACTAATCAGTTCTAAATTACGAAACGTGTAAGCTACCCCAGTTGATTAAATCAATAATTCCGTTCAAAATTCCGTACAGATTCCCAAAATCATCATAAAGATTCCCGAGGTTGACAAGACGGACCTGAATAAGGTCGGGTGGTACATCGGCCAAAACGTTGTGTGAATAACATCCAAAATAAGAAAAGTAGTTCGAATAATCCAAATAAGACAAATTATCAATCCTAAAAAATTCCGAAACATAAAAAAATCAAACATTTGTTTATAACTAACATACACTCATAGCAGACAGTGCATCATTACACTACTAGGTTCTATCTACAGTTTAATAAATCGGTAATACATTTTAAAACAACTCTATTTTAAAGTTTGATAAAGATTAACACATTTGCCTTTAAGTTAATTTTTTAACATCTTGTCTTTCAGAATATATATAAACTAAAGTAACAAATGATAATATATTAAAATAAGATTTACTCAATATGGTGGATGATACATAATCCTCAATTTAATTTAAAGTAAGACAAGTGATGTGAAGTTTCCACGACAGACAAACAAATACCGACTAAAGCATAACGTCTTTGATTCGTGGAATGATTCTTGATTATTAAACATTACATTTGAAACTTGAATTGATTTCTCATGTTTCGAAGGTCGAAATGTTCTCCTAGAGGAAACAGGTGTTTTTTATAAATGATTAATGAATAGTGGCAGTAATATTCGCTTTCTTCATGAAATAATTCCTTCCATCAACTCCCCAAAGGAGAAAGCGAAATTTTAATCGCAACACGTTTCATATATCGGTAACAGACAGGTGCGGGATATAAGTGAAAGTTCCCAACACGCATTTAGTTATTTGTATATGAAAAGAAAATGATGCAACCCTATTGAAAAACAGTGATTCAGATCTTAATGTGATAACAAAAATAAACGTAAGTTTTTTTCCAGCATGTGCATTTTCAAAGGAACAAATGAGTTTTCTCGGAAAAAATATGAAGTGGAAATACAAATGTAAAAAAATAAGTAGGGATTAAAAAGAATTTAGATAAATGAGAAAAATGTTTATTCACAAATGTTTTGCAAAGGAATTTTGTATTCCTGAGAATGAAATTCTGGATACAAATATTTTAGAATAAGTTATAAAAACAAACGCCTTGACATTTGAGCTAGGAGCAAAGTGTAGTATCTGTCCTGATATTTGTAGAATTACCTACACCTGTAGGGGCCGAATTGTCTCGCGTTTGCGATGATAGAGGGCGCTTAAATTCGTAAAATAAGCTCTTATATGAACGCACAAAAAATTCACTTTCGCTTTTCGTTCAGTCTAGCCGCTGAGGAAACTGACCAACTATTACGCGTGCGTTCCACACACATAATTAACGTTATGTAAGAAATGTTCATCTACTTACACGTACACACAGCCACACAGATCCTTCTGAGACTTCATTGTACACAATGTCGGGTTTTCGAGAAATAAATCTTGTTTTTTTTTTTACATATATTATTGTTACTTTGTATTTGAACATATAAAATGTAACCGGCGGTACTAAAGCGTCAGTTACCCCCCCTCAGTTAAAGAAAAATCCTTCTAGACTGAGGCAACTTTTATTTATCTAGAGGTAGATTTTGCCACATAAACAACTGACATTGGGTCTAACACTTTACTCATGAATAGGCAAATAGGAAAAATGAATATGTAACAGCCTAATAAAACCTATATCATGAGAAAATGTAAACATTTTAATTGTTTTTTGTTTGGTTATATAACCTTAATGGTGTGCAATTATGCTAATGTTCTTATTTATTGAATTCCTACAAGAGCTGGGTTTTACACAAAATCGATTTAATGTGGAGGATACTCAGCTCCTGAGAAGTATTACTCTGAAAGTGTATGAAAATAGCCATCATTGGTCTCTTCGACATTCCCTGGTAAGAACGGCCCATGCGAGCGGTCATAAGCCAATTGATTATACAAAAGTAAACATTGCTCCAGTCTCTACTTATATAATGGATGCTTTAGGCGGGAAGTATGTTAGTTCTTCGCATCGCTAAGGGAGAAGAAACTATGAAAACACGTACGGAAGCCAGTAAATCGGCAGACTCTTCGAAAATTATGTTTTTATAGCCAATACATAATATTTCCGCAAAATTATTTTTGATTCCGCTTAAATACAAATATTTCAAGACTGAAGCAATTTTATTTTTTAGCAAACGGATTTTTTTACAAATAATAATGGAAATAAGCTTTAAATACTGTATTTTGTAATTTGTCTAATAGTTATTTTTCATGAATATAAATGAAATAAAATAAATAAATGTTTCGCTGTGTGTTTGAAAATACGTGTTAAATATTTTATATCGAAAATATTGTTCTAATAACGTATCAAATACAGAATAACCGCGCAGAAATTTTTTCTTTGATTTTTGTTTAGTATTGGAATTATTATTAAGCGCAGTGAATTCTAAGTGCCTTGTGATTGGATGAAAATCAGCCAATCACAGACCACTGCTTCAATATCTGCAGAAAACCCAGGAGAGCGCCTATTGTGAAAATATCGGTCTCTTCTCTCCAGTCTTTGCTTCCGGCAACATCGCTTCTCCTCTGATGCGGCAGGTGTGAGCGGGTACATGCTTTTTTAGCGTATATAATACGCACGAAGCAATCTTGATGTTCTGAACTATTTTTCACAGCCTTGTCCCCAGAAAGAATCATGTTACCAGACAACTGGCATTGTCAGTGAATTCGTAAAGGCACTTCTTTTGCAAGCAACATTCCATTTCATTCTTCTCTTTTTTATCCATATAAATATCATTTCATTATCTACCCACGTTGTTTGTTATCTCTGTTCTTGTCTAGTCACGTTTATATGCCACCGACTTTTCTTCCAGCGGATTACAGTCTTCGTCCTTCACTCTAACGGGAAAAATCCCAACAGTAGAGGCTTAACTGGGGGGAAAAAGTAAAAGAACCAACGCGTGACGTTTCTCCAGCGTTTGTATAGAGATGGTTTTCTTACGCGATCTTTGAAAAAGCAACAAAGTGTCGTTTGTCTTTTGAAAAAATATCAATTTGTAAAAATTTACTACGCGAAAGACGGCAGAAAAACCCGCCATGTGGGGAAGCTGATCGTTTATTGGTATATTCCGCTCTGTTCTAGAATGTGACAAAATGTTTATAAAATCTGCTGACAGAACGTCGGAACAAATTTAGCGTTTTAATTCTGAATAAATTGTGAATTTTCTTTGTGTAACATGAATGAAATTAAGAAGAAAAGAAAAGGCTTAATGTAATAAAAAAAAATCGCAAAATCTTACTGACGCGAAATCCAAATTTTTTGCGAACATTTGTTGTTTTTCAAGAATGCGAATTTTAGCGTTCGTTAAGAATTCATAAATAATCCAGTTTGTTTAATTTGTTATCCGTGAATCTGTTGGTGGTTAGAGTAGATAAATAGTAGCGAGTAAAATAGCCAGCCACTTCTACTTGGAATGTTTATTTTAAAGAGTCTGGTCATCCAGTATAATAAGTATTGAAAGAATATGAAATGAATGCATAATTTCTGGAAACACGTATGAGAGTTTAGCCTTATTATAAAAAACATTTAAGGTTTCAGTTATTAAGCTATTATATAGAGATAATATATATATATATATATATATATATATATATATATATATATATATATATATATATATATATATATATATATATGTCCTTAACAGGCTTTGTCTTTCGTAAAAAATCAGATATATCCGATTTTTTTGTAACAATAGGTATTAGACATCAATTAATAAACATTTAAAAAAATTAAGGTTTTTCTTAGTATTTTAAAAGATGTTTTCTGTGCATATTATGAGCACAAACTTCCATTTAAAAATCAACATATTTCAGATATGCAGTAAATGTTATATATTGACATTAGACAATAATTAAATAAGATTCCATGAATTTAAATTTCTTCTTAAGACCTGTTTTCAACCATAACCTTACAATTTTAAACATTTTCTTGAATGAAAATCATGTAATACATTTTAAACAAAAATTATAATAAAAATTCTATACATAAGGTTTGGTAGAATTTTTTCTTTAGTTTAATCTTCGTAATAGTATGCAGAAGTAGCGCAAAGCTGCTCTGTGCAGAGAATTCTGATATTTTTCTAGTTATTTATAAAGTTAAGTGTTTAAAAAATCTCGAAATTAATCGATTATTTATCGACATCCGAAATGCAATAGAATTCCTATTTAAAAACAATAATTTAGTGTAGTGATCTTTAGAAAACGACTCCCGTCAACCACAAACAAAGGAAAGTTCTAAATATCAACAATGATTTATTATCGAGACAATCAACTAATAAAATATTCTCTTCTAGAACTCAGGGGTCCTGTCTATAAAACTAAATAACCTCGAAAACATATTCGGAGTCACCAAACATTCAACACGTAGTTATTGTCTTGTCTTCCTCGCATATAGCAGCATCGTACATCATAGTTATAGTGTTAGTAGCAGTTCAGATTTCTGCTCTACTCAGTATCATTTCTTTTATCTGAATCTTATTCGGATGGGAATCTTTTGCCATAATCAAATATTATTTCAACCCCACGTGTCCAGCTATTTGTTTTAAATATAAACACGGTCGTATAAAACCTAAAGTCTAAAGACTCATCATAAACCGTCCCATGAATTAACGAACACAGTTCATACCATTTATAATTGTTAGTACTCTGATAGTGCCCCTATCCTTAGAGTGACAATGACTCCGTTTCTATTAAATCAAGTAGATATTAGCCTTTATAAATGGTTACCCAATCGTAAAAAAAACATGTATTTAGCAAGTATTCCCGCTGAAGAGTTCAACGATTGCACAATCCTCAAGCTGATCAGACATTTGTTTAGTTCAGTTGCTGAGAAAAATCTAAATCAACCACAATTAACGTTGGAATCAGCGGAGAAAGATTAATGTTATTTCCGAGATTTCGTTGTCGTAAACAAGTCTACTCTAATATTTTAAGCGTAGCTAAGGGGAAAATTAACTTCATAATATTACTGTATTATTTGACATTTGAATACAGCATTTAGAGCAAATAGTGCATACCAGTAATAGCCGATGCCATATCAACTTTGCAAATTACTCATCCGTTTTTCTTTTCAATCGAACTTAATTAAGCTAACTTTTTGTAGAAATACTAAATTTAGTTATGCAATCTCTCGTTTTAGCTTTAGTTGCATTCCGGGCCGCCATTTTGTTTTAATCAAAATGTTTGCGTTTATTCACTGGTCCATTTTCAAATGAGAAATATGTCGATGATTGATGGGTGATGATAAAGATCTCAGGAATTAAGAGAAAAGACGATGAAATACATACGCGAAGTCATTTCATGACTGAAAATGTCAACGATACGTAGTATTAGCAACAAGAATCTTTATTAAATATAACGAATGTTAACTTCTTTCGGTTGTTCAAGACTTGAAAGAAAAAGGAGAACATCGAAACATAAAAAACAAAAAGAAAATATAATTTTCTCTTTCTAATTTTCTTATTCTCTCTCGGTTTCTTTCTCTCTGTCTTCCTCTCTTTCTCGTCCTCTCTCTTTGTTACTATTTTTCCTATTTTATCTCTACGTCCCCACTATTTTCGTTTAACGAATGTGAAATGATTTTATGTCTTTATTTATATTACTCTTTTTTTAAAATTACCATATTCACCAAATGTCCAAATATCTTCTGTAATTTGACGTGGACGATGTTCCAATATTAAAAGAAACGTTTCGTGGAGGCATAAGAACACAGTTTCGGAAAACAAATTTCGTAAATTATTCATGAAGCGACGAAACGTAATGATTAATCCATAATTCTCAGAAAATTGCAAAATAAATTTGAAAAATGTTCGTTTCAAACTTCAAGAAAAAAGTCGAGTAAAAGAAAAAAGTTAGTTAACCAAACTGATTCTGAAGTTTGACACAAGGTTTTGATCACACCAGTAAAAGTACCCGACGTTCACCTGGTAGAACATTCTTGGGTGATCTATCTATCAATCTACTGTGAGTGTGAGTTAATCTACGTTTCTATTCCTAAGGCTTTTTACTATATACTATAATAAGACAAATGTAGTTGTTTAAGATTATTTATTTTCCTCAGTTATTATATTGCATGCAGATTTATTAATTTCTTAAATTAAAATATAAGTTTGGCATGTTTTAAATATAAGTATTATTATTATTTGTACTCACTAGTAGTTATGACACAGGTCATTGTCAGTGATTGCTCACCGACAACAACCAGCGGTGTTCCCTGGAATTTGAGTGACAACAAGCCTCCGAAGATATCCAGTACTCCCCAGCTCTTTTCGATACCCACCACAAATGGCCTTGCGGTGTCGTAACAGCTGCTTACCATTGACTTATCGCTGGTAAGAACAATTGGCCTTCTCTGGGATTTGAGTTGTAATAAGACACCCCAAGGTCCCAGCACTGTCCGCACTCTTTCAGTGGAGGTCTGGTTTGTGCTGTCCCTCCTCTACCTTCTAATCCTCCTTGACCCTCTACGACTATTTTGTGTGGCGTCAACCTAGGCCGGAGCCATCTTTTTTTAGGGAGGGGCAGCGTATGATGGTTCTGCAGTTTCTGTTACTTGGGTCATGCGGTGTTGTTTTTCTAGCGGTTTTGTTTTCTTCTTGTTGTAACTTGCATGTCACTTAGTACCATTCGTCGGGTATGCGGGTTGGTTTCTGCATTCGAGGATTGTCCTTAAGATTGCAGCTGTTTTGATCATTGCCGTACTTTGTATGGTCTCAGTGATCTGTTTGATTCCAATTTCTCCCGGTATTTTCTGCGGGTTTTTGGGGACTGTTCCTAGTGCTCCTATGCTTATTGGTATTATACTGGAAACCATTCATCATCCAGATTCCTTTCAGTTCTATAGAAATTTCCGTCTATCTTCTTCGTTTTTCTGTCTCTTTTATTTTCACCTGTAGGCATCTGGAACGGCGAAGTGTACGATTTGGCAAGATTTTTCCTTCTTGTCGATTATTTTAACATTCAGCCCCCTTGCTTGTATGAGTTTATCTGTTTGTACATCAATATCCCAGAGGATGTTGTGCTTTTCGTTTTCCAGTATTGTTTCTGGTTTATGTTCATACCATTTGTTAACGTATTCGAAATGTAATCGTTTGCACAGTTCCCAGTGTACTGCTTCCTCCCACTCAGTCATGTCTGTTCTTGTATTCTTTTTGTACTAGTTTGCTGAATCCACTTATTACTTGGTTTACCGTTTCGTCTCTTTGTCGACGTAGTCAGCATTTACTTTTTTCCTGGATTTTTATTTATTTTAGCTTCAATGTAGTTGTTCTTAATCGCATGGTTATGTGCAGCTGCCAGTAGAGATTTTGTTTCTCTGCCCAGCTATTTTGTTGGTTTCTTCTCTTTTCAGTCTTATGATTTCGTCTCTTTAATTATTACTGTTCGTTGTATGATCTTAATCTTTCCTTTGATTCAATATCTCCGAGTCTTTTTCAGATTACTTTAGACATTTCCAAGTAGTGCTACACTTACTTGTATTATTGTTATTTTCTTCAGGATCCATATTTCATTCCAGTTCTGTGGTAAGCTTGATGTATTTGATTCGATTTATGCCTCCTTCATCTTCACCCTGTGAGCTTCTGGGACGGTAAAATCTACTATTTGGCAGGTTTCTTTTCTTTCGTAGTGACAATAATCACGTCCTGTCTCCTGGCCTGGATAATTTTGTATGTTTGTATTTCTATTGTCCAAATATTTTATGATTTTCATTTTCCGATATTGTCTAGTTGTGTCTGTTTTTGTATTCTTTTTGAGGCTTATGATAAATATATTTGTGAATTATATCGTATGTGTTTTATATTGAGAGCTCTAATCTTACATATGAATTCTAATATGTGGCGCGATTGGACAAAATAATGGAAACACCTATTCCATCATTGGGAATATCTATAAAACCGTCAATAATTTGCTCACTTTTATTTTGTGTGAGCTATTATTAGTGTTTCTTTGCAGATATCATCAGAGGAATGTAATACAAATTCATTAACATAACATATGTATTAGACTTTTAAAAGAATCACTTTCTGAGTTCTCCTATGGCAGGTGATTGTGTAACGAAATGACTCTTACTATATTTTAGGTAAGAACACTTTCTCTCTGTCCATTCCAAAAGCCAACTGCTTTTTTTAAATCCGTCTTTTTATTTAAGTCTCCAGAGATGCAGAGAAGCCTTTTCACCTATGCAAATCAGTTCGAAGTATAAAAATATACCATTGTTAATAGAAGCATTTTTCTTCTGATTGATGTGCCCATCATATTCTCTTTTCATCTGGAAAGTTTTAATTTCTATTGCCAACTACGTGAGCATATGATCACACACGTGCCAATGGGTGACCGGTTGTTTTACACTAGCACTGCTGCGGAGGTGAACAGTTATTTTTCTTATTTTATTGAACCTTCAAATACACTATAATTTTAATGGGTAGAGCAATAGGGCACCCCAACCAAAGTCAGTCTGACCCTTCTTTTATTCTAAGACGTGGAGATGAAAGATCCCCGCTGTTGTCAATTACAGGCACTGAACTGAGACGTGTGCGAACATCTGCCACGCACAGAGGCATGCTATTAACAATCGCAAACTGTGGACTTACTATATGCTACTTGGACTAACTTTTGACGTGCATCGTCCCTGTGAATTTATCACCCAAACTGTGACCCCATCTTTATAATTTGTAGACATTCTTTTCACTCGAATTTGGTATGAGTATAGCGGATGCTGATGAGACGGACACATCATCCCTGTTGGTAACGTTGTACCAATACACCGCCTCACTCAAAAGATAGTTCTTTCATGCAGCAATTCGCTTTATTTCCCCATGGCACCTTTCTATGATATTTTCTGACGATGATATATATGCGCAATGTGGTTTAAATTTGACGAAGCATTCATCTATGCACTGTCTCAATTGTTGACTACAGAAAGCAGTGTCATAAACAGCCAGGATCTCGGCGTGGTGTCACATTAAGGAAAACTGATTCTAACTTCTGGATCACATGTGCAGTGTCTTCATGTTATAGCGGCCGCCAGATTGACAGCCGCTTAGGGCCACAATCAATCACTGTAAAAATGGGCAACCGTTGTGGTGTATGATGCCCATGCTTATACAGTTTCATACTTCATGTACGCTGACCCTCATTTTTTCAATCGCACTGGAGCTGGGTATATTGTGTTACATTCCTCAAAATTATGAACAACTACCTTTACTGCCGCTTCCAACACGAACAGGTTGATTTTACATATACAATATGATGTTCGCCTGATTCCAAGATGTCCACTATAACAATGGTCTTCGTTCAGCTGTATTGGGTTATGGTGTGCGGTGACAGGAATACACACTGTGTATTCAATCTCTCTATGCACGTCATTTAGCTATCGCTTGGGAACTCTTGTCCGTGAGTCTTCTTAGTGCTAGTCAGATCTTACTTATGCTAAATCAACTGAAATCGTGTACGCTTTCACCAGTGCGACTATCGTTTCCAGTCTCCGTTGTATGAACATCTCGCTTGCAGCCGTAGTTCCCAACCGATATTTCCGTCGAGGGCATCAGTCACCAAGTGATACACAAAAAAGGAAACTGTGCTTTGTGAAACACACTGGTCTTCCATTTAAGCGCGATGTGCAATCCTTTTATCACAGCATCCAGGTCTACTACGTTTGTATCTTGTTTATCCAGTGTCAATTGCAACCAGCATGCATCCTCGATGATAGTTCCATCGCTGTCAAGAGTCTCGGCCACAGCATACGGGTTTGCGTACACCCACAGATCCAGTTCCTTCGTACTTAGAAGGTACTCGATTGCTGTACCCGAGAAAGTGTGTCTGCTATCATGCATTCAACAGACACACCGAAAACCTTGTCATCCAAGTCCTGCGTAACAGTTGTAACGCAATGTTTGATAAACCCTATAACCACTCGAAGCTATCCACACACGGTAAAGTGCCCCACTAATTTGTCACATATGGAGAAGCTACATCTATGTGACATTGTTATAGGACTGTCCGACTGTACTGATTTTTCGCCGTCAACGTAATCCACCATACTCCTTTTAAATTTGCAATTCTAGTGATCTGTCACCGTTTTTCAACTTTTCCAAATCTTTATAAGTGAGTTCGTGTACGTCCAGATTCTTCCTCACTGATACATTCGATACCACATAATCATTGACATATATGCCATCGATATACACCGATGTTGTTTTCCTTATTTTATCATCCTATACTAATATAGTTTCGAGCACCGCCTGCATTACCAGATGCACTACATTCAAGCCGAACTCTAACATTGTTTAACAATATCTTTGCTTTTTTAATATTACTCTCCGGAACGAGCAAAAAGTATTTCTGAATATGGATCGGTAGGTACGTCTTCTTATGGTGCAGAATGGTTACATAGTAGTGTGCTGACAACATTCTCGTATTTTCTCTACGCACATATCGACATCGCCGGCGAATAAATTCACATAGGTGTTTAATTCAAGATACTCCATTACAGGACGTACCTTATTTTTATTGGTCTGCAGTCTTGCTATAAGTTGTATCAGACCCTTGGGTGGGTCAAACTCCTCTGGTTATATAGCAGCAACCAACGTTATGTATTCATGTCGGCAACTGATAATACAACACTAATTCATTAGACATTGGATATTCGAAAATAAAAGCTTCAAGCTTCTCTGGGGCACGACCCACTGACTAATTTCATGCTGAAACCCTACAATCTATTTTGCTTGTCAAATTTTGCAACAAAATCAGTTTCGTCGATACGAAGCGCTGCACAACGTGATCGTGGTGTCTCCACAAACGCTACACTTCAAGATGCGAACGCAACCGAGTACCTTAATAGTGTCGATGACAAGTTAGATGTAAATAACGAGAGGTTATATTTGCATAACCAGCGCGTTGATTGTTGCAATGTTACCAGTATTAGTACGAATTTTTATAGTGCCAGTACATGTGGTTACTGAAGTCTTCTGCTTCTACAAAGACTGGCATAGCATTGTTCTCGGAATTGAAGGTGAGCATCAAGTGTCGAGCAATGCAAGGCATGGTACATCATCAACATAGGCGGTAATGATCAGTAGCGCCGAGTACACATTCTGGATGGGGAATAGACTGGAATTCATGTCTCGTCTCTCGGGCAATCTCTGACCCAATTACCAGTCCTGTTGCACCGATGACCGCGTTGATCAATGGTCTCCCTACTCTCTACGCAGTCTCTCACGAAACGATAAGAGTTAGTAAATGTATAGCACTTATAATCAGATCTGTCTATGCCACAGTTTGTTAAGTGATTTTGGCAGGCTGTGTCGCAGCAACGACTGGTTAACTCGCTTCAACATTGTTTTTTTTTATAAACGCTCAGTTCTTCTAAGGCCATATCATCTAGCCAGGAGAAGAACCGCAACAGAATTTTCACAGGGTCAGGAAGCCCTGGCACGAACATATAGGCAATCACATAATTTGGTATTCCTCAAAATAGGAGTGGCAGTTTCCGTAAATCTGCCAAATACACAGCAAGGGTCAAAGCGTCAAAAATCTGTCATCAGCAAATAATGCTTCTTTAATTTGCGTTGCATCAGATTATTCTTCTTTAGTTAGTTGTTTGTAAACTGCGAACGTTCCCCCAGTTATCCGAAGTAAGATGACATCATTAAGCCGCTTTACTCAAGACAAGTCAAACACTGATTCTAATTTTTCAATCGTTTCAACAACTGCAACAGCCCCATCAAACTTAGGAATTATTTTTAATTAAGAAACAACTTTCAATTTCAGGCTGGAATAGCTTGTAATAAACTTACTGTAAGAAAAAAGTTAAAAATATAAACTTCAAAAAGAATTCTTGTTCCACAAACGCTGGGAATTGGCTGATGAATTTTCCATAATTTGCATCTGTCTTCCAAGTACTTTCGGACCCATCTGCGTCCATCTTCAGGGGGATTAGGCTAATCAGTCTAGACCATGTGTAGCATTTATAGAACAACAAGTCAAAAAACCCATTCCCCCTGAAAATGGACCCTAATGGGTCCGAAAGTACTTGGAAGACAGATGCAAATTATGGATAATTCATCAGCCAATTCCCATCCGAAACTAAGATCCTAATTCGGACTATTGAAAGGATCTACCAAAGGATATATAGACACCAGTTGTCTATTTTATTCAACAATACTTGCCTGAAAGAAAAAATGTTGCCTATATATATATATATATATATATATATATATATATATATATATATATATATATATATATATATATATATATTGACTTCTTGAATAGAATATTACTGGCATTTATTATGAAAAACGAACTGTTATAGTTTTAACTAAGGAAATAGATCGACAATAGTGTATAGTGGATCACACATTTATTTTACATTGGTTACTACACAGAGATTTAGAGCATGATGCCACTCATTCTCCCTGAATGCGCCCTTTGTCCTCGATCCTTACTTTATTATGAAAAAGTCAATTATATTTTTTGTGGTATTGGTATGTGTTCATCAAGTTTTGGTCGGACACGACACAAAGATTAGTCCCGATAATCCGGCCAATTAGCGCAGACTCTTACCATTTGACAAATTAGTTATGATTGATCTACATCTTTCACTCTCTCTCTTTCTCTCTCTGTTCATCTCTCTTTTTTTCTGTGTGTGTCTCTCTCTCTTCTTGTCGCTGGATGAAATATGTTGTATGAGGCGCTAAGCTTTCAGTAAGTACATAACTGATGAAACATTTTATCGCATCTAACTGGTTGGTATATCAAATAAACGGCGTTAGGAAGTACACACTAAATTTACCTTTAGTAAAAATAACAACAGAAACTGTTTACGTATTTCTTTTTACGGTTTAAACCAGAAATGCATAGACAGTTCATAAAAAGGCGAGTTTTCATCGTTCTAATTATTAAAAAGCATTCTGCGACAGGACACAACAAACCGAACGAACAAACAATCAAAAGATTAAATTAAACATTTTCATCACTCATCTATAATACAGGTTATTTCATACATTATCTCCGATGATGAAAATGTACATTTTCTGGATTCCCCGAACGATTTCTTTTTTCTCCGTCCTACTAAAAGTGGGACTAGCAATACAACTCTATTGACATTTAAAAATTGACGTCATACAGATGGCTTATTTTTTAAATTTATTTATCGAACATTAAATATTCCTCAAATCTCAATATATGTTTTTATGCGTTTCATCCGATGAAGAGATAATTAAATGAACCACGCTGGAAGCTTAGTTAACAACAATAACAATAAAAGAAAGAACTTAGTTTAAATACGTGATGTCTAAATTGGAAGAGGATTTGGGTGCCACATTAAAGCATTTATTATTCTAGCGAATAAACCAGAGAAAAATTAGTCGCCTGAAGATTCTGGCATCCATATTACGTCTAATATACGTATGAATTATTCTAGACATATTACTTGTTTACCCTCATCTCAAACATAGAAATCATACATGCACACTCAGACACAGAATATATATATATATATATATATATATATATATATATATATATATAAATATATATGTGTATATATATATATGTATATATATATATATATATATATATATATAAATATATATGTGTATATATATATATGTATATATATATATATATATATATAATAGCTTCCGGTTAGTCTCAAAAAGCAATGGATATCCTTTGTAAGGGTGCCTGCACATGTGATAGTGAGGTCAAAGTTGCGCAAGCTTTGATAATTCCTCTTCTGAGTCGACACTTCCTTATTCAAGTGGCAAGGAGAAATCCATGACGACTGGAAACAATGCCGAGATAAGCGGAAAGCACACACAGCACCCGGTATTCTTAAATGGTCACCACTTTGAGTACTGATCACGATCAACATCGCCTTACCTCAGTAATCTAACAGGAACCGCTATATCAACGTGATTATGACATAATATATATATATATATATATATATATATATTAAGATAAATGAAGAAAGAGTGATTAAGATGTACGAATAGCAAATGTTTTTCAACTTCGATTGTTCAATGCAAGGTGTACTCGATCAAAAACATGTTTATGTTTCTTACCTATAGCCAAGGTTTTTCAACGATTGAAATCTTATCATCAGAGGAATCACGTAGATGGATAAGTTGGCAGTGGAAAAGCCAAAATTCAAAATTTGAAATAAATATAAAGTAATGGAGAGTAAGAGTATGCGTGTAAAAACATATGGAGTATGTCCAGTTGGTCAATGTTTGTTGATAAGGTGTCCGGTGAAAGGAGATTAAAATATGGAAAAAGGAGATTCGTGAAGGCAGCGTTGAAAATGTTCTAAATGAGGTAAATCCAATAGAAAGATGTTTAGTTCAATCGTAGATGGAACGCACATATTCGGATGTAATTATGAGAATTAAGGCCATTTTAAAATACTTCCGTGAACCGAGAATGAAGCAGTTTTCAGAAGTTGTGTTTGAAATGTGTATATTAAACGTAGGCAGTCGGGAATTTATATATATATATATATATATATATATATATATATATATATATATACATAACTTTATATTAGTAGAGATTAATTTATGGTGGGATAAGTTATGAACATATGCACGATATGTATAATTAATAGATTGAAAAGAATTATGATGACTGTTCATTTAATTTATTGATTGTTGTTAAATACCTGCAGGAAAAGTATCACGCTTAATCTGATTGCAACAGCAATGTATGCCGTTGAGACAATAGAAAATAATTAACACAATATATCCAATATCTGACTAAAAAATACATAGATATGACAAGTAAATGCTTCAGAGTTTTGCTGTCTATTGTCTCTTGTTTTTTTCTGTCGTTTGCTTTGATAGAAATCAGATATCTGTCATTCGAAACAGTAAAAATACATGAAACAAAGATAATATTTTCCATGGTAAATTAAGAATAAACAAAGTGCTTGTTGTCTGTTTTAGTTTACGTATTCTCTTAAAGTTTTCGCGTTGACTAAACAATGATATTATATCCTGGTGAACATTTTGTCACATATCTCTTTGTTCTTTTCATTATCACTGTAAATATGATGAAATTGATACGGTTGGGGGTCGAAGGATGGCATCCCGAGTTTTATACGAATTAAATTTTACTAATAAGGATTCTAGACATCAGGTTTCGTAGCATTATATATTGGTTTTAATATTTGGAAAGAGACATAAATATGTGACAATACTACTATGTTGGGGGAATTAATTTTACAGGCCCTAAGATAAATATTTACCTAACCGATAATACCTAGTGTGGTATTAGGCCAAGGCGGAATATGCCGGCTCACTCCGAGGTTTTATAATATATTAGATGAAAAACCCAACTTTGGCTGGCATTGAAACCGAAACTCTATTTACGTTTACACTTTGCTCATAACACCGTAGTACCTATGTAATTCTTATTCGTTACATTTCATAATTTTAGGAGTGAGACCCAAGGATGTACTCAGCATTGATCGGATGAATATGGTGTAACCAAAGTGGCATTAATTTGAATAGCAAATGTATTTAACTTCTTCGGGGCAAACGTTGCTTAAATGATTAAGAGACTCCGTGTACTCCTGATACATGCCCTGCATCACATCTTATGATTTATATTCTGATCTTTTAATTTTTTGTAGTTTTCAAGTTATAAATTTAAAGAGAAATAAAGTACAAAATTGCGTTTTCTTTATTTGAATGTCCGGCGCGAACGCAGACCTCACAATATTAGTATACCCATTCAGATAAAAATGAAATATACTTATTCAAGTAATCTGGATAATGTAGTTTTTGTTTGACATAATCAGACACTTTACAAATACCGTTCGGGAAGCGGGTATAAACTAGTGTAGTGTATTACGTTTGTACATCGAGTGGTTTTTGCTCATGTTTATGTAATTGCAATTGTCCTTTATTAAATTGTTCTAACGAGACACGTGTAAACCCCAAAGTTGTATCCTTCATCTGTCGTATATTGTCGCCGTGTTCAACTGAACCCCACAATATTACCGTATCACCTTTGTTAAAACCGAAATACACTTATCTAAGTACTCTTGTTAATGTGGTTTCAGAATAGATCTGGTTATAGAGGGTCTATCTCGAAAGCCTTTGTAGGGTAATTCCAGCCCTAAAGCCAGGAAAGTTTATTTTAGATTGATGTTATCGTTCGACACAAAAGCATTATAAGTTAAAATTTGAAATTTACTTTTATGCATTTCATTTTCGGGGATCGACATATCCCATCTTTTAAAAACGGTTGATAATGTACGTGCGAACATGAAATTACCTTAGCGTATTATTATATAGATTGTACTTTTGATTGAACGAATGTACTAAGATTCAACTTAATTATTAACAGTTAAATGATTGCAAAAACAATATCAGCTATTTCACCGAAGGTTTACACTTTATTACGGTAAATCATTGAACAGAAATGTATCAATAATATTTAAGAATCCTCCAAATATTGTCTAGATCTAGAATCGGATTCATATAATTTGGAAGCTGTCCTTATCGAAATGTGCATATTAAAATTGTCATTAATATCAAAGCAGTAGTATCAAAACAAAACAAAAAACATATAAATGAAAAAAAAACGACAGAGAAAGAAAGTACTAATCAGTTGAAGCAATTAAAATGAGGCGACAGATTACAAGTCTATGCGCTTTGTCTAGACATGAAACGTGACTAAAAGATTATCGAACCAATAAATAGTGATTTGGGCAGTTTGCAGTCGAACCGCAAATCCAAAAAATCCAATAAAAACTATGCAAACATATCATCTCTATTTGAAAAAATGAGGCGCCGCTCATTAACGAAACCGTCTGTAGATATAGAAGGATTTAAAATCTGATATGGATTTGAAACTAATATTTTAAGAGGTTTACTGATACTATTTTTCACATTTCTTTTTTTAATTATAACCTAAATTACAATCATATTCTCTTTTAAGAATGCGTTGTTATTACGTTGTAAACACATGTGTATTGCTTTTATATCTCCGATGCCGTAAAACGAGAGAATGGTGACATTAATATTGTTAAAATGTAAGTTACATATGAATATTTCGAAAGTTTATTTCAAAATATTATTAGTAGCACCACTTATCAACTCGAGATTAAGGATTACTTAGGCGGGAATGATTGGCAGCTTAAACTGATTATAAATTCAGCGTAGCGATCGAAAATCAAAAATCTGTTTTACCTTCCCGCATAAATCTAAATTAGTTCAATTGTCTAAAATAAATGATAACAAAGAAGAGTTCCATTTTAATAAGAAATTATGTAAAATACTGACGATGATTTGCTTTACAAACACTCTTATTTTTTATATGTTTATGTATTTATTTGTCTCACTGGTAGTGAAAAGGATTTAATTATAAGTATGTTGATTGGTCGAAAATGATAAACTGGACAGGAAAAGGAAGAAAATAGCGAAACATTTGTTTCTAATGTTATATGTACGTACTTCTAATTTTGTAGAATTTGTTTTGAAAAAGATTTTTAAAACTTCTGGCATCGATAAGCATATCGAATCGAAGGTGTTTCCTTTAAATCTTCGGTTAGTTTGGCTCTTAGATCAACTGATTAACTGTGATGCAGCGACGCGCATGAACACATACATGAACTTAACCTCATATATACATATATATATATATATATATATATATATATATATATATATATATATATGGATTGCATGGGACTACGTTGTGTAATGACTTGAACGATAAATTTGTTTTGAAAAGACATCCCTTAAAATACAAGAAACGTGATGATTGAATTGAAAATGGTTAAGCGCTAACCTATACGAATGTGTTTCTCATTTCCCGTTCGTGAGGCCGAGATTGAAGTTGTTCAGTTGGCTATTTTCAAAACCCGCACATCGCCTGAGAGCAAACATGTGGAAGACAAAAGAGCGAGTGGGGGTTGCCTGCTGCAATCTATCAGATGCCAGTCGAGTTTCCCGGATACGATTATCGTCTCAATATAAGATCGATTATCATAACACCGAATGCTGAAAACGCCACCGTGAACTCCGCGCAGTGGATATTCAAAGGCACACCAAAAGGCAGCTTCGGGTTAGATAATTAGTTTCGGCACACAATCCTCAACTTCGCCTCGCGAGCTCATCACCAATTACGAGACCAATTTACGTAATATCGAAGAACGCTGCCTACAGTGAAATGTGTATATTAAATATGCTTGGTTTGGTCTGTCTGCTAAACAGTGTTTCAACACTGTGTTATTTCATGAAACACAATACGTATTGAAATATTTATTTAACACATAGGCGAATGACATATAAACGCTCCATGAAATACCCTCAATTTATTGTTATCATATGCAGTTTTGATCCGAAAGTTAATTAGCTTTCAAAATTATATATCACTAGCATACTTTACCGGCATTGGCCGGATGCAGTCAAATTATTTAATTTTTAAATTTTAGTTTGTTCTCATATTTTTATGCGTATACAGAAATGTTTTAAATTATAGTTGTAAGAGAGACAATTCTTTTTATATTCTTCAATAAAAATATAAGTTATTCACCTTGCTGATTTGAATTTTTCTAACATAATATAAAATTGTTTCTATATTACCAGTTGTCCGGGCTGGACTACGTAATTTAGAAAAAAAACTTAAGCGAAATATGTTAGTATAATGCGAATAAAATTGTACAAATATAATAATTAATAATTAGCTAATCATAATCAATGTTTGAAAATGTCAGCTTAAACGCTATTCATGTCTAACTTTTAAAATTTCAAAAGATAATGTCATATGTCACTAGGCGTATCATCGTGAAATCGATAGACTCAAAAAACTCATGTTCCCTCCTATGCACTCTATACACATAGTTTAGGTGTTTAGTTTGCTGTAAATATTAACTGGAACTTCCTGTGATTGAAACCAACTTAAGTAACATTTAAACGCTAGTATAACCACATTACTACCAACTAGCCTCCTCGTCAAAACATACTTAATGGAAGCAAGAAAAAAAAAGAAAAATTGGAGGGAGCATGTCTACACACAAACACTGGACGAAGGTAATATTTTATACGAATAGGAAAAAGTAGATACCTTTAATCTGAGAGAAAATATGAAAAACATAAAGACGATAACGGTCCTTGCGCAATTGCCGCAACGGAATCGTTAAAAATTAAGTTCTAGTCTGAGTAACCGTTAAAAGTTAATTTGACCTAAAGGTATGCTGATACGTCGTATAAAATATCTCTCATAGATGAGAGCGAAACAGAAGAATGAATAATTCCACCCGAGATTGCTAACACCCAAAGTATAATGATTTAAGGAATTAAATCGAAAATACTCGCAAAAATCATGTTATAGAAACGTTTAAATATCAGTTCATGTAATATCAAATAGACTTTTCGGAAATTCGATAGCATAAGAAGTACTTATAGAAATTTTTTTAGATATTTCATAACTATTGTCTTAATTAAATACACACACACACACATATATATATATATATATATATATATATATATATATATATATATATATATATGTATATCAGTTGGTGTGTGCGTTAAATAAAAGATAATATAAAAGATATTGTATATAGTAAAATATAGATTCGTATAAAACGAAATATTGAGGGTTAACTGTGGGTATCAGATCCAAATTGCGCTTGGAAGCTCAACATTTCTTATAAAATACATAGATCTGAGTATAATACTTCATAATATCATATGTAATTGAATATTATTTAAGCCCAATTTTGGGATGAAAAACTTAAACTTAAAAAGAATTTAACGTTTCTAAATTCTGTGTAGTGTTCATAATTGTGCCAATTATTAACTCAAAATAGATTAAGACTCCATATTACAGAGAGTGATGTTCAGCACTCAGTCTGTCACGTTCGAAGTCATTGACCCAAAACATTTACAGAGAAAAAAACACAATATTATAATTATAAAATTACAGAATTTAGGTTATTATTTTTTGTAGGTTTGGGAGCCACTCTTTTCTTATTATTACTCCACTTACCCTGGCTCCTCACCTTATAATTATGAGTGTTAAGCCAGTTTTGGAGCCACTCATTTCCTATTATTACTCCACTTACCCTGGCTCCTCACCTTATAATTATGAGTGTTAAGCCAGTTATGGAGCCACTCATTTCCTATTATTACTCCACTTACCCTGGCTCCTCACCTTATAATTATGAGTGTTAAGCCAGTTTTGGAGCCACTCATTTCCTATTATTACTCCACTTACCCTGGCTCCTCACTTTATAATTATGAGTGTTAAGCCAGTTATGGAGCCACTCATTTCCTATTATTACTCCACTTACCCTGGATCATCACCTTATGATTCTGAGTGTTTAGCCAGTTTTGAAGCAACTCATTTCCTATTATTACTCCCCTTACTCTGGCTCCTCACCTTATAATTCTGAGTGTTAAGCAAGTTTTTGGGCTACCTATTTCCTATTATTACTCCACTTACCCTGGCTCCTCACCTTATAATTCTGAGTGTGTAGCTAGTTTTGTGATCCACTCATTTCTTATTATTCCTCCACTTATCCTTGATCCACACCTTATAAACTTGAGTGTTTAGCAGGTTTTTTAGCCATTCATTTCCCATTATTACCCCACCTAACCTGGCTCCTCACCTTATAATTCTGAGTGTTTAGCAAGTTGGCATCAAATACTTTTTTTTGGTTATTTCTATGACCCGACCTCAGATTGAATCCTGTTCTTCCGACCCAGTAGCGAAAACTCTAACGATTATCCAAAATGTTCCAGTTAAACTCCTTTTAAAATTGAACAATGCCGGGTTTAAAATCCCCGGCCGGGTTATGAAGTTTGCACATCAGTAAGCTCAATTCTCAGGGGAGATAAAAACGTGAACAACTTGCTAGATCTATAAATAGGAAAATACTTATTACTACAGATAAAGGGAAGTAATTCTGTTATTTTAAATGATAGACAAACAAATCTTACACAAATTAACATTCATGGATAAAATCAAGCAATCCAAATGTAACGAAGAATATTAATCCAATCGATAATTATTAATACATAAGTTGTTTGCATCTGTCTGTCTCAGGACACAATGGAGTTCTGCGACTCCGATCAGTCTATTGCTGAATTACAGCGTCTTTTGTGACTGTGCAAGCTTATCCTGGATAGACAGAGGTTGTTGAATTTTCCACACATGTAAATGGTATCTGGTTCTGAGAGCTCTGTTCCAATCCTCTGCCGTCTGTATCATCTCTTCTCTCTTCACGACAGGTCTACTTTCTTTACTCTTCTTTGGGTATGCCTTTACAACACTTCTCCTGCACTTCGGATTTCAGCCACGGACCCTCAGCCTGTTGAGTTGATGCCACCTGCCCTCGTGTCTCGCTTGCAAACATCCTTGTAGTAAAATAGGATAGGTCTTCCTGCTGGTCTAGAGCCGGTTGCGAGCTCACCGTATAAAATATCTTTTGCGCTCCTCCCGGCGTCCGTTCGCCTGATATGGCCAATCCACATGAGTAGTCGTTTGGTG
Source organism: Sepiola atlantica (assembly GCA_963556195.1). Taxonomy (NCBI): domain Eukaryota; kingdom Metazoa; phylum Mollusca; class Cephalopoda; order Sepiida; family Sepiolidae; genus Sepiola; species Sepiola atlantica. Next base: position 91,402,330 of record OY744519.1, on the reverse strand, counting down.
AGCAGAGCAAACATTCTTGGGATGTCAGGATGATCAAGTATATTTATTGTTTTCGACATGGTCCTCCTACGTGATTCTCACGTTTTTCCTTACGTTGTGCAGGTACAAAGGGGGTCGAATCTATTCTCTTGACGGGAGTAAAGGGTTCACCATTCACTGTTATAGAGCAGCGTGCTGAGCACACAGGCCTGGTAGACCTTTACATTGGTATTGGTGGTCATCATCTTTTTGTTGCCGCCTTGCCGATATGTTTACATAACTCTGCGTTCAGTTGGAGAGTGATGGAGATGGTGTAGCCGGGTTATGTGATATCCTCGACAACTCTGATGGTGTTGTCGTCAATAGTGATGTTGGGTGACTGCTTACATCTTGGTCAAGTATGTTTGTCTTTTTTGAAGGGCATGCATAACTCTATGAATTCGCTGATGAGTCGCTATAATGTTTTGTCAAAGTGTTCTGTCAGTGCTGCGTCATCAGCGAAGACCATGTCACGCATGAATACTTCTCATACGTTAGTTTTAGCTCAGAGCTTGAAAAGGCTGTCATTGGTCCTTTTAAAGAAGTTCATTTCATCCCCAGACTTGTTAAAAGCGTAGGACAACAGCAAATAGAATAACAAGTCAAAGAGTATTGAAGCGAGTACCTACCCTTGTTTAAGTCTGATTTTGATTGGGAAAGGGTGCGAGGAAGAGCAATCGTACTGTACGATGCACTGCATGTTCTTATGAAAATACGTGGTCATGCGTGTGCTAAAGGCCTTATCCAAGCCATCGCGCATGCCACGAATGTCGCCGCAATCGACAGAGAGCTGGATACCTTCACAGAGATATAGTTAGTTGTCATTGCCAAAAAAACGAGCGATCCGTTGAGCATCGTTCCTGGCATTCTTAAGTACAGAAACTGCTTTATCAGAAAGATTTCTTCTGTAGTTGACGAAGACTTCTCTTTTGGCATTAATCGCTGACACTAATTAATCAATGCCTGCTTCCTGCCTGCTGGGTTTCTCTAACTCAGTAGCAATACATAAGTAACTATTAAAAAGTATAATAATTAAAACGAAATTGTTCCAATTATCAAAATAAGCTACTATATAGTGTAAATAAATTCCCCAAGCAATAACAAGGATTTTTAACATAAATAGTTTAATTGGGTTCAACCAATGTAATTCCATAAGTTTAGTAACATTATATGTATATATATATATATATATATATATATATATATATATATATATATATATATATATATATATATATATAATGTTATTAAATCTGACGTTGAGTATCTATATTGCAATATTTTCAAAAATGCAATACAAAATTTTCATTCAAGAATATGTCTATAATATTAGGCCTAAGCCTTAGAAAAAAGTTGAAATTATGGGAATCTTGCTTAATCAGTGTCTAATGACTATGGATCAAATTAAATTCAAATTTTAAATATTTGAATTTTCAAATGAGAGGTTGTTCCTATAAATCTTTTCAAATACTCTTAACAAACTAAAAATAACAGAAATCGGAAGTATCTCAGTTTTCACGAAAAGCTTTTACCATCGTTTTACCCCTTTGCATAAAAAAAATAATTAATAGAAATATGGCCTATATTACGACCGCGTACGTCTAGCAGCTGCGTTCCAAAATGAATAATGATCGGTTAATACGTTTATGAGTTTATACTGTGTATATAAATATATTAACGTATATACCAACTTATACATATATGTATTAGCTTCTTTAGTATATACATATATATATATATATATATATATATATATATATATATATATATATATATATATATATATATATATATATATATATATATGACGGATTAAAAATAAACTGCAAAAATTCAAGATTATGCCACATATGCGTATGGGAGCATCTATGTGTGGAGTATTGTTCTAAACGTGTTTTTATAATAGCACTTAATTATCAGTCTAATTGACTTTGTGGTCAGTTTCGCTGTCTCTCTCTACCTCTCACCGAGTGATTTTTGGTTTCTGCTGATCATATTTAATTACCTGCATGTTGTTGTAATGTTTTGTTACTTCAAATAAGAAAAGCCAATATTCGAAGGATACCACCGGGATTCCTCTAATAGGCTATCAAATCATATCTTGTAGATCACCAGGATCTGATCTTTATTCTAAACCCTACAGCTTTATTTAATTCTTTTTGTGTTACTGGTTTTGTTGGTGTGTGTCGTAACATCACGAGTAGGGTGGTACACCAATAATACTGTTTATCTACTCTGTGTGTTTAAATAATAGTGCACTATCACACACATTGTATGTGTTAGATATTTACAATAAAGAATATTGATAAGTATTTGTTTCAATGAAACATATCTCCTAGGAATAAAGCGTTTCCGGACATGTAAATATATAAAACATAAGTTATTCCATTGATTTTTACACATTCTCTATATAGAGAGATAGGTAGATGGATAAAGACGAGAACGAAGACTTGCAATCCGGAATAGAAAGAGACGGAGTGATAAAGGGGGATAGTTATACTTGCACACCGGAATAGAGAGAAAAATGCATGGAGGAAAACGAGAGAGAGAGAGAGTAATAATAACAGTATTAAATACGCATCTCGTGATGAGACATGACACGGAAAAACATTTCAAACTCACACAATCAAAAGAAAATAAGAACAAGAAAATACTAGTAGAGGGACAAGTAGGGGAAAAGAAGTCAGAAAAATCAGTGATGTTAGAAAGATTCGCCCAGACGTTGTCACACAATTAGGTATCCATAAACCTTTCTTATTCGCGGAATAAAACCTACAGAAAGAACGAAAATACTAAAATAACTAAATTAACTGTAATACAAAATCAGAACATAAAGGAAAACGACGGAAGTCTCAGCTGTCGGGAGACATATTTTGATTTCGTCTTGTTTTCTTTGCCGGAAATTATGTTTGGATTCAGAGTGTGACGTTTGAAACTATTATAAAAGGTAATTTGAATCAGTTTCTGATGTTATCGCTGTGTTAAGAGATGTGTTGTTCATGAACAGGCGACATTGCATTACTTTTGACCACAGACTTTCTTGGAGTTGCTTTGTCATTTTGCGGATTTTCGATCATTCTTAAGAAACAATTATCATTCTTTATTCCTTTCGCCTCTTTGACAACTCCGATTCTCATTGACATTTTCGCGTCTATACTAATGAACACGTAGTCTGTGTATTTGCCTGCATTACTGTCTGTCTAGCTGAATAGCAGTCACGGACTCTTTTATCTGATCAGTGGAGGCTCATACATAAAATTTCAACACCTAAATAACCTGACACAACAAATTTATCCTTTATTTTATTATACAGGCATGAAAGAATTACAACCTTACCTTATTATCAATAATAATAGATACTGGTCTCAGTGCGTCCCGATGAACCTAGGCGAGATAATATTGATTATTTCCCCTCGCTGATAATTGGACAATCACTTGGTTTCCGGTGGGAAATGGAATCTTAAAGTTTGCGGCGATTGTATTAGGCTACAATCCAACTTTAGTGTAACCTATAATATGACTCGTCTGAAATTCTCAGAATTCGATTGCTTTTCTGACGCGTGCCATACTGATACAATGGTGATAATAGGTATATTGATATCTGAAACACAAGACATGGCAGTTAGTATAAGATATCGATATTTAAAACATTTACTGCTGCTTTGTACGGCTATGAGTTTGGGCCGTTGACAAATGGGGCACAACTTTCAAACATGTATGCATTATTTTTGTAGGGTGCTTATTTACTTTTCTTTATGTCTGTACGCATACGAATTTTAAATTTAGTATATTTTGGGAAGTTTTATCCTCAAAAAATATTTCAGTTTGTTTACGTTTATTAAAAAATTGTCTACTTGAAGATAAGTGAAGAAAAGTTGAATTCTAGCGGTGGTTTGCTAAGAAAATGAACAACAACCGTATATTTATTTGACAATTTTAATTATACAGGTGAAGACATATGATATACAAGAAAATACGCATAAGAAATATATGGTAAATATGCAGAAAGCGGTTTGCAAACTGGGACTTTCCCGAGACTTATCTGAGTTGAAGAAGTGAACTTTAAACATGTGCTTCACGCTTTCGGTCCCATAGTATAGTTGTGGCTGGCTATTATGTTACAGGATGAGAGGGAGGTTTTTCGACAGTAGTCCGGGCTTGATGTCTTAGGTAAGTCAACTGTTAAGCTACGTCGATTGTAGTAGTAGAAAATAAAGCACAGGAAGATCCCAAAACGTTTTAGTCTATACAGGCTTTGTCAGGTGGCACTTAATGGGGAAGTGGCACTTAATGGGGAAGTGGCGACGTCTTTCATAGTACTATTCTGTGGAATTGCAGTGCCAATCATGAAATAACATTGACATCATTTTTTAAAACTATTTTAGATATAGACAAATCTTGAGTATATTAACGTTTTGTCTAGTTATGTTTTTTTTATTTGAAATGATATTTAAAAACTTATATTAAAAATAAAACAAAATCTTTTTAATAATCATTTTATTTGTTCATTCTAAAATTGGAAACAAATTAATAAATAAAAATCATTTGGAAAAATGTTTTGAAAGTTAAATTCGGTTTGGTCATAGAATTATGAATTGTATTACATTTACAAAATACTTTTAGTTACAACTTATATTAAACGGTTATGTGAGAGAGTTATTTGCTACAGATAATCGATAACTTTCATATAATGTTATCATATAGACAATAATTCGAAAATAGATTAGTTTTCGAAGATTCCATTAAATCATATACATTTTTTGTCAATCAATATGTTATATGACATAATTTAAAAGAGTTTACTACTCAAGAAAATATCCCAACCACGTTAAGTCGTAGTTTTAATCGATTAGCTTTAAAATACATTTAAAATATAGTTTATTGTTTACATTGCATTCCTATCCGAATTCTCTCTAAAACACAAAATAAATTGCAATCAATTAATTAGGGCACTATAATGTCAAGTTGTGAAGGAGAAAAATTGTAAATGTTTGCTGATTAATTTAAAGATAGATGATCGTTACGTTTTTCTAATAAACTTACAAAACAAGTTAAAAACGTGATGTTTCAGATTTACACCACACAAATCAGGGCATTATTAAACTGATCCACTCCTTGTAAGGTACGTGAGAGTTAGCGGCTTTGTAAAAAGGGCGTCTGTTCTGCGCCATGTATCGTGTAAAAGAGATCATTCGAACACTGGTCAAGTGATAACTGACAGCAACGCCGTTCGAGGCAACAAAAACCTGTTATATATCTATTAAAAACATCTGGTATACGGAAGGCGAGACGTGTGGAGTTATGTGAATAATTTCTTTTGCGCGATCAGTGATAGAAAATCGAGTTATTTAAATGAGTCGTGCATAAAAAAAGAGAAATAAGTTACCATTTGGGATTATTATTATGCTGGACCTGATGCTTTTAAGACAGATGTTAGAGAGAAAGTGTTTGTAAGGTATGTCTACATTCTCCGTAAAATGTTGTTATACTATTTGTGTTTTCTTCCAATTGAGAAAAATTGTTTTTCTTTCAGTCGAGATAAACCTTTTTCATATCCTGACGAAATTCAAAAGAACTTCATTAAAATCTTTTGTTTCTCTTTATTTTCATTTTTTTTGGAGGGGAGTCTTGTTTGCAGTATCCTTGACCTCACGGTACACGCGATACCTCAATCGATTTTAAACCTCAAGAAGAGTAAAGAGTGAATCTTGGGTTTACTTTTGGCAGCCTCGTAACTCTCGCTTTTCTTATGTTGTCCTTTAGTACTCACATTTCATGAGCGAGGTTTCTTACAAAGGGGAAAATTGCTTTTTTCTGGGTCGAAATCAAGCTATCTACCAGGTATCGTAGGTAAGTTTTTGACCTTTAAGTAGTATTTAATAACTCTCAACATCAAGTGGCTTCGTACCTTGTCTTGAGCGATTTCAATAAATAAAAAAGTAAATAAATAAAAATAGCCAACAACGAGTGATCATTTATAACCATAATGCTCAAATCAAACGTCACCCAAAACAAAAGTATAACGTATAAATACGCCACTGAAACTACTTAAATAAATGCTGGTGATATGTAAGGTGAAAGCTATAACATCAACACGTACTCCTCTTTCATGAAATACACGCAGTGACACCACCTTCATTTCATAAGATGGTAATTGGCAGCGGAGTGCATGAGATGAGATGAAAATAAAGACTAAGTATAGCACGATTCAGGTCTAGAAATGTAATAAGCAGAGCTGGCATTTGAGGGAGACTTTCTGTTACTTTTTCTTTAAAGGAGAAACATTCCTTTTTATCAGCCATTAGTAATTGACCTGGGCGTTCAAAGCGAATCGCAATATGAGAATTGAACGGAGAGTACATTATTATTGATGATTCCAGCTGTCACTGTTTCTATCGTAAACCTTCTATAATTAATTATCAGCAGGAAATTGCTAGTAACGACTGATGTGAAAACACCAAGTAAAAATAAATGATATGTGTAACAAACCAACAGAGTAGACATACCTCGCTAAGTTAAAATCAAGTTTAAATGAATGGAAATAAATAGCAAGACGATTACAATATCCGGAATTCTGCGGCGATTTGATGCTTATTAAACCCCCTTTCATGTCACCTATAATACGGCTGTAATATGAAAACTCTCATGTTATGTTTGCACGTGTTAAACTAAACTTGTGATATATGATAGTTATATTAATATCTGAAACATGAAAAATGATCATTAGTATTAATATAAATGGGTTAAACTTTTCCTGCCGATTCGTATGGCTTCAAGTGCTGATTTTGGTTGTTTTGTTTCACTGCATATCAACACTTTTCTAGTTATTAAACGCCGAATCAGCTCATTTTGGTAAATGTTTGTATGCTTCAAGTTTTTTATATCTTCAAATATTATTGTTGTAAAAAAATGTTTTTGTTTTAAGCTTTGACGAACAAGATTGAGTTTTGCAAAGGGAAAGGAAAAGATAATAACATTAATGTGTAATCTGGTACCACCAGTCGGTGCCGGCAATCGACGAACAAAGCATAACTTTTAAATATATATGAATTACTATTGTGAGGTGTCTATTTACTTCTAGTATGTCTGTATACACACGAATCTTAAATTTACTATAATGTTGATAGTTTGGTCCCTGAAGGAAATTGCAGTTCATTTATGAGCGTACACAGATTGTTTATTGGTAGATAAGTGAGAAAAGTTTAATTAGGAGGAGAGATTTCGAAGAAAAGGAACACCAAAAATATAAAGTAAACAATGTTATAAAAATTATAATTACAACTAACATAGTCGGTAGCCATTCCTCGGTTCACTCAACTAGAGTTTTAACAAATATTAAGACCACGAATAATCATGACAATTTAATTCGGCGCTTTTTCTGGAGTTACCCACCACTTGTTTTGCCATTTTTTTACGGATTTTTTATTTTATTTTTCTGTGTTCACTTACCTATTATGTCATTTGATTTTTGGCGCAATATTTTAGATTTTAGACTACACAAATTTAACTTCATAAGATTATCTTAATAAGATAAACTTATTGTTGAAAGAAGTTAACTAATTTTGGTTTTGGTCTATTTGTATTTTGTCTCATTTTAGAACGCGACAGATACGAAATGGTCTTGACTGGACAAAGGTCTCGCCCTTATATGACGACGTGGATCGTAAGCGATGTTGCCTTAACCCCCTATGACGCGTAAGGTGATAAATCGTAGAGGTGCTCCGACTTTATAGATCAAGCGATAATATGAAGAAAAGAAAGACAGAGTGGGGGCGACTAATACTTTGTCTACTGACTGTAAGCTTGAAAATGTATAGGGATTATTTAATTTAAGATAAATATTAATGCGTACGTTGCTCTTATATATCTTATTATTTGGGTTCCTCAGGGCGATGTTCACACTACACAGAATATCAGGGTCATGGCGTCCACCGATACGCACTCAAATGTCACTTCAACTTGATAGCCAGAAGCGGACGTGATGTCACATAACTCAAAGAGGAAGGTTAAAATGAGTAGGCAGTCGTTTGGAATTATATAGGCGAACATCACGAGTAGATAATGTCTAACCATATAACGGTAAATTAAGGATCCAGCAGCCCCAAAAGAACCGTGGCAGAAATGCACCTGCGCCGTTCGCAGAAGAAAATACAATAACGCCAGTGCAATAAAAGGTCCTTTCCCGAACCTTTCTTTTCTGTGTGTAGTTGTGTGTAACTTTTATTCAAGCGAATAGACTGTAGACTATCCATGAATGACTACCTAAGTCACGGTGACTTGCGGTTGTGAATGTGGGAGACACGAGGTATGTTTTTGAACGTCTACGCAATTTATTTGGCTGTGACTTGTAAAACATTCGACCTCCCTTAAGAAAGATAGTAAATGTACCACGGACAATACCTTAACTTTAAAAAAATATGAACAAATAATAATGAACGCCAAAATAAAAGCGAATACAAAAGAATGTAAAAACTAGGTTAAAAAGCGAGAAATATATCACTTGGGAGTTATTGTAAAAAAATCCGAAAAAAACAAAAAATAGAAAAAAATGTCCACGGTTAGTTACTTGTCCCACATATACAAATATCTACGGCCGATTCACCTTAGAAAAAATGTTTAATAAATAATAACGCTAAAACTACTGTTATTGTCACTTGCGCGCTATGTTGTCCGGAAATTGTAGATGGTCAAAAAATGGGTGATTATTTTACTTAAAAATTATATAGAAAAGTGATCTCCCAATCTAAAAATCTTAAATCAAAATATTAAAAATGACGGAATTTTCTAGCGAAATGATCGTTAATTGAGGACAGAAAAATCGGTCCGTAAAAAATGACAACACAAGTGATTGATAAATACTAAAAAAGCTAAAATTATTTTGAATTACAACGGAAGTTTTTTTAAGTATATCTCGAAACAGTAGTGACGTCCAAAGTTCTAAGTCCTTTGAAAGAGGTAGAAGGATGTTGGCGCAGCTGCCAAGTTTAGAAGTCGTGATGAGAGAGAGCCCTTCTTACTATATTATATCTCCTGTCATACTCAAGGGACATAACTACGCCATAAGTTGGTCAGCTATTTTGAGAAAAACATGAATAATGAAGAAAACAAAAAGTGACTGTTGGTTATAAGAACTATCATTAGACTGACGACGTTGATGAATGTAATATTTAAGAATGTTACTATAAATGTTTCATAGAAAACTAACTCAGGAAATTATTTTTTAATTCAGTGACGTTGGAATTTAGAATAATTAAAACAAAAGCAATATTCCTTTGAGAATAGAGTCAAAACTCAATAATGAGAAAATTATGTTAAGTTTGAAAAATGATAGATTCGGTTTAGAAAATCGAAGACGAAAAAACCGTGTATCAACTTGTGTGTGAGGGTTAGCCAAACATTAACGAATAGAATACTAAAGAATAAAAATCAGCATAAAGTTAAATAATTGTCATTATGAGTTTCCTGGGAATCCATGACAACACTTGTGTACTTTTTTCCTCAGCCCTAAACACAATATTATCATTTATGTTAAGATTTTAACAAAACTGTTATTCACCTCAAACAAACAATATTGCAACTGAGACTTAAGAAGCTACTGTGGTTACGGGCCAGATTTGTGGGAGCATTCTAAGTGAGTAGTCGTGAAGCAAGATGTTTGTTAACATTACATTTACATGTCTGCATGAATGTAAAATATGGGAAACAAGTAGTAGTGAAGGTAATTCGAAGGACAAGCGGTCCGAGGAAAAAAACTATTAGAGTAGAAATATGTCCGGCATCTGGGAACCTCCACAGTGAAGGGGTGGAATTTTGCTGCTAGCCGGATTTTCCGGATGTATTTAAGTTGAAGAAGTACAAGTGTAGTAAGTTCGTCGAAACACATTCCGTGGATGTATTTGTAAAAACGAGCACAGGGATAAGTGTACTCATATTAGATGTTATTCTCACAAGGTTAATGACTTATATGGTGGTTTAAGAACCCCCTTCGCTCCCAGAGAAAAGCTTAACAGAAAAACACCCCTCAAAACTATTTAGTACCATATAACACACACTACGCATTCAAAACAAAATTAACAATATATTTCCATCACATGATTCTTTGCGATGGAACATTACGGTTGAAAATGGAGCCGAGCAACCAGCCAATAATAAACCTTTAATCACACTTCATGACCACAAAACAGACCTAAACAATTATTATTTTTACGGGTTGCTTAACCCAGTAAAAGTAAATACGTAACGCCAGCAAACACATACTTAGAAACATAAAATAGAGATCGCGCATGACATTGACATATGATTTTGGGTCGGTACAAGATCAAAAATGCATTACTTTTAAAATATACGAGAAAAAAGAGGCACACTTACACAATTTGATCTCACGGATGTTGTATGTATCAATAACCAAAACAATTAAGTAAAGCAGTATACTTCGCAAACACATATGTTAATATTAGCAACACAAGAATAGAAACAAGTATACATGCCAGTCAAAGACTACTCTTCAATAACTGCAGAACCTGTTTTTTATCATGACAATCGCTCCAGACAAGAAGAAGGTGTTGGACCAATAAAAATACAGATACGTTTCTCTAAATTATCAAGAACATGAGACAGATATTCACCAGCCAAAATATTACAACAGTACTCAACAATTAAACATACTAATGAGAAGGTGCATGCGACATATATTACCGACTTGTTTTCCATACTCAACTTGCTTCAGGAAAAATCTCCAGAAGATCTATTCTAGATTACATCGCGACGACGCTCTGTCTTTACCAAACAGCAACGATGACACGATGGATCGACTCCGCAAACACTTAAATTGCGTAGGACTAAAAATAACAAAAGACACGAAGTTCACAAACATAAACATTTTAGATTCCAACTTAGCTGTACACAGCAACACACATCACCATCTCATGAACCGAATGTAAACTCACATATATTCATATAAGTACTCTACCGTAAATCCATAATACCTAATATTAGCCCTAAAATTTATAACCTTTTATCTGATACATAAATCATTAAACAGACCACTCTTTACTATAATAGAACAACATAGAAAGCTGGTTTATTGACAAAATCAGATACATCCCCAAAACTACATGCAGATATAACCACAAAGAAAACAGATAGAGAAACATACTTGAGCAATCATACTCACGAACTGTTTACACTAAAATGGGTATTCTTAAACTTACAAGATAAACACTTTAAAACACATCATAGCCTACACAAACTTATCAACATAAACTATAGTAGGATAACCGATTCATGCGCACAACTAATAAAGTTGAAAATAATAGTGAGGTCTAAACCACTCACTACACAAACCTGCGCTTGCAAAAAATGGATCGTTAAATAAGATGTTGACGAGGCCACCATTAAAATGCCTAGCGCTATGATAGAGATATGGTTAGAGTACGCAAGATAACTTTAAACAACGATTTCACGAACGTGATGAATATTTAGGTACAATGATGGACGTCCGAGTACAGCATTGGGAGAATGGAACATGAAGGACAATGCGATTCCACATACGACCAGATGGATCTACTGGAAAACTATTATTTAAAAGAAATACAACTAATACACAACAGTAAAATTAAATATCAACAGTTTTACCCACAGAAGAAGTATCTTGGCAAATTGGACAAATAGATAACAATGCTAGACTCGAATAATTGTAAAGAACTATATAAGAGTTCACATTGGTTTGAGTCCCAGTTCCAGAATAATAGAGTGCAATCCATACTGATATATATCACATAAAAAACCTGATGGATAAATCACCTAAGATACTGTAAACAAAGTGGAACCTGGATTATGATATTTCAACGATAAAGCGATATTACACACACATATTTGTACATATATTTTTCTATCTTTTATTTCTTTCTAATTTTCTACTTATTTTTATATTTATTTTTATATTTATATATTTTTAAATAATTGCTATATTGTTAGCAAATGTAAATAAACGAACGTACTATCTCAATATACAAACAATCTCAATATACGAACTATACTGACTTATCTTAACATAAGAACTCAATAGGCAGAAAAATATATAAAATGGTGAATATGTAGTGATGTTGTTTCGCCGCAGGTATTGTTTTTAAAAAGGAAATATTAGTAAAATCTAGATGTTTTTTCGTTAACAATGCCTGAAAAAGTTAGTTCGTTTTTAATCTGCTGATTTCGTTTGTGATCAAACTCATGCATTGTCTGTATAAATGTCTCATCACTATTACCAATTGATGAAGCGGCCGTAATTCTTTGAGATGAAAGAAAAACACTTTGCTTTTTATTAGGTCTTCTGTTTTTCAATTTATACCTCGTTATATATACATTTCTATGCATATACAGTTGAGTTATTTGCTGGACTAACATTGATATTCTAAAGCGGATTTTCTATTTAAAAAGTAAAAACAACTTCCTAATGTATAATACGTTAGCGACTTCAAAAATGATAACTAATCCGTCTATTTCTTTAAACACTAATTCACATTGAACTATTCGTTTTTTGTTAGTTTACTTATTGGATAATTCAGTCCATTTAACTATTACGCACAAATCTATGTATGTATTTGTTTACATTGTGCATAGTTATGTAACATTAAGGGGCCAAAAATAGAACTGTGCGTAATAGTTAAATGAAACTAATAATATAATTATTATGAACAGCATGTGTTACAGAAATTAAATATTTAAACTTATATACGCACGACGTGGATTAATAGACACGATATTATTATTTCTTGTTTTCAAAAGTCGAGTCCGTTAAAAACATTTTAAATCTAATACCAAATTTATTTTCACGTGACAATTATTCATTGCTTATAGCAGCTTATATTGATAACCTGCAAATTGAACTCATGATTTAAAATTTTCAATATTACTAACGTATCTTATATGTAAAAGAAACACTAAAAACGGAATTATCCTATAACCATAACATCTCCAGTATTTTTAAATTAATTTCGGCTGATATGTATGCTTTACTTTAAAATATACTTCATATGTTTTTACTCAATTTATTGAATTCTCTAAACTTTGACATACAAACTTGTTCTAATATTAAATCATTTATTTCTACAAACGTTGAGTCAACACTTAATTATTTTCATTACGAAATACCAAATCGTTTAATATATGTATGGCACATGGATATTTGTTTTCTTTTAATTTCAAAAATTATTTTTCTATCAAGTTTATGTTAACAGCGTTATGAAAGTAAAAAAAAAAACATTAATAAGATTCTGTTTACTTTGCATAAACTTTGTAATAGTGTATATCCGCTAAATAAATCCACTTGATATTAAAACAGCTTTTGGTGTTGTATGTATCTAAAATATTATTATTATAAAAATTGGTAGCCGGAGTTACCGGCAATGTTTCTCTTCTGAACCTCAGTTTAAATTATTTCTTTTTACTTTTAAACAAAATAAAATAATTTTAAAAAATAGACAAGTGAATTATTTAAGTTTTTCATGATGATCGATATCGGTTAGGAAATAGCTGGAAATAGCAAAAATCAAGTGTTTAATGTAAAATTCGAACACTGAAAGATGACATACAAGATTGGAACTGAAGACGAACGCTTATCTACACAGCTTTCGATAAAACAGAAATGTTTCGTCTTTGTAACCTAGTTAAACTATTGATGAAGTCGTCATCGGGATACAAACTCCCCATAGACTTAAAATAGTTCGATTTTTTCAAAGTAAATACATATAAAGAAAATTTTGATTATTTGACTAAAAATCCCATCTTGACATTTTATCTGGTTATTTATTCTTCTTCTTACTGATAGTTAAAATGTTCAGATGTGTGTTGTTTAATCGGTTTGGAAAGATAACGCTTAAATATCAGAACATTTATTTCTCATTTTATATTTACGTAATTTTCATTTTGAATATTGAAGTATAAAATCTCAAGTACTTTTAACATCGATTAGGATATTTGATCAAAGGTGTTGATTTCAAAACTGCGGTTAGCTTTGCTCTTAGATCAACCATTGAACAAACGGGCGTTCTACTTCCGTCGTTTAATTATGCATACATCCCAATCACGTTGATTTATACATATATATATATATATATATATATATATATATATATATATATATATATATATATATATTGATAGATAGATAGATAGATAGATAGATGTTTAAGTACTCAAGAAATCTAAGGGGATAGTGATTTGGGATCTTTGAATAGATTACTATATACTTATTTACATTTTAAAAAAATAATAACATTCATCTACGTGTCGCTGTTCTCTCACATACAGCGCCTGTTATTCCCAAATAGTCACGCATCTTGTACTGACAAAACTCAACTTCGCTGATATAACAAGTACAGGTTTGTTGACGTGATTATACCGTATTTCTTCACCTCTGATCCTTAAAACATTTCGACCGTTTCCTCCACCCAGATGAAGCCCCTAACTATACAACAACTGACAGAACTTTATTCAAATAATGATTAATGAATAAATAAATAAATAAATAAATAAGGAATTTGGCTATGATAGGTTTAGTTTTGATTTAGATATTTACATATATAATATTTTTAATTTATGTTAACAATTCGACAGCATATACTTCCCCTAGGCAAAAATATATATTGCGTGACCATAGAAAATGAAATTATTCAATAACCTGTTTCAGATTAAGATTTAGAAAGAATTGAAAATTATAAAAGAACAACGGAAATGAATAGTTGAGTTCAAATAACTGAATTACTGTCCTTCAATCCCTGTGATTTTGATATGATGATAATAGCAACGAGACTCATGGATACGGACTACTTTACACACTTTAGTGTCTTCATCGGAATAAATATCTCAAGTATATTATTCATGAAAATCTGATCACTAATTATTAAGGGATACAAACACCAAATTAGGACAAAGCAATGATCAGATGGAAATGCAATGTCGGGTCCGATTAGACCCGGTATATCCGCTCTGATGCCCTGTTGAAGAGGCCAAATATACCAAAGTTTCATGAACCCCTGCTAATCATTCGGCTACGTTAGTTTGGCAACATTGAAAGGAGTGACACGTGCATAAGAAAATTGAGAAACCGTGATGTGGAAGGCCGAATTAAAGTTGGACGACCCATGAAAACTTGGATGCAAACCATCAACAGTGATCTTGTACAGTGGAATTTGAACTTTTATCGTCTAATGGATGATGATAATGATGATGCTGCTGCTGCTGCTGATGATGATGATGATGCTGATGCTGCTGCTGCTGCTGCTGCTGCTGCTGATGATGATGATGATGATGATGATGATGATGATGATGATGATGATGATGATGATGATGATGATGATCTAGGTATTCTAGAAGTAATTATGTCTGAAAATTGCGGATCGTATCACGGAATAGTCTAAAAACGATACTAGAGATATAAAAACGCATCGAATGAGGAATGCTAGCCGTATATTCCAATGCATATACTAAAAGGGATCAGTTAGAAAACTCACAGAAGATTACCGACAGCTAAAAATGGCACTTGAAGAATTTCAGATAATACATCGGCCGAAACGTTACGAAAATCTAACAATCAAGACGACAACAATATCATGAAGCATCTAGTTGATGTACTTTAATTTGTATTTCTTTTTGCAGGCATTAGTATAATTGTTGTTTAGCTCCTCTACTACGGGGTTCCACTTTTTGGATGTGGCTGTTCTTTGGATGATGATTTTGATGAATTTCACCTCGCCCTGAACTTTTTAACGATGGAGGAATGAAAGAATTGAATTGCTTGCTGGATGAAACAAGCTCAGTTGCTATTAATTTTAATTAATTAAACAACTCGGAGGCGATCTTGAACCCAGTGCTTGGTTCTTTTATTCAATCAATAGTAATTCTTCGGGTAATGGTGTAAAAGACAGATTGACAGAGATAGACGGAGAGTCAACTACTGTATGCTGGTACATGTAAAACAATTTTCGTTACAGAATGACAGCTTCAAGTTTAGAAATCGAAAATTGACAAGCGGTATTTATCAAAAAACAGTCCCTCATAATTTGATTTGTTTATGTGTTGATAATCAAAAAAATAGTAATTGCCGTCTTCACAAAAAAATGCCTCCCTAATATATAATGGTAATCTTTTTTGATAAACACCGATTGTCAATTTCCGATTTAAAAACCGGAATCCATCACTAAGTAGAATTATTCTCTATAACCACACGTTCACATTCCATAGCTTCTTGAGGATATGACCCAAACTCTTAAATTCGTCGATACGTCACGTTACTCACATATTTTCTTACCTCCCCTGTCTGCATTAAGATGTCTTTTAAACATGATCCTTCTGACATCGACAGACAATTGCTTCCTACGGCTGTCATTGAAGTGTTCAAAGTCTCCTCCGATATAAAGACAACGTGACCGGAATTGCTATACGATAGGTTTTGAACTTTGCCGATTCACAACTATTAGAGAGGAAACCCGTCACGTATCTAGTAATAATAGATATCCAGTTGCACACGTGTCGAATGCATTATCGGTAGATTATATTGGCAACAATGAATTTCAAACTTTAAACATCGAAATATGTTTCAACAGAAACACACAATTTTAATTGATTTTATAAGTTAATTCCCTCATGAAATCTTTAAAAAAAAACATTTTACTAAACTCTATGTCTAATATCCTTGTTCAACTGTTGATCAAAATCTATTCAATGATTTTGATTCTAGAAAATGTCTGAAATATAAAGTTGAGAGTTCACAAGAAGGAATTCAAATTCAGTGCATTCTGCTTTATGGACGTCTAATAATCACGCTACAGTGTAAAACTCATTTCTTGGCCTTTTGGCTAAGATCAAAGTGTAGTATCTGTTCCGATGGATACTGCACCCCATAGACTGGTATTGCCTGTGCCTTCGGGGCTTGATTTACGCCGGTCTATGGGTCTGTCCTGTGCAATTCTAGGAGGTCTACCCTCCCAGGCTTCGCCTCCCCTCTTTGTGGAGGAGTAAGTTTATTGCTTACTGCCTGTGGCGCCTCTACCGGGGAATGCCGACAGGGCTGCCCAGGCAATTTTTAAACCCCACTTTCCCGACCCGACCGTGGGTCATATCTTACTTGTGGGAGTAAGATAAAATGGGCCTTGTGCCTAACTCCTGGAGAGGAGTAAATAAATACAGTGTAATACTAATCATAAACATTTGAATGTTCAAATGAGAGGTTGTGCATATATTGTGTCCACTAATAACCCTTGTAAAATACTACAAAGAAACAGAAGAAGTTTTATTAAGTGATGCTTAATACTTGAAATTTTCACCCAAAAAATCAGAGGTATATGAATTTCACGAAGGGCTCTAACTCCGTCTTTGCACAGTTTTGATAAAACGAAATTAAACTAAATATAGTCCACATTACGCAGTTATACGCCTTTTAGCTGTGTTTAAGAGTTCATAATGATGTCTTAAATATTTTTGGAGTGAATTAAATATATAGAAGTATATAAACGTATGCACATACCAAACTTGCAATTATCGACATTATAAAAACCAAAAAAAATATTATCTTTATTCTGAATTTCGTTGTTTGACTGGTAATAAATTGGAAGCTATCACCAATCGAAGCAAGTTGACAAAGATTATTGCGTTTGGTTTTTAAACAACAAATTTGTTTCTATCCTGACACAGGCATGATGTGTCGCAAATTCCTGGCCAGTGTGCCGCTCCATCGGATGTTTATAATTAAACGACGAAAGTAGAACGCCGGTTTGCTAATTACAAAGAACTGGAAAATAGTTTGTTGCAAAAACTAAATGCAAAGAGGAAGAAAATAATTATCAGTTATTGTTTGTTAGTTGAATACAGACAAACTTAGGTCGAAAATGAAAATATCAGAATAAGGAATTAGTGTGGCGAGGCATTGACATAAACACGGAAGGAGAAATTCGTATTTTAGAAAATCAATTAGTGTTCAAATAACAAATAGGGGTATTCGTTAATTAGTATTAGTTCAATCTGTGCGATTCTTGATAAAAGTACTATATCAAACTTAAGTGATACAGATCGTTTGGCTAAATGCAAAATATAGTGAGTGTTCTGATACTATACTCCTATCTGTTATGTCATCAGTCAGTAAAAGGGGAAATCTTTCTCAACTGACTCAACTTTTATTTTTGTCTCAATTCAAAGTGACCATTTTGGGGATAGCTGGATTTTCACAAAATTAAAGACTTACTTTGTTTCTATCTCTGAGCTATTAGGGAGGCAAGTTAATAGAGACACATGATTGCTCATCCGCGCTTTTTCTCTCTTTCTATTTTCTCTGTCTCCTTCTTCATCTCTCACAGGTCGAATAAGACACACGCCCTTCTTTTTAAAATGCCTTCTGATGGATACTATTCCCCATACTATTGCGTAAGCACTTCATGTTCGTATTATAAAAAAAACTAAATAAAAAGTAGCTTTTTTTAGGTGTGTGTGGCGCGTAGTGTATTTTTGGGTTGCGTTGTATTTTTCCCACATTAGGAACTAACTTTAGGTGTAATGCTCGCCACGTGTGGCAGCATATAAATAATGAGTGTTGGTTATGATAGTCAGATTTAGAAGACAATTTTTGTTACTTTCGTTTTTCTCTTTGTTCTTTCTGTAGCTGTTTTTTCATATTTATAACGAACTAACGTACGTGTATAAGAATCAATTATTCACATTCTTTTATATGCAACGTCTATATATTTGAAAGGAATCGACCATAGTCAAGAGCGACCTGAAAGTTCTTTTTGTTGACTTCTGCACCGGGATGCGAAGGAGGGCGTCACATCGTTCAACCTCATCGTATAATACTGCGTATTCAGCAACTGCTCATCAAGTATAATTTTTGGGTTTTCAGTGTCACTGAACTTGAGCTAAAATCCAGGTCTCTCAGCCCATTAGCGAACAGTCTAACCTTTATGACAGATACGTTTATACATTATTTTAACGACTGATTTAATATTACTAGACTGGGTGAGTCTTTTAAGAAACAAAGAAATACTTAAGAATGACATATCAAAATACTCCTCAGCATAACACACAACTGAAAATATTTGTTTAAACCTAAAGGTGACAATCCATCAAAAATGCTCTTTCAAACTTAGGAGCGAAAGACCAACAAGAAAGCAGTTTAACGTATAAGCGCGACAGATTAGGAAAATGCTATTTATAACTTAAGCGTAGCAGACACAATTCTTTGTAGTTATTATATTGCCAATCGAGCTTACGGTGACTGGCAGGATACAAAAACTACAGCGGTTGGTGTTAAATCCATCACAATTTTTAAACGTAACGGGAAGCCATTCTTACTGTCACCTTTCAGAGAGCTAATTTGTTTAGTGCCTGTTGTTTGTGGCAATCTCATTCGTGGATGAGTGCTTTCGTGACCAATTAGGGCATTGTCGAGTGTAATTGATTGTTATCTGTCCTTTAGGTCATTAATGAGCTTTACCGATTCCTTCACGCACACTGTGCGGGCACAGTTTTCGTTTTTTATTATTTTTTATAATGCCACCCCAACTTAGGATTACCGTTAGACACAGAGAATACAGCGCTTTGGTGTTACTTAGAATTTATCACAACTTTTAAATCTAACAAGCGATAATCCCCCAAGGTATTATTACTGCCCCCTTTCGGGTGGAAGATGGGTTTCTTGTGGCACTCTCATCCTTAATGGAATGCCGACAAAACCGACCAAAACATTTTCGGACTAAATTGACATTTATCACTCACTTAAACTATTAATTGCCATTTAGTGATTCCATTGCGTTCATTATGCAGGCACCGTTTCTGTATTTTATTTTTATTTTTGTATTGCTACAAAGACTTCAGTTAGTGTTAGGATATAAAGAAACACATTGCTATTTGTTATATAGAATTCATCTCATCTGCTAAGGTAACATTGAGCAACCTTCTCAGGGAGTACCTGCTTGTTTCAGAAACTGGTGATTTTATGATCTGACTCTTTCAGAGAGTATCTTCAGGATCGATTAGACTTTGCATTCAACTGTTTAATTACATCAATTGTGGATGCGCCCTTTTTACTTCTTATTTCCTGTCGAATATAAAGTGTTGTGATCGGCTTACTAAAGTGAATGCATTTTGTTTTCTTATCAAATATTACCTTCTTTCCAGTGTGTGTATCAACTAGAATATTTCTCCCCCACTCCCTAATAAATTATCGCTTTTTCATAAATACGTTGCTGCGAAGATGCTTTGACGTAGTTATGAAATAATACGTACGTTCAGATGTTACTTACGAATTGACTACTTACAAAACACCGAAATGAATATGTATAGCTAAGTAAAATCGGGTAAAAGTCATCATGGATCTCCGGGGTGGGATCATTTGTCTTTTGCGTCCTTTGATTTCCCAGACAATAGAAAACAGAAATACAATTCCGCATACACTGGACAAAGCAAACAAAATACACAAAAATTTACACACAGAAACACATATATAACACACGTAAACGAGCACAAATAAACCAACACACATATATGAAGAGTAACAATCACACACACACGGAATAGGCACACACGCATACCTCACACAGAAGAAAATGTTTGCTACTGTTAGATAAAAAAGGGTAATAAAATTAATGAATTAAAACCGCACACACATACACAAAATCAGACGCATACACATTAATATACCAACAAAATTACACACAAATTATAATACACGCACACACTGACACAGGTTCATACAGACACATAACCAAAACATCCGCACATACTAGAGAAGACAAACAAAACACATGTAAACTAACACACAAAAACACATGTATGAACAAACATAGGAAAATCAGAAATACGCAAGTACATTCACACAGAAAAAGTGTAATAAATGACACACTGAATAAACTTAACACAAACCATAATATCACTGTGAGATAAAGAGAGTAAAAAATTATTTAAAAAATCTCACATTGAGTCGGTCAGTACTATCCTTGTGTTCAGTCAATTATGCATACTCGTTAGTTTTCACTTCTTTGCTTCAGATTCCTTAGTTCGTTTTAATCTAGTTTTTAACGGGTTTAGAATATATATTTCTGTTATTAGGTCTCTACTATATAAATGTCTCTTGAAAAGTTTTCTTGTCTTTCTCGTGTATTCTGTTTTAACCAGGTTTTTTTATATTTGTTGATGGTGTCTGGTGTCTAGCTATTTATAAGCCACGTTTTCACGATTTCTTTTTTCAGTTTATGAAAGGTTTCTCCAGTATACGTTCAGTTTCAGTTGGTTTTCTTGTTCTTCTCAGGTATTTCATAATGTCCAGATATTTATAGGGATCGCGTTTACCAATTGTCTTTATCACCGCTCGATTCGTTAATGTTATGCTTTTAGTCACTTCGGTTTTTAATTTCTTCATTTCAATTAATGGACAATATTTTTTTTCGCTATAACCTTACTGAACATTCTGGTTGTGTTTATGTTTCTAGCTCATCTTTTTTGTTTTTGCTAATAGTTTACGATTATCCATATACTGCAGTAGTTATTTTTTTTTATTTTGTACCAATACATTTGTATCCTATAACTAACAATACTAGAGATATGGAGTCTTTGGAAAATGTCTACTTCTATCATTATCTCTACTAGGTGTTCCCTTCCAGTTGTTTGTTCTCGTCTCGATTTTTCCATGGCTTATCTTATATAGTGTCAATCTGTCTGATATTATGATATTCTGTATACTTTTAAGACTGCGATTATCCGTGTGTCAATGTATTGTCGAATAGGGTCGGCTAGGATAATGTTAACAGTAATGGATCACAGAAGCTGACAGTTGACATTCATAGTGTCCAAGCAGACAATTATCTTCAATCGCAAATTACTAACGTACACTCTCTCGTCAGAGAAAAAAATCGCACCGACCGAAAAGAAACGATATCCAAGGGGGTAAAAAAAATTGAATATTAATATTAAGTTAGCAACTATCCTGAACTTATTTTTCTACTAACATCAATTATCAGTGGCATGCCGTCTTCTCCTCCACCATGAGTAAAGCGATATCGTATTTCTTTTAATTTTCAAACTACACCGTGTTTGAGGGAGTATGTCCTTTGATTTATTATAATAGATTTATGCACATTACCATGTTCATGTTTTGTTTGTATTTCATTTGCTATCTTTAGATCAAGGTATGAAGGGTAATTGATCCCTCTTGTCACTTTCCGGAACCTTTCGCGTTCCAAAATAAATATTTTGCGCCGATTAAGGGAGTCATAGATGTCTAAGTTAAGTGATCTTCTTAACATTTCTCACATGTTTGGTAGGCCGATTATCTTACTTTAATTATTAATGTTCCCTTTTAGTTTATTTTTAATTGATGAAGTTCTCTTCAAGTCATCTACTCCAATATAATCGTTTCGTATATATATATATATATATATATATATATATATATATATATATATATATATATATATACGTGTTATGCTAATCACTCATGTATAGTTGTGAATTATTTAGATTAGAATCCAAGTCTTACTTACTTTGCTTGCATCGTTAGCTTTTGTTCTTTCATGCTTTTTAGTTGACATTTCGTTTTCATTGTCATCGTTTTATGTCATCAATTGTTTCATGGTATTTTAGCCTTAGCTTTGTTTCTATGTGTGGTTTCGAGATTG
The DNA here is from genome assembly GCA_963556195.1 of Sepiola atlantica. Lineage (NCBI taxonomy): Eukaryota > Metazoa > Mollusca > Cephalopoda > Sepiida > Sepiolidae > Sepiola > Sepiola atlantica. The sequence goes on along the minus strand of OY744519.1, from coordinate 91,379,654 downwards.
CAGAGTTGATTCTAGCATTAAATAAGTCGATTAGGTCTATGATATGGTATTATTGGGTGTGTCAAAGAACTGTGTCCACTTGTCCGTTTCTGATTTTAATTTCTTTCAGTCTTCGGTTTTTTAGAGATGGCAGTTTAATTTATACTCTTCATAATGTTGTGCATGCGTTAAAATTCTACTGTTTCTTCCTAAGTTGTCTGGCCATTGGTTTCTACAGGAGCAGTGTTAATATTTAATGCGGCGTTTCTTTGTAAATTTATATTAAGAGAGATTTCCTGTTATTTTGCTTAATTTACCTTTCCATTTATTTCTATTACTTTAACCTCGGAAAACAACATTCTGTTAAGAATATGTCTGGCTTGAACAGGTATTCTCTGTTTCGTTGCGTGAAATCATTTCATTCTTAGGTTGCTTTTGGAATAGCTGAATCCTTACAAAATGACTTCCAGTCTGTAGTAGAATGAGGCCATAAATATGTGGTTACATGAAATGCTACGAGGGCAAAGCAATTCCTTTAACAATGATAATAAACCTTACTAACCACCAATTGGCATGGCTGATTGACCCATCCATGAGAGTCAAACATTAAAACTCATAAGAGTTACATTCACAGGTAACATGCTGCAAATAATTTGGGATCTCCCTCCCGAACTAGAAAATATTCACAATTGCCCGCGTCCTGTATCTCTACAAAGTCACATTTAATACATAGATGGAGTAGGGTTTCCACATTTGGGCTGGTGCATTAACCACTTGTTTTTCCCTCTCCCCATTTCTTGTAATATATGGTGTGGTATTAAGTCTGGTCGGGCTATTACAGCTTCCCCCGAAAGAGGAAGTTCACAGAGAATACTAAATTCATAACTAATTTAAGCCGCATGTATCCCGGTCGTGAGAAAATGATATACAGCACCTACCCTTCCCAAATGGTCACCCCACTTTCCTGACCAAGCCATACATCGCTTACCTTAAGTAATCTAAGAAGAATGGGTGTGTCAACACGATTGTGTCGTCTTTTCCTTGTTGTACAAGGTCTGAAAAAAGTTTCTAACCTAATAGGTCCCACACTGTCTATCAAGCTCTTTCCTCTTTTTATCACCGCAATATTGAATCCCTGTGATTTTCTTACAAGTGCTTCACAAGTAAGTTTTTCGACGTACTTTCTGCACCTGTATCTCCCGAACGTACACCCTAACCCTAACCCTAACCCTAACCCTATCTCCCCAACGTACACCCACACTCTGCACAACCAGCCAAAGAGCAACATCACACATATTCACTGCAACGGTCCCCAAATGCCAGACGTTGTCAATCATAGTAGCTTTTCGCTGAACTGCTTGCCTTTGGAAATCCCTCTTCTGCTCCCTCGTTCAATAAATGTAACAATAATGTGAACAAAAATCACGTTGATCAATTTCCCTATTTATTTCTAGATGAGTCTCATTTGTAGTACAGTTCATTCTATGTCATTTTTCATTTTATTGTTGACTGTGATATTATGATACCTGGCATAAGTGGCGTGAAAATTTTCAAAATGTTGACAAGGTATTTCGTGTTGGCTAGCGATAACGACAATTATATCTTTCTTTTGAATCTCATAGCTTTTATTCTTATTTAGTGTTATACAGGATAGACGCTAGAAAAGTGGGAAATTTGTCAGACCGTAATTTACTTTACAAAGAATAATTATCATGAAGTTTTTCAAATACTAATATTATAATACACTCACAGATTCTCAAAATGTCGTCTGTGCAAATCGAAAAAGTGTATAAGCCAGACGCAATACATTTAAAGAAAATATGATTTAAACAATAAAATGTACAACCACAAATTCCCCGCTTTACTAGCGACCACAGAATATTTTAGGATTTTCACCAGACCCAGACTTAATTTACCTCTGATCCTCACACTAATAGATCTTTTATCTCTCACACACGTAAGAAGTAACGGTGCACTACCACACATATACATGAAAAGGAAACCACTAAAACAAACCGAAGTAAATAGGCAGAAGATAAAAAATAGACATAGAAATAAGAATTAACAGTAAACACAGGAAAGTAACTAGTCAAATTAATATTTATTATTTTTAACTCTTAGAGCGAATATATGAAGTGCAAATGGCTGTTCTAAGGCAATGCTGTTGATATTGTCCAAGAAAACACTAGCATCATCCTTGCCGAGTCGAAAATAAGAAAGAAAAACAGATTTATCTAAACCTTCTACAGTTGTAAGCATATTTAATTGTAATTATTTGGACTTAATAATAAAAACAACACCTAGTCATATAGCCGGAAGGCGCACGTACTAAAGTATGTTTCTGCAGGGGCAAGTATTAAAGTTGTTACGGACCTCAAATTGTTAGCCTTTCACAATAGACATAATGTTAGTGTGTATTCATATGCAATAAGCATGAGCAGGTGAGTTTAAAATAATTTACACGAAGAGACGGGTCTTTTTCATTTTGCTTGGGACAAGGAGGTATTGAAAGGAGAGATTATCAATCGCTTATTAGATTTAATATTCTTTTAATACCGAAATGTAGGAATAACTATTTTATGTCTGTCAATATTTGTCTTTTTTTCTAGAACGATTCGACAGAATTGCACCAAATTTTGAATTAAAGATTCATGAGAGCCTAGGTGTGTCATAGTTGGCTAAGATGTTACTACTATTACTACAACGACGTCAATGACGACTACAACTACTAGTAGTATCATAAAAATACTTTGTATATCGGATGAATTATAATACCTCTACTCTAACTGATATTATTGTACTATTATTGCTACTACTAATGCTAATAATATCGATGGTCATAATACCTCTACTCTAACTGATATTATTGTATTATTATTGCTACTACTAATGCTTATAATGACATGATTTTAGAATTATTGAAAAATTCCACTAAATTTATCATGAAAAATCTTTGGGCTGAAATATGAAAGACGCAATTAAAATACACCTTCCGGCTATAATCCTTTCCTCTACTAAAACACACAGTATTATAACTAATACAAAATCTCGTACTAATACTGATGGAAAGTATGCGAAACATCTATTGTTGACAAACTATTGTTCAAAGTTCCACTAAATAAAGACGTAACTTGCCAGTTTAACATCTACTATTTTAGTTGCTGTTTGACTCGTGCGTATATTAAATTGGAACGGAATCCTATTAAATTAATGACTTGGTCAAATAAGCTTATATACGTACGCTAGACTGAATTAGTAAAAAAGACAAAATGGTATCGTTTCCTCAACCCATACGTCGCTTTGGCGGCTACCTATCCAGTCACACAAATACAGACTTCTTTTCTGGCGTTAGGTCTATTACACATTATTCTAGACAACAACTTTTGAAGCACTACAAGAACACGTACGTATTTCACCAAGGAATAAATAACTAAATAAACCAATTTATATATCTGATTTTGCAATATTGGAAAGGGTACATTTACATCTCGTCTGTAAATACGTCGACTTCAAATTGTTTAGTTATAATGTGTAGATCAGATGTAATAGCTACAGAACATGAGACGTGTATACCACCCCAGTAGCTATCTATAATCTTGGCTGGTTAACTTATTATACGCTCTGTTCAGATATCGCCAACAAGATGCCAACATATATCCAGACTTTTAACTTTATAAAATAAAGTCAGAAATAATTGTTCGTATTAAAGTATTATGTTAATGTTATTCTTTTACAATACGAATGGTCCTCACTTGTAGACTATTAAATTTAGTGTGAATGCATATATAGATATTAGTTTATTCTTTATTTTCAATGCCTTTCAATATTAAGTGCATGCTCAAAATATGCCGTTAATATAATTATTAGTTTAATTATTGATTTGTTATGTGTGTTTGGCCATCTCTAATTTCAATCATATTATCAAGTTAACAGTAAACAGATAGAGGCAGATCTACTTTTATTAAATATTTGTCTGATAGTTTCCAGTAATGCTACTTTAATTTCTTATTTATAATTATATATTAATTAGCATAATTAAATATTTACATTTTCTAGGTTTTGTCTGTTCTAAATCTTATTTTGGAATTCGTTTCAAAAATGAATTACTCTCTTCACAAAAAATCAATTTTTGAAAAGATATAGATTTTGAAATTTGACTTGACCGTACATTTCAATATCAGGATATATTACCAACTTTCAAAAAATATATTACTCTATTAGCAGATTTTTGATCAAGTAATTAATATATCTAGTTTTGACATCTGCATCGCAATCATTTCCTATATCTAGGATCTATATATATATATATATATATATATATATATATATATATATATAAATATATATATATAAATATATATATATATATATATATATATATATATATATATATATATATATATATTAGAATTCACTTTATTTTGAAATTTTCAATTTAATAACTTTGTAATCTTCTGTCAAGTAAATTCTAATTGTCTCAAGTAATCCGTTTAACTACTAATATAATCTTAAACTAGTTGTATTGCATAAGAAGAAGAATGTTTTCCAATCTCAATGTTACAATTTTAATATCAAAACACTGACCCCCAAGTCCGAGTACAATATTGTTCATAAGGTTTAATTAGGCATTAATATATATATATATATATATATATATATATATATATATATATATATATATATATATTATTATTATTATTATTATTATTATCATTATTAATGACAATATATGTATTAGCATATACTATCAGTGTCCTCTTACTTTGCAGTTTTCTTAAAAGATTCAGCTCGATGATTGTCAATTAGTAACAACAGAGCAAATATAAGTCAGGTGCATATTATATTCCAATAACCATACCGTAAACATACCGTGAAAATATATCTCACAGAAATGTTATGTTTTTTTGTAAAAGTGAAGAAATAAAAATTAAAATAATAAAAAAATACATGGTTATTGGAATATAATATGAACTTGACTAATATATATATATCTATATCTATATATATATATATATATTACTATATATATATATATATATTACTATATATATATATATAGATATATAATAAACACTATGTGCGCGTATCTGTTTGTGAATAGAAGTACAGTGTAAAGAGAGATCCTAACATATATATATATATATATGTGTGTGTGTGTGTGTGTGTGTGTGTGTGTGTATACACGTGTAGAATGTTCTTAGAAACATAGGGGGATTAGTCCTGACACTCAACAACGCCTTCTGAGAAGTTACGAGTCCTTTTTCAATCTTGTTTCGATCTTGCCTAGGATTGCTTTTTATATGAAAGCAAAAAGGACCCTTTTTTCTTATTTATGAAACAAAATGTAAGTGAAAAACATCTTAAATTTTATAATATTTAATACCTAACGCCTTTTAATCTGTCTGGTTGCACCTTTCTCCTTCTCCCGTAATATATCTATATCTTGATCTATGTTATAAAGGAAAACGTTTGTGTGCCTGGCAATTTATAGAAATACAGACTAGATAGTGTTCCTAAAATATGTAAATGTATACACGTGTGAAATTACCCTAGAAACATGATAGTATTAGTGCTGAAAATCTACAGCCCCTTTTAAATAAGTAACGGGTACTTTTACAACATGTTGCACAAGAATTATAAATATAATTATGCGTTCTATTTTAAACTGACGCGTTTAAAGATGTTCCAATTGTCCAGTTTAGAGAGAATCAGACTAATAACCTCGAGTGCGCTGTTTCGATCTGGATCGGATTGCTTCTGCTTCTATAATGAAAGCAAACACATTATTTTTTTGTTTTGAAATCATGATAATATCTAAGTAAAACATCTTAGAGTTTGGTATATTTCTATTTATCTATTCATCTGTACTTCTCTTCCTTCTTCGTCTCTCTCTCTCTCCATCTCTCTCTCTCTCTCTCTCTGCAATATATATTTCTATATAGAATACAAGAGACAGTGTTTCTGTTGGTATGTCTGTGTCTCTCATAATATAAATACAGATTAGACTGATGGGACGATAATTCTGAGGGTCAGTTCCATCTCCAGAATTATTGACGACTCGTACCACAGAGGACGTTTTCCATCTATCAGGGAAGCAAGATTCGGCAAGGCATTTGTTATAGAGTTTTGATAGGAAAGGGGACAGTCCAGCAGAGCATTTCTTTATTACTATGTCTGGTATAAGATCAGGCTCACAAGCTTTGGAGGTGTAAAGTTTTTTTATGATGTCCCGGACATGAAGTAAAGGTGATAGTCAGGGCATTAAGTGTGGCTTCAGTCCGCAATGGGAAATTTGGGAGAGAGTTGTTTGCGGAGTCCACAGTGAAGTCTATACCGAAGCGCTGGGAAAGTCGTTCAGCCTTATAATTTGCCGTGCCAAAATCATCACTGTCGGTGGATAGCGTAGGAATTGTTATTTCCCATTATTCACCACACTATTGAAGGTTTTTCAGAAACCGCAAATACCTAGTTTCTGTGACGAAATGCGTTTTCTGGTCATCTCTGTATACCTTCGCTTTACTTTATTTATTACAGGCTTACAAAGATTTCTTGAAGCTATGACTTTCTGTCTATTGGTAATAGCAGCTGCACAGTTCAGAGTAAACCATTGTGGAGAATGAGGCTTGCTGTAGAATTTTCGCATGGGGATATCTGCTTTGACCCATGTGATCTCCGATGGATTCCCAATAAGACTACTTGTAGTATCACGTAGTTTTGAGCAACGGCCCATCAGTTTACACACATATATATATATATATATATATATATATATATATATATATATATATATATATATATATATATATATATATATATATATACAGGGTGATTCTAAGTCACTTAACTTAGCTATTTAAAATGATTACCATATGAAGCACAAACATACTATGAACTTTTGATAATTGTTATCTTACTCTCTAATTACTGCTATTTGTTATGCAATGGAAACGTGATTTGAACAGAAAGCCTCCATCGGACAACACCATAATCAATCAAATATGCTACAAAAAGTCGTAAATTCCTTGCAAAAAAGAATGGAGCTATGCATGCAGAACGAAAGTGGAAATTTTGAAAATTTGCTGTAATTTTAAACTACCATAAATGAATTTGTTGAATAAACTTTCTGTTTTGTATTACCGTATTTATTAACTCTAGAATTTCAAAAATAAATAGCTAAGTGACTTATGAATCACCCTGTATATATATACCATTGGAGAGCCATGCATATTATAACTGTCCTGTGTTTAAATCTCCGAAACAGTTACATGGTAAACAGCTGAGGATCCCCGTGTTAATATTAGATGCTTACGTTAAGGTCTCCTATTATTTTTTCACTGTTAGATACTTAATCCCCCTTTTTATTTTATTTACTTACTATTAGATATTATTTATTTATGAATTTTCCAACGAATGTCAAGTCTGCAATATTTTTGATTTAGTTAGTTTCTCTGGGAATTTAAACTGCATTTTCCTCCCTTTTTTGCATTTTTGTTTAAAATAACTCAAAGCTTTTCAGACTATATATATATATATATATATATATATATATATATATATATATATATATATATATATATATATATATATATAAATATATATATATATTAATTAATCAAGTTAAAATATATATAATAAAATGAACATAAAACCAGTATTTTCAAAAGTGATCAATAACAAGTAGAGCATTTCTAAAGTTACATAAACAATATTAAAATATACGACAATGAACTAACGTTTAGATGCTCCAACTCTCTTCACAGACTGTATAAAAATAAAAACTGAAAATAACCGCATGGAAAACGTCTCCAGTAACAAAAATCGGATGTTAAGAAAAGGAGAAAAAGGGAAGAGGCGAGATTCACATCCGATCTAAAGTCAAGTGAGCTAAATATAGACCACAGTCTGTTGACCCTTAAAACCTGCACTAATGAGCCTCTCAGGCCTCTTTATATCTCAACGGACGCCATCTCCACCTCGCAAGGGTCTATCATCTTTTTATATGCTAGATAGAACAGGAATGGGTAATTTAAAGAAATATAAAAATAAATAAATAAACGGATAAGTAGAATGAGTAATATATATATATATATATATATATATATATATATATATATGAAATAATTATTGTTTGAAGGCGATTACAATGCCTGTGTTAGGTAACACCGTCAGCACGTGAAATGGTTAACAGGAATGACAATATTGAGAAATCAATAATCTTTGAATAATTTTATTTACCAATGTGTTGTATACGGACCGTGATCGTTGAGTTTGTGTGTTTTTTTTTTTTAAATTTTCGATGAAAGCCCTCCTCCTCAGAAAATAAGATACATCCAATCGTCGGACTTTTTTCAATAGCAATTGTTATTATTACTATCTTAACTATTATTATTTCTATTATTATTACTATTGTTACTCTCACTACTATTATTATTACTACCATTGTTATAATTATCACTACTATTATTATTATAAATAGTATTATTACTATTCTTATTATTACTTTTATCAGTACTATATATATATACATAATGCTATAAACCGTTTTACCATTGATAGTGCCTGCTCATCAACCTGACCCCAGCCTGCTTTTTTGTAGTCTCAATCTGGTTAGCCGTCTGCAGCAGTCGCAATACCCTGCAGCAGTCCCAGGCAGACTCCAGCACCCTGCAGCAGTCCTAGCCAGACTCCAGTACCCATGTATCAATCTTAGCTAGACTCCAGTACCCTGTAAAAGTCATAGCCAGTGTCCAGTACTCATGCAGCTATCTTAGACATACTAAAATACCCTGCGGCAGTCCTAGCTAGACTCTACTACCTTGCAGCATCATAGCAAGACAACAGTGCCCTGCGGCAGTCCTGGACAGGCTTTAAGCGCTCTGCAGCAGCCCAATTTCTCTAAACAATAAAACACCCTTTTTCAAGGCTAGCCAACACAAACAACTTGCGGTTAACTTTTCCACACTTTACTAATACCTGATTTTCGAAGTTGTTTCTCACAGTCCCCAACAGTCTATCACTCACCGGCAGCTACCACAACACCCTGCAGCAGTCCCCAGCAGACTCCAGCACTCTGCAGAATTCATCAGCAGCACGGAACTCATCAGCAGCTATCCCAATACCCTGCAGCAATCCCCAGCAGACTCCAGAACTCTGTAGAATTTACCAGCAGCACGGCACTCATCAGCAGCTACCCCAACACGCATCAGAAGTTCCTAGTAGACTCCAGCACTCCGCAGCATTTACCAGTAGCATGGTACCTATCAGCAGCTACCTCAACACCCTGCACCAGTCCCCAGCAGACTCCAGCTATCTGCAGCATTTACCAGTATCACGGCACTAATCAGCAGCTTCCCCAACACACTGCATCAGTCCACAGTAGACTCCAGCACTCTGCATCATTGACCAGCAGCACGGAACTCATCAGAAGCTTCCCAACACACAGCAGCAGTTCCCAGCAGACTCCAGAATCCTGCAGTATTTACCAGCAGCACGGCACTCATCAGCAGCTACACCAACACGCAGCAGTAGTTCCCAGAAGACTCCAGCACTCTGCAGCATTCACGAGCAACACGGAACTCGTCAGCAGCTATCCCAACACCCTGCCGCAGTCCCCTAGCAAACTCCAGCACTCTGCAGAATTTACCAGCAGCACGGCACTAATCTGCAGCTTCCCCAACACCCTGTAGCAATTACCAGCAGACTCCAGTACTCTGCAGCATTTACCAGCAGCATGGAAACAATCGGCAGCTACCCCAGCAGACTGAAACACTCTGCAACATTCACCAGGAGCACGACACTCATAATCCGCTTCACTTAGACACCGCAGCAGTCGCCAGCACATTCAGCACTCTGCAGCATTAACCAGCAGCACGGCACTCATCAGCAGCTACTCAAACACGCAGCAGTAGTTCCCAGCAGACTCGAGTACTCTGCAGCAGTCACGAGCAGCTTGGAACTCATCTGCAGCTACCACAACACACTGCGGTAGTCAACAGCAGCCTCTAGCACTCTACAGCATTCACAAGTAGCACAGTACTCATCAGCATACACCCCAATACCCTGCAGCAATCCCTAGCAGACTCCAGCACTCTGCAGCATTTACCAGCAGCACGGTAGTCATCAGCAGTTTCCCAGTATCCTGCAGCACTCACTAGCAGACTCCAGCACTCTGCAGCATTCACCAGCAGCACGGACGTCATTCACCAGCAAATCAAACCCGCTGTGGTAGTCCTCAGCAGACTCCAACACTCTTCGGCATTCACCAGCAGCACAACACTCATCAGCAGTTACCCCAACACACTGCTGCAGTCTCCAGCAGACTCCAGCACTCTTCAGCATCCACAAGCAGAACGGTAACCATAAGCAGCTACCCTAATATCCTGCATCAGTCCCCAGCACACTCCAGCACCTATCAGCATTCACCAGCAGCACGGCACTCATCAGCAGCTACTACAAGACGCTGCGGCAGTCCCCAGCAGGCTACACCACTCTGCAGCATTTACCAGCAGCACTGCACTCATCAGCAGCTACTCCAACAGGATGTGGCAGTCCCCAACAGACTCCAGCACTCTGCCGCATTCACAAGCTAAACGGTATTCATCAGCAGCTACCCCAATACCCTGCAGCAGTCCCCAGCAGACTCCAGCACTATGCAGCATTTACCAGCAGCACTGCACTCATCAGCAGCTACCCAAACACGCAGCATGAGTTCCCAGCTGACTCCAGCACTCTGTTCAGTATTCACGAGCAGCACGGAATTTATCAGCAGCTATTCAAACAGCCTGCAGCAGTCCCCACCAGACTCCAGCACTCTGCCCCATTTACCAGTAGCACGGCACTCATCAGCAGCTACACCAACACGCAGCAGCAGTTCCCAGCAGACTCCAGTACTCTGCAGCATTCACGAGCAGCACGGAACTCATCAGCAGCTATCCCAATACCCTGCAGCAGTCCTTAGCAGACTCCAGTACTCTGCAGCATTTACCAGCAGCACAGTAGTCATCAGCAGCTTCGCCAACACCCTGCAGCAATCACCAGCGACTCCAGCACTCTGCAGCATTTACCAGCAGCACGGCACTCATCAGCAGCTTTGCCAACTCCCTGCAGCAGTTCCCAGCAGACTCCAGTACTCTGCAGCATTTACCAGCAGCACGGTAGTCATCCGCAGTTTCCCCAACACGCTGCGGCAGTCTCCAGCAGATTCCATCATTCACCAGCAGTACAGCACTCACAGGCACTACTCCAACACGCTGCAGCAGTCCCCAGCAGACTCCAGCACTCTACAGCATTCACCAGCAGCACGGAACTCAGCAGATTCAGTAAGACCCTGCAGCAGTCCCCAGAACACTACAGCCCTCTGCAGCATTTTCCAGCAGCACGGCACTCATTCACCATACATCTCCAACACGCTGCGGTAGTACTCAGCATACTCCAACACTCTGCAGCATTCACCAGAAGCACGGCACTCAATAGCAGCTACCCCAATATGTTGCAGCAGTACCCAGCACACTTCAGCACACTGCAGCACTCTGCAGCATTTACCAGAAGCACGTCACTTATCAGAAGCTTTCCCAACACCCTGTCGCCGTCCCCAGCAAACTCCAATACTCTGCAGAATTTATCAGCAGCACGGCAGTCATCAGCAGCTACACCAACACGCAGCAGCAGTTCCCAGAAGACTTCAGCACTCCGCAGCATTTACCAGCAGCATGGCACTCATCAGAAGCTACCCCAACACCCTGCAGCAGTCTCCAGCAGCCTTCCACTATCTGCAGCATTTACCAGCAGCACGGCACCAATCAGCAGCTTCCCCAACACCCTGCATCAGTCCGCAGCAGACTCGTCAGCATTCACCAGCAGTACGGAACTAATTAGCAGCTACTCCAACACGCTGTAGCAGTCACTAGCAGTCTCCAGCACTCTGCAACATTTAGCAGCATCACAGCACTCATCAGCAACTACCCCAATACCCTGCAGCAGTATTCAGCAGACTCCAGCATTCTGCAGCATTCACGAGCAGCACGGCACTCATCAGAATCTTCCCTAACACCCTGCGGTTGTCCTCATCAGACTCCAGCTCTCTGCAGCATTCACCAGCATCACGGCACTCATCAGCAGCTTCCCCAACACCCTGCGGCAGTCTCCAGCAGATTCCAGCATTCATCACAGCACGGCACTCATGCGCAGTTACTCCAACACCCTGCAACTGTCCCCAGCAGGCTCCAGCACTCCGCAGCATTAACCAGCAGCACAGCACTTACCAGAAGCTACTCCAATAGGGTTCAGCAGTCCCCAGCAGACTCCAGCACTCTACAGCATTTACCAGCAGCACGGCACTAATACGCATCTACTCCAACACGCTGCGGCAGTCCCCAGAAGACTCCAGCACTCTGCTACATTTACCAGCAGAACGGTAGTCATCAGCAGCTACCACTACTCACTGCAGCAACAACCAGCAGACTCCAGCACTCTGCAGGATTTTCCAGCAGCATGGCACTCATCAACAGCTACCCTAATACCCTGCAGCAGTCCCCAGCAGACTCCAGCTCTCTGCAGCATTTACCAGCATCACGACACTCATCAGCAGCTTCCCCAACAACCTGCAGTAGTCGTCGGCAGACTCCAGCACTCTGCAGCATTCACCAGCAGCACGACACTCATCAGCAGCTACCACAACACCCTGCAGCAGTCTCCAGGAGACTTGAATATCGTAGTTAGATTATTAAAGTTTTCCGAACTATCCACAGAGAGAGGGGGGATTCTTGCGCTTGTCTTCCCATTAGGGAAATCTTCCGTATTCCTACATTGGAATCACACGTCTTGACAGTTCGCTCTCTGTAACCAGACTGACTCAAATTCGCTTCTCGCGAGAGCAAGTGACGTCACAGGTCCCTTCGTTTCCCACGTAGGGCCAGCCCTTCACAGCTGCAGAGTGACCCTCTGAACTCAGGTTCTATCACTCGGTAATCTTGTCATGTCTGTCAGCTCCGACGGTGAGAACCAGCGTTGTTCTGCACTCAACTGCCCCGCGTCAATTCGCGCAAGTCAAACCCGACTTCCACAGATGCGTCCATCTCTCCAAGGCAATTATCTAACACTCTCATGAAGGTTTTTATAATCCCACAAGTAGCGTCCGTCATTATATAACATTCCTCCTTTATCAACCATTCAAAAATACTAGGTAGGTATTTTTCTACGTACCCCCTTCCACCCATTCTATTCGATCTCTTACAGAATACATGGCAAACCATAAAACCCCCATTTTTAAATTCTTATATTTCCTTTCTGGTCAGCCATCTAATTTCTCTGTAAGATATGCCTTGTCATACCATTCGACTGCGTTTGCTTTTCAACACGGATCCCAATACCTAAGATGATCCGTCCAATTTCGTCTGAGCCGGCTACACTGCACTTTGTCTATCCCGTCCAAGGGGGCTCACCATAACTTCAGGGCCGGCGACTCTCCTTTCTCATATCCTTCTTCCAAGGGGCCCAATATATTCCACATTGATCCCAACCAATTTTCCTAACTAATTTCGACATGTTAATCGCTCTGGCGCCATGCTAATCCGCCACGGGTCCAAAACAAGTTCAATCACACCAACTTAATTCTCAATCATCCAGATCCGTTATGCCGCTGTGGTGCTCTCGTGGGCCGCACTGACCCACTAAACAACAATGACAACTTTGTCATCACTATTCCCCTTAGCCTTTCCGTATGTGAAGGGATCTCCATCAACCTTCCAATTTTCTCCCCGCAAACAAGCTCTGCTTCATACTGGCTGGAAGAAAACACACCGTTAGCTCATAGAGATGTTCCATACTATGGAACATCACGAGAATTGACCACCCTCCTTTTCTTTGAGGGAAAGGGAAAAATAAATAAATAAATAAAAATAAGCACCCCCAGCATCGAATCTATCATCCATCTTTTTCCTTCTTTTTTTTGATTTGAATAACCTGGCCGACCATCACACAATTTTAATTAGTTACTGTTTTTTTTTTGTTTTGTTTTTTCTTTATATAATACTTCTTTAATACAAGGAGGGGAAAAAAATGTTTCCAGCTAAACCGAAAAACAAGGAAATCAATCAAATGAGTCTCTCTCTCGATACGCAAAATTACAAAATTAAAAAAAAATCATAACAACAAAATTAAGCAAAACATTCCATCCGACAACATGAAACAATACAAGAATTCCACCCCGATTACCCCAACAGCGTGCATTATTTTAAAACAATGGCAAAATAAGTAATTACAAAAATCTTCACGTTCTTGTTTTTCACGAATGTGTGTGTGTATGTATGTGCATGCTATGTGAAAATCCGTCCTTCCTTCATTAAAGGTTTCAACTATTTGAATTTGTGTGTGTGTTAAGTTTTCTTATTATTTTTTTTTCTTTTAAACTGTTTTTCATGTAATTATTTTACAAACTTTCTATTACATGTTCTTTTTTTTCACTTAGTATATGCGTGTTTCTTTCTGTTTCTCTTTTTTTAAACGTTAATAATTGCATTGAGATTATAAATGTTCTTTCGTAATATCTTTCTTTGTATTTTTAAAACCAAATGTACCTACGTATTTACGTTTTTCCATCGCATGGATGTTTTTCTATCCTTAAAAACGTGGACCAAATGTTTTGTTGAGTGTCTATTCATAAGTTCCTTCAGTCACTTTTCTTTTTCTTTCTTCCTCTTTTTACGAAAGTTAACTGCTGTGTGCCTATTCATTTGTGTGCGTGTGTGTCTGTTGCAGTTTCTAACTAAAATTCGTGTGTTTTATTTCTTTTTCGTCTTTCTCTTTTTTTACAATACGTTCACAACTGTTCTATTCCTTCTTTTTTCCTCTCTGTGTGTTTTTTACTTATACGGCGCATCAACTTCTTTTTTTAAAAAACAATACAACGCTGTCTACTTACAGTTTTGTAGCTCTCTATTGTCCGGTTTTCTTTTCGGGCCTCCGCTGTAATTCATTTTCTTCTGTTTTCTTTTTTGTCTTTCTCTCTCCCTCTCACTCGTGGTAACCGCGGTTCGTATAAAATGTTCATGCTCGAACAACTGGTCAATTGTAGCACCAAAAAGTAACATGTTTCATAGCCCCTTAAATAATTCATACCTTCGTATCTTCTCGGTTTGATCTGTCGTCTAGTAGTTGAGCACTTTCTTCGCCTCTGCACTGTAGTGGCCATCTCCGTGAGCTGTCTGTAACAAACGGCCTTTCTCGCTTCATAAGACAACAATCTTTTCATTTTAATTACTTTTTTTTCGGGTTTCTATTGCCCCTGGAATGTGTTGCTATCGTTGAGAGAGAGAGAGAGAGAGAGAGAGATCCGAATATCGTAGTTAGATTATTAATGTTTTCCGAACTATTCCTAGAGAGAGAGGGAAAGATTCCTGCGCTTGTTTTACCAATAGGGAAATCTTCAGTATCTCTACATTGGAATCACACGTCTTGACAGTTCGCCCTCTGTAACCAGACTGAATCAAATTCGCTTCTGGCGAGAGAAAGTGGCGTCACAGGTCCCTTCGTTTCCCACGCAGAGCCAGCCCTTCACAGCTGACGACTAACTCTCTGAAGTCAGGTCTCATCATTCGGTAACCTTGTTATGTCTGCCAGCTCCCACAGTGAGAACCAGCTTTGTTCTACACTCGACTGCCCCGCGTTAATTCGCGCAAGTCAAACCCTACTTCCACAGATGCGTCCATCTCTCCAGGGCCATTATCTAACACTCTCATAAAGGTTTTTATCATCCCACCAGTTACGTCCGTCATTATATAACACATTTACCAGTAGCACGGCACTCATCAGCAGCTCCCCAACACGCTGCGGCAGTCTCCAGCAGATTCCAGCATTCACCAGCAGCACGTCACTCATCAGCAGCTACTCCAATACGCTACGGTAGTCCTCAGCAGACTCCAGCACTCTACAGCATTAACCAGCAGCACGGCACTCATCATCAGCTACTCAAACACGTTGTTGCAGTTTCCAGTACACTCCAGCATTCGGCAGAATTCGCAAGCAGCACGGTACTCATCAGCAACTACCCCAATACCCTGCAGCAGTCCCCAGCTGACTCCAGGACTCTGCAGAATTTACCAGCAGCACGGATCTCATCAGCAGCTACCCCAACACGCGGCAGCAGTTCCAAGCAGACTCCAGCACTTTGCAGCATTTACCAGCAGCACGGAACTCATCAGCAGCTATCCCAACATCCTGCAGCAGTCCCCAGCAGACTCCAGCACTCTACAGCATTCACTAGCAGCACGGTACTCATCAGCAGCTACCCCAATACCCTGCAGCAATCCCCAGCAGATTCCAGTACTCTGCAGCATTTACCAGGAGCACGGCACTCACCAACAGCTACTCCAATACGCTACGGTAGTCCTCAGCAGACTCCAGCACTCTGCAGCATTTACCGGCAGCACGGCACTCATCATCAGCTACCCCAACACGCTAAGGCAGTCCGCAGCAGACTTCAGCACTCTACAGCATTCACCAGCAGCACGGCACTTATCAGCAGCTACCCCAACACGCTGCGGCAGTCCCCAAGCAGAGTCCAGCACTTTGCAGCATTTACCAGCAACACAACACTCATCAGCAGCTACCCCAACACGCAGCAGAAGTTTCCAGCAGACTCCAGCACTCTGCAGCATTCAGGAGCAGCATGGAATTTATCAGCAGCTATCCCAACACCCTGCAGCAGTCCCCACCAGACTCCAGCACTTTGCAGCATTCACCAGCAGCACGATACGCATCAACAGCTACGTTAACACCCGCGCAGTCCCCAGCAGACTCCAGTACTCTGCAGCATTCAACAGCAGCACGGAACTCATCAGCAGCTACCCCAACACCCTGCAGCAGTCCCCAGTAAAATGCAGCACTCTGCAGCATTTACCAGACTCACTCCAACAAATCCAGCCTATGGTCACGAACACACAGACCAGCCCTACCTTAGGTACCCCATCACACCTCAGGGACGTTTGCATAAATCTCCGTGCGACACCAACCCAAGCTGTCCAGTTTTCCTCATACTGTCAACCCAGCCTTTCCTGCTTTCCATGTTCCGAAAACCTTCTTGACGCCATTACTGTCGTTCCAGCTTTTTTGCCTCCAGCGACGTTATCTCATCTATCCTCTACATGTTATAATCTTTTATAGTAAAAAAAACTTCTACATTTAAAACTGTTTGTCTGTGTTTCCCCTCTCTTCTTTGCCATTGCCGTTCGCCTTTTTTGTCTTTTGTCCGTTTCTCTTTTTTTAGTTGTGAGGCCGATCAACATCAACGATTGACCCGCAACACAATCAACACAGGCAAATTGCATACACATAGACAAATTAATTAACGGAGACACATGAACTGTAACCAATGTAACGTTATGAAGCAGAACGCGGTTTTGAACCCGGGTCGCCTGCAGACAGATTTGACATCAAATGAAAAAAGAACAATATATTTTTTGGAAATAAATACATAAAGGTGATAACATTTCTGATTCATGACGTCAGTCAATAACAACACTGCCAGCAAATAATGGTATTGTTCGGGAAAGGGCTGAGCAGGAATCGGGTCATCTGTTGACCTCGGAAAGGAAAACGGATTACGTAAGCTAAATTTAATTGGTGCACCGTTGATGCCGAGAGACAGAAATAACATAACAGGCGGCCGACTGATATAGAAGAGGAGGGGGTAGCAATGCACAAGTCCGAGACTAGTTTGCCCATTTGTGAATTTATTTAACTGTGAAAGAAAAATGTTCGTTATAACTCAAAAGAAAAAAAAACTGTCTCGCTTATTTTTATGTCATATCGACGAACGAGAAAATATATGGAGGTTGTTGCCTTACATCTGATTATAAGAATGACTCAGACTGACAGTAAAAGCTAATCCCCATTATGTACAATAACCCATAGTCTTGGATATCAATTATTAGAAAGTACATATTTAACAAGGTTCATAGTATCAATATAAACGTGTTATGCTTATGTTGCACAAAAAAAACTTTGTAAAACATTGTAGAAATTCAAAATATATTAGAAAATTTAAATATCTTTTTTCACTATTGCAAACACTATTTATATTATCAAAGACCCACACAAGGATAAGGATTAATTAGACGGGTATCGTTGCAAACTGAGAGATGAGGAACACTATGGGAGTGGTAATATTTATCAATAATATAATCTGTGTTTGATTCTTATGAGAGAAAATTGATAAAAGTTGATTTGAAGATGATCAAGTTGTAATGCGCAATGAGCAGTTCCGCGGTTATGTCTGCCAAAGATGCGAAGCATTTGAAAAGAAGTTCTTTCCATGGACGAGGTTAGGTACATAGAGGTAAAAAGGGAATACTTTTTACGTTGTGATAGACGGAGAGCTTCTTGTAGTGAATGTCTTACAAGGAGGAAGCAAGAACTGGAGATCAGTCGATCATCTTTTATAGAATCCACGACAATCAATATAAAGTAATTAGATCAACAGTATTTAAAATATATTAACCAATCAAGTACTTTTTCATAAGTTCTCAATATGGCAGTTTGTGAGTAGTTTCAGAGGGTTACATAGTAGTAGTCGTGTTGGAGTCAAAAGTGTAAGGGTCAAAGTGCTCAGATAGTGACACTCGGCGGAAGTTGAAGGTGTTCACGTGATTTCCGATGATACATCATACCTTCTAACTTGGCGAGACTTAAACGAGGAAAGGCGTGTTATACTGTCTTCTCTAAAACTGAGGACGGAAGGCCAAAGGTGGTTTGATGTAGTGAGATGGTCTCCCCATCACTCTTTCTCTCTATGTATCTATTTTTGTATCTATCTATCTATCTATCTATCTGTCTATCTTTGTAACCCTAAGCCGAAACCTTACCCTAACTCACTCTCTCTCTCTATTTATCTATATATCAATATATCTATCTATCTATCTATCTCTAACACACATGCGAAGTTTCTCTTTCTGTCGTTTTGAAACCTTTCATGAACTAAACAACATGTGTTGGCGTGGGTTTGTATCAACAGACGAAAAACCAATTTGGGCTCACAAGGATGATAGCAAGGGCATGGGTTATAAAGTATAAACACATCAGTAAGGTGTAATGTGACTAGAGCCCAATCTACTTGTACTTATTTAAGAGCTAATGAGTTCTTTTTGTATTATTATCGCGACTTGGAACGAGTACACAAGCTAGTATACAGTACAATATTTTATCTTACTTAATAAATCGCTCTGATGCTTTCGCCAACAGATACCAGTGAACCATAGAAACGATATGTGTGTAATTAAGAGCTTGATAATTATTTCTGCAGAATATGCAGGGCAACTTACGCTACGATAAACTAGTGTAAAGCTCCATTGCAGTTGTTCAAGTTAGATTAGCTTGTGTGTCTTACGGCATATCGCTCCTCTCTTTGTATTAATACTGAAACTCAATATTCACAGGTAACATTAATTGGAACAAATACATAGGAGATACTGCGAATTCTGCTGCCAAGAAGGTTATCTCTCTCAATCGGACTAGCAAACTTCTCACACCTGCCAGTATCATATATATCTACAAAGTAACCATTCCCCCATGCACGAAGTATTATTGTTAGATCTGTGCTGGTGCACCGATAACAAGGCTCTACCTCTTAATCAGGGTAAAAACGTGTCTCTAATCTAATAGATCCCACACAGTCTACGAAGCTCCAGCCCATGTCCTATCGCCGCAATGTCGAATCCCTGTGTTTGTATTACAAGTACTTCAATAGAATGTGGTCCGATGCACTTGCTTCACTTGTGCTCTCTGGGCGTATACAACTCCAACCGACCCGCCAATCGGTAAAATCCTACCTATTCATTGAAAAAGATCCGAGATGTCGGAAAGCTTTCTACTCTAATAGCTTATTTTACACAAACTGCTTGCCTTTGTAATCCCGTCCCTTCTCTCCGTTTCTCAGACTATATTAACATGTAAGTAGTTTAATGTAATGTTACCAAGCATCTTGCTGCACAACTTTCCACTAAGGATTCCCAGTCTCAGTTGCAATATGCCTTTGGGGTGAATACAAGTTTTAAAATCTATTGCACAGATTCATTGTATTAACATTTATTCTATAACTGTTAGTTATTTGGTGTGTGTAATCTGTTTTGTCGCTATTGCAGCATTTAGTTTATTTAATATCAAAACACTAAACCTTATGCTAAGGATACATTGTATACGATAAATTTCTTATTTTCATGTACTAGGTCCGTAATAAATAACTATACATTTGCTTAGGTGTGTAACTTTGTTGATATTTAAACATTTCCATTATTTTATGTGTCATTCGAAATAAGATATTAGGTATTTTATTAACATTTTAATATAAATGTCATTTCATTTCCATTTGTTTTTCAGATATACATTATATCTACACGATTAAAACAAAGTAAAACATTGTGTTTTGAAGTTGTTTGAGGCATTCGTACAGCAAGAATTTTGAAAGAAATTCACGTCCAAACTGCCCACTTATACAGCGATTATTAGTCTGATGTGTTCATGTTGATATTCTTATATAGTGGCTCATTTCGGAACTTGTAGCTTGGGGCAATTTTTAGAACCACATCATTCTAAAAAATATTAGAGCGTAAATGACTAAGATATATCTGCTTAGATTTTAAGTCAATATAACCGATTCCATAGACTGTGAGTTCATCTCTTAGACCAAGTAAGCACACACAGAAATTGTGTACTAACTTGTTTGTCAATTGTATTTTTTAAATTCTTGATTGGACACAATCGACCCGAGGAAATGGTTGACTTTATCATAGTCAATTACATAGTTGCTGATGGTATCTATTTTCCAGTCGAAGCATATCATATGAAACGCGCATTTACAAGTATAGAACTGCAAACACAAAACACAAAAACAAATACGCGCTAAGAAATTGATAAATTCGACTGGCAAACGATATGGCGAAGAAATTGTCTATTGTTTCTTATAAATATGCTCCATAATTTAACATTAATCTTTTAAAGTATAGATTTGCAAATTTCACCTGTGTTTGTTTTTGTTAGATTTATTAGTATGCGAGTGAATTTGTCCTGGGAATTCCTTTTATTATTTTGTTGTTTTTATGAATTGTTCTGTTGTTGCTAGTTTTCTTATTCTATTTTCTATGTGTAGTTTAATTGCTATTTTTGTTGCTACTTGGGTGAGTTAATTTTTAAAGTTTCTTGTATATTCTTTGTAGAATATTGTTATTTATTTGATTATTAACTTATTGTGCGCCATCTGTCTATCGCGAAAACGCGTGAAACCGTGATTATGTCACATTAAAAAGAACACAATACATTCTATCTGAAAAAAACATCGAGCACAACATTGACGTGGAAACCAAAACTTTGGAACAAGTCAAAATGCCACAACTTACAGTTGTCAGTATATATTGGAGGAACAGAACAATGTCCAAAGGACAATAAAAGTAACATCTGACAAGGTGAGAAATTAGATGTCTGTATATTTAACACGATATATGTACTTTTGAAATTGAAACGACCACGTTTTTAATTGTTGTAAACTTGTAATCTGTCTATATACTATTAAAAAGGTATTGTGTGTTTGAGTACGCAAATAAGAACGTATCGTTTCTTGACAAAAAAGGAATAGGTAGAGTACACATTACTAAAGCAGTATTGTTTACGAATTAAATACCAAACTTCGAATTTCATGTAAATCTATTTTTTAATCGGATGCCTATTTATTGATTTAAAGCAGTAAAATCAAAATAGTTACATAAAAACATTACATGAATATTTAAAAAGTTAAGGAACCGTTTATCGATAATCCGCAAACAAGCACACATAAATGGTTCTCGGCAAATCAAATTATATATGCTGCAATAATAAATATGAACGTTTTGTTCAATAAAAGCGATAGTTATTTACTTTCTCATGCAAATACTAAGCAGCGTATTTTTTCAACGAAATTTCACAAATATGTTCCTTCTTACTAGCCATAAAGCGGTAGATCCTAGGTAAGGATGGGAAATTACATACCCAGGTAATGTGCTAATGGGGGCGCCTATCAACTAGTAGAGTAACATATTGTTGGAACAAGTTGCCTTATCAGATTAAGAACATCACTAACATTGAATATTATAAAATAGAATAAGATTATATCATAAATGATATTAAAAAATGATTACAGGGGAAATTTTAGAGAACTCTCTGTATGCTCAAATACCGCCCAATAAGCAAGTATAAATTGTTGTAACTGAACCGTTTCTATCTTTTTTATATTTTGGCAGGGATATTAAGTATTTAACTCCCTTTTGTGATTATATATCTGTAAAATATACTTTCTTATACTTAGTTATCCCTTGTTTAATTGATGTGTGTAATTAAATTCCTTGTATATTATTATGTCTTATTAAAAATCACGGACTGGAAATTCTTTTCCCTGAGGCTTTGAAGATATATCGTATTATGTATTGCTAACTTCTTTTTAGATTGTATATATTCAATTCTTTAAGATTTTTCAAATAATTTGGCCAATTATTTCGTAAGTGGCGTTGAGTAGTAAATTACATGCGCGGACTGTGTGCACGGACCTCTGGATTCAATTTCTCTCGGGGCTACTGCCTCACTTACTTTAAAACCTTTAGCAAAGATGTTAGGCCATATGTAATCTATCCAGCTATGTATTAAATCGTAAGGTAGGCTATGAAGCTTTGACGGTGCAAGAAGAAAACATCAAACAATAGCACCAGTTATTCTCCTTATGATTGTGAAAATCTTGCTCTCGTATATACTTGTAGTGCAAGAAGGTATTCATTGTCTCTCAAGACTGAAAAAAGCCACCCTGTCGCAATATTTTTCATGTAACGATGTCGTAAACTTTGTTGAAATCTATAAATGTTTTTATTTATTGACCATTGGATGAACATAGTGGTTGGCAATATTCTAATATAACTAATAGCAATAGTTTGAAAAACAACAAAAATAGTCTCTTCCTCTGGATTAAAAAAATACAAGTATCCAAAAATAATTTACTCAGCTCTATTTATTATCTTTGCAATATAATTCATTCACCTGAAAGTCAGTCTATATATGGATTACTAAATCTCTTATACTATGTAATTCTTTAAACGAAATGTCACGCGTTAATGTGTCAATATTATTATGTGTTGTTCCGTTAATAAATTGTCATCGATCACTATTTAATCTCAGGTTATTTTGTGATTTCAGTTCATTATTATCTTGTTTCGGTGATTGTATAATTTTTAGACTTGTCAACATTTTTGCAATATTTAATGCCAGCTCAAGTTATATACTAAAAGTGTTTATAGCTAAAGATGTAAGGTTCTATGTTTTTATTAAATTCTAGATTGTGTACAAAGAGTTTGTAGTTAATTTGTTATGTAGGCGTATGTATATATATATACATATATACATATATATATATATATATTCATCCATGCAAACATTGTTAAACTATACTTCTTTATTTTAAAAAAAATTCTAATGTTTTTTTCATGTTAAAATAAAAAAAAATCATAAAATGTTCGTAACAAACGTTTTTGATTCTTCTTCGAATCATCTTTACATGTAGAAATATTGAAAAAAGAGAGAAAGGTACAGTTAAACAGAACCAATTCTGTTATATATAACAATGTTTGCATAAATAGGACACTGCTGCCTAAATGCACACACACACAAATATATATATATATATATATATATATATATATATATATAGTACACGTATTGTATTAGTTCTGTGGCTGTAAATCCGTTAAAATTCCAGTGTTTATTAAAAGTGCTCAATAACAAGTAAAGCTGTTCTTTAGTATACATTTTTATTTATACAAATATTATTGGTTTCATATGTGCATACATGTTTCGCTTGTACTCTTCACAAAGAGTCAACCTCTTCAGGCGAAAGAGGACAAGAAAGTGAGATAGATTTGAAGAACTTTTCCTTTAAGTAGATCTTTTTGGGGATGAGATATTTTTATAATTTTCCCCGGTCAAGCTCAGTATTATGTTACATTCTTTACTTGTTAACTCTTTCAATTAGTTTCTATGTTGTTATCATTTTTCTTACCTACCGTTCATTCTATTTTTTTCGTTTTCTATTTTTATTACGCACTTAGCTTGGATTATTTTCATCTTATTGCACACTTCAAAGTTTTAATCTATATACATACATTTTCAAGCATAAATAGCTGATCTTCATATAAAATACACACGTGCACACGAATTAATAGATACACAAGTACACACATTAACATACATATATATATAATAACAAACACAAATATATACACATATATCCATACACGGTTATACCCATATATACATGTATCTACATATATCCACATACTCACATATACATATATATATATTTATACATATATACATATATATATATATGTATATATATAAACATACATACACACATGCACACACATACATTGATAGACGAATGCCTACATATAGATTCAAAAATCCACATCCACTCACACATATCCATACATGCATGCATACACGTACAGCCTATGGATACATTTCCCTTTCCACTTATTAGTTCAGCATACTATATTACAATATATATATATACATATATGTGCTTCTTTTGTCATTATTCTAACGATTTTTTAATTGACTCGTTCTAATCACGTGTACAGACATTACACTCATGTAAATGTACTTCCATCCATGCCAACACACATATAAACATACAAGTGTAAATGCTTGTACTACTAACATTTTACTTGTACTCTGACATTATTACAGTATTATATTAGAATGTTACCCTATTACAAATAGCATATATCATAATAAATAACAAGACTTGAAATCATAAGTATGTGTGAGGGACACCAAATGATAATACAACTACTTGCGATGAATATATTTTTTTAAATAAATGGATCGACCGTCGATAAGAGCGACCCGAATACTCCCTTTTATTGGCTACTACACCGAGACGACGGAGAGGGGGCAGTCCTTTCTGTAGATTGCTTCAGTTATCATTGACTCCACCTTATAATGTTGAATTTTTTGCAAGGGTGCATTAAGTATTTTATTTTTACATAGTTCACTTCAAACAAGGCAGGCCGCCACTGTAGACGTAAGGGGCTACTGAGAACTAGGGTGTAGTTTTTAGGTGTCATCCTCAGTTGGGAGCTATGTAACGAGATGTCTGTTTACAATAGTTTTAAACTTTGGCATGTCAATACTGTCGGGGAAACAGGGAGCAGGGAGAGAATTCCAGAGGCCGACAGCACGTGGAGAGAAGCTATTGAAGTAGAAAGCTCTCCGGCATCTGGGGACCTCCACAATGAATGGATGGGATTTTGCTGATTGACTAGTTGGTCTAGCGTATTTACGTCGAGATGGCACCAGAGCACCCAGTTCATCAAAGCACAATCCATTGAAGTACTTGTAAAACAAGCACAATGATGCAGCATTGCGGCGATGGGACAGGGGCTGGGGCTTGGTTGATAGTGAGGGATCTATTAAGTTGGCGACTCTTTTTTTGACCTTGTCTAAGAGGGAGAGACTAGTTGATGATGCACCAGCCCAGATGTGCCAACAATACTCCATGCATGGGCGGATGGTGGCTTTGTAGAGATACAGGATAATGTCAAGTGTGAGGAGTTTACTAGCACTGTAGAGGGATCCCACCTTCTTTGCTGCAGACTTGGCAATGTCTTCAATGTATTTGTTCCAATTCATGTTACATGTGAAGATAAGGCTGAGGAGTTTTAATGTTCAACTCTCAGGTAGGATGTTATTTGCCATGGAAATCGGTGGTTCAAGCGGTTTATTGTAGTTATTGAAGAAAAGGAGCTTTGTCTTTGAGGCATTAAAAGTTACCAACCATGTATGACCCCAATCCACTACAGCCTTGAAGTCATTTTCTAGGGATTCAGCCATTGCCTCAGATGTAGTCGCGTCCGTTTTGCTAACATGACTAGAGTAAAGCGTGGTGTCGTCAGCAAATATACCTATTTAAGACTCAATATTATCAGGGGGGTTGTTTATGAAGATCAAGAACAATAAAAGTCCAAGGATAGATCCCTGAGGTGCATCATCATGTATTTCATGTTGCTTAGATGAACGGCTATCGAGGAGAACCTGGAGCTTTTATTTGGTTAGGAGAGATCTAATTATATTAAGTATTTGCCCAGTAATATCATATGAGCGTAGTTTTAGGAGAAGCCCTTTATTCCATACCTTGTCAAAGGGCTTTGATATACCAAGCGCTACTGCCCTATCTTCAACTGCTTTGTCCAGTGTATGATATTAGCGTTCAGAGATTACCGTTAGCATGTCCGCAGTAGATCGTGCTTTTCTAAATCACTACTGTCGGTCAGAAAGAAGTTTAGCATTAACTAAGTGCCGGACTATGGTCATTTATGATACTGTGATAAAATTAAAGCAACCTAGTTAATTGTTACAAAAGCGTGTTTATCTTTAACCGTTATTGTTTGTCGTAATAATGTTATTTTTTATTTAATCACTACTTAATTTTATATGATCTTTTTCCATCATTGATATATTCTCATTAGAGAAATGTGGTATAATTCAAGAAAACAAAACAGTCATAGTCAAGACAGACTAAATAAGCCTAAAACATAAAATTAGAGGAAGTTGACTAAAGCTTAAATTGTTTGTCTGCTAAATAGTAAACCCACGATGTTCCTTGTTTACTTGCTTCCCCAAGAGTGCACAGTCGGAAACAATATCGTTTTTTTTAATGTGAGGAAATTAAGCTCCCAAAAAGGGGAACACTGGATTATGACAAAAATAAAAATTGCCTTAGTTCAGAAGGATTTATCTTTCATTGACTTAGGACAAAAAAAGAAGTGTGGTATCAGAACATATATTACATTTTGATCTTAGCCAAAAGACCAAAGAAGTAACACCGAAATACAATACTTCTTCTAAAAAAAATAATTACGTACGTTTAATTGAATACAGGTTGTTACTCTATATATAGCTGGGTAAGGCCAAATCATAGAATCAAAACCGTCTCACTCGGAGAATATATGGGAATTACCACATCTAACGTTCCAATATATTGCAAAACTTTTTGTTCGCGTATTATTATTGTTTATTTAAAATACCGACGACTGTGTTAGCACTATTGTCAGTGATGCGTCGACCTGTCTCATCGCTGTAGGCCGAACGGCGGCGAGCAAAATGTAAAAGTAGGCCAATCGATACAAAGATGTACTAATAAACACTTCTAGTAATATCGATATTGATCCATAGAAGACGAAAACCTGTTTGACTTTTTGTTTATCAATATTACTTTTCTATAGGTTTTTTATACATTACATTGCCTTTTTAATGTATCGTCTTCGTAAAATAGATGTATCATAGAACCCGCCATATCAGGTGACCGAGTATAATAAGTTGGCTGAATATAAAGAGTTATCTTAAGAATTAGTATATATAACAGCAAAATGAAATTTAACATTTATTTCTTAATGTTTTTTTTAAGTAAACACAACCAACTGCTAATGTTGAACAGAATAACAGAAAATGTTACAAAAGAACATCATTCCAATTGGATAGTGCTAGTAAAAAAATGTAATATTTAATACGCTGGGATATCTTAGATATATTAATTTAACTATGAATGCAATTAAAATGCACCCCTTAATGTTTTAATCGCTGTTGTAAGATGATTCTTCATCTTCTAATGTAGCTATTTACGTGTCTCTTCACCAGGGCGAATTTAGACACAAAGTCGATTATTAATTTCAT
Source organism: Sepiola atlantica (assembly GCA_963556195.1). Classification (NCBI taxonomy): domain Eukaryota; kingdom Metazoa; phylum Mollusca; class Cephalopoda; order Sepiida; family Sepiolidae; genus Sepiola; species Sepiola atlantica. The sequence goes on along the minus strand of OY744519.1, from coordinate 91,351,940 downwards.
TCCGCCCTGAAAGATCTACAGCTGAATTGATGAATGTTATCTCACACAGGATCAGTTAATATATCGACGTTCGCTTTGTAAAAGGACGATAGCTCTTGATATATTAAATCCCTTCGATAGAGTTTTCTACAAAGGTTTTCTCCAAAAGCTTGTGAGCGTTAGAATATGAGGAAGTGTTATTTCAATTATCAAATCTTCACTCTTCGATATCTCTATAAAAGTAGTTGTTTACGAAAACAAGTCCAAGCACATAGCATCTACATCAGTGTGTCTCAAGGGTCCATTATAAGCCCAACTATTTTCCTGATCTTTATAAATGTCTTCTAAATCATATTCTGAGATCATTCGTTGACATCTATCTGGAGGACACCGATATTTATGGTGGCACGTCAAAAAGCATTGATGATAATATATTTCTGACTTGGAGCTCGTGGTGTAATAGAGGGAGAAATACCTTGTCACTTATAATGCCTTTAAAAGCAAACTTATCTCTTTTAACGACTATCGCCCGGATCCTCACATCAACCCAGTCGAGATGAATCGCTCTCTCTTCAAGGAAGTCCCATTTCTTATGAGCTTCTAGGACTGATATTAACACCCGACCTGAAATAGAAGACGTATATAAAATCTATTGCTCAGGTTGCTGGAAAAATGGTTGGATCATTTTACCGATGTGCCGCTCCTGGCGCAACTATCTACTTATATATCAGCCAGATTCGTCTTAGGATAGAGTACTGCTGTCATATCTGAGGAGGTTCCGCTTAGAGAACTTTTTCTTGTATTGATAGATTGCAAAGTCGATTTCGCAATCTAGTGGGGGATAATCTCGTTTTGTCCATCTTTGCTACAGAGGGGATGTCGCTAGCATCTCTGTACTGTATACTTATGTTCATTCTAGGTGCTTCACTGAGCTTCAATTCATGGGCTCCTCTGTAAAACATTCAGGCCAATAACTTTTCTAGCAACAACCATAGCAAATATCCTACTTCTCTCTCTCTCTCTCACCCTCTCTCTCTCTCTCTCTCTCTGTGTACCAAAAGCCAAATGGAATTTCCATGAACAAAGTTTCATTCCTAAACACTCCATCTGTGGAATGAGATACCACAAGTCTGCTTCGGCACCGACTACAGCATAGCCGTGTTGAAATTAAATGTAAATACATACTTGTTTAGCCGCCATTTTTTTCTGTATGACTTCGTTTAAAGTAAGCATACGCCCTTTACGATTGTTTTCGACATAGCAGAAGGTGAACTATATTTATCAAGCTATTGCGTTAGTTTAACAGTATTTTGTCTATCAGAAAGCAATGTTTGATCAACACAAAACGTTGAGCATTTCACATTGTTTTAAAAATTTACAATAGTAGCTTCACTTCAATAACTGCCATTTATAAACTAATAATCAAATTAGGCTCAAATTTTGACTCGTGTGATTTGATGGTTTGTTCTTTAGAAAAGGTCTATGCATTAGTGGCGCTAATTATATATTATACATATCGCGCGATGCAGGTTTTTCTGCCTAATGAGTTGCGTTAGCCATGTGTAAGTAAAAATACAAATAATATTGAAAACATTAAAAATATTAGTGCAAGAAACACAAAAGCCGTTTCAAATACATATAAGCTTTACTCAAACCTCATATAGAGTATTGCACAAAGGCTTGATATTAAATGTGTACACATGTATTTTGGAATGCAATATTTAATTTGAGAAAAACACAATGAAGATTGACAAGCTAGTATATAGTGTAAAGGATCAGATTTAAAGGGTAAACTCCGAAGCGTTAAAATTAACTTTTTTAAGTAGAGAGAAGATAAAGTTATTAACTTGAAATTTTCAATACAACTAATAGCATTTCTAATTATGGTGGGTATTTTTTAAATTTCTCAGTGATCCGTACAATACTGTATCAGAACTTCCCTTTACCCCATTAACTTCTAGTTTTTCTTGATGTTCTTTCATAGCAAACTTTTTTCCTTAATAATATTTTTATCAGGGTAAATTAAAATAAAAACTATAATTATCTGGTGATAGAGTAATATATTGCTAGCCAAGTTTTTAAATCAGGAATAACGTAGAACATTTAAAAATGAAATAAGATTAATTTTTATATTATGGTAGAAACGAATAAAGTTTGGATTTGGTGGTGAACTATTAAACAGAATTTGACCTGCATATTGATATTGTGATGGTCTAAATGTCAGTGTAAAAGTATTTTAAAGGTAAGATTGAAAACAAAATAAACAAAAAGCCAATGGAGACATGAACAAACAAATAACAAAAAAAATGATATTGTTTTATAGCGGCACTCGGACATGTGGTGTGGAGTTAGGTCGTAGTAGTTGAATTAAGGGTACATGATTCATAGTTAAGTAAGAAATAACGTTACCTTTTCCAACTTTCAAATACTTACCCAAATAGTATCTTAGCTGACAATTGAAAACTTTGCATTTGACTAGCTAATTTTATTTTGTTATTGTTTAATGTCTCATTGGAAATAGGATAATGTACTTCGCGTGAATTTGTTTTAAAATTGATTAGTCCGG